>JARBWK010000006.1:158467382-158502892 GCA_030556195.1 Anolis apletophallus | reverse complement strand
AGTTCAAGTTTGGTTCAATTCCATTGTTGCAAGAGTTCAGGATGATCTTTGATTGTCTGTTAACTATAAATCCCAGAAACTGTAACTCCCAAATGTCAAGGTTTATTTTCCCCCAAACTCCATCTGTGTTCACATTTGGGCATATTGAGTATTCATGCCAAGTTTGGTCCTGATCCAACATTGTTTCAGTTCACAGTGCTCTCTGGATATAGGTGAGCTACAACTCCAAAACCCAAGGTCAATGCCCACCAAACTCTTATAGCATTTTCTCTTGGTTATGGGAGTTCTGTGTGGGAAGTTTGTGTCTTACTGCCATTCCTGCCAGGATATCTATGTTATGTTCATCGAAACAGGCCCAGGTTTCACACTGAGTGTATAAATACATTAAAAAACATATTAACCATATGTATGACTGTGTTAGAGTGTCATTTTGTGTCATTTTGGTTGGTGGTGTGCCCCAGGATTTGGTAAATGTAAAAACTGTGCCGCGGCTCAAAAAAGGTTGTGAAACACTGTACTAAATATATGCAGTCTGGAAAATGTGAGGCTATGGGACATCTTCCCCCAGCCCCCTAACTGGCATGTTGGCATTAAGGTTGTGTCATGTTGTAAATAAGCCTTTTGCAGCTTCCAAGAAATTGTACCACCTTTATTCTTTGCTTTCCTTGTTTATCAGTTGCTGCCCTTTTGGATGATGTTGTCAAAATTGTTGCCGGAGACACTTGCGAGAGAAACTCTGTGCCCTACCAGGCGTCACTGAACGCTGGGAACCAGTACTGTAGTGGTTCCCTCATCAACGACCAATGGGTGCTTTCAGCAGCTCATTGCTACAATCCGTAAGTGCATACCAGCTGTTATTGCTCTTCCAACATTTGTGAGGTTCCCAGGAGATGGGATCATGCAAGATCTCACAATGTCATCACACGGGGACTCCATGAAGAACATTCTGACCTAAAATGCACAGCCCATACATTATTATTGTTTTTATTATTATTTCTTGACCTCTTCCCATGAGAATCGCTATGCAATGTGGTGAATCTGGTGACCACCGTCTGGGGCGTGAGGAACCTGTCGCCCCATGCCCTGCATCGCTCAGCTTACATTTAAGCCAATCACACGTCAACTGCAAGGCTTCCTCCCATTCCTTCTGGTGCAACACAAGAAACCTCTGTGTTGTCGCGGTGGCCGTATACACCGTTTCCATACTAGTTGACCCACAGAGCCCCACTGAAAGTTCCTTTGTGTTGTGAGATGTAAGCCGGCAGGCTCTGTGGGTCAACTAGGGCTGAACTGGTGTATGCCGATGAAGTAAGTCCCATCTGATGAGGTCTGTAATGTTTCTGAAGATGAGAAGATAGAAAAGTAACAGTTTAATAAAAAACAGAGAGAGGAAGGGATAAGGGAGGCAAAAAAATGAAATATGTGGTAATTTTTTTTAAAAAAATTGGGTCTCATGATGGAGCTTAAGTAGAAAAAGTGGAAGTCTTTTGCTGTAGAACAGGGCTGTCCAACTTCTACCAGCCCAGGGGCCTGAATGATGACCTGGGGGGCCGTAGGATCTGCCCCCAGCCCCTGCTCCGCCCCCGGCTCCGCCCCCTCCCCGGCTCTGCCCCCACCCCTCCCCCAGCTCCAATTTACTTACAATTCCTAGTTGCATTCAAAAGGGGCATCCATACAGTCAAATATAATATTTTACTAACATTAAATGCAGGGAGGGCATTCAAATACACAATTACATAATAATAACATAAAGGTTAGCCTACCTTCCCAAACGCGCGGGATCCAGGAGCAGCCGGACCACGAGCAGAGGCGACGACGACCGAGGCAGCAGCCGGGAAGGTACAACTCACGTCTGCATGGGCCGCAAGGATTAAGTAGCCGAGATTTCGGCAACAGGAGTATCGCGAGACTACGGAAGCCACACGGGATTTCGCTCTCAATGCAGGCGAGATTTCGCGTTGAGAGCGAAATCCTGTGTGGCTTCCGTAGTCTCGCGATACTTGCTCCGAAAGTGGGTAATTTTTTAAAATATTTTAATTAATTTTTTAATTTTTATTTTTTAGTAAAAAGCTTAGGGGGCCGCAGGGAAGGGGCTGGGGGGGGTCGTATATGGCCCCCAGGCCACCAGTTGGACAGCCCTGCTGTAGAGCATATAAAAATAATTCTATTTATGTTATCAAGCTGCTAACCTGAAAGCTTGATTAGTTCAAGTTACAAAATCCAGTTGAAGAGTTGCAAAGTTAACATTTTAGATGTACCCCTCTGCTACATAGGATATTGGTCCATTCCACTGGTTTGTTTATATATGCTCAATCCAATATATGATGGTCAATTTTGCAGCCGCATCCTAGTGAGGCTTGGAGGGAACAGCCTTGGGCCCCTGGAAGAGTGGGAGCAGTCAGTTGCTTCTGAAAAAGTCATTCGCCATCCCCAATACAACGCTCAGTTCCAGGATAACGACCTTATGCTGATCAAGATGCAAGACCGTGCTCAACTCTCCTCACGCATTGCAACCATTGGTTTGGGAAATAGATGTGCACCTAATGGGACTACCTGCCAGATCTCTGGATGGAGCAGGACGCTCAGCAATGGGGGTGAGTATGAAGAAGAGTTGGCCAACCAGACTTTTCTGGCCATGCATGTAACGTGATTTGAGAAAGTTATAATTTATTTATTTATTTGTTTGTTTGTTTATTTGTTTGTTTGTTCGAATTTCTTGGCCACCACTCCCAGGTGGCTCGGGGCGGCTCACAATGCAAAACAGAGAACAGCAGATAAAGCAACAACACAAAAACATTAAAAATTCAACATAGTAAAACACTAAAACACTAATAACAGTATTGACTTGAAACAGGTACAGATAAGCCAACTTAATTTCCAAAAGCCTGCTGGAACAGCCAGGTTTTACATGCTTTCCGAAAAGCTAAAAGGTCACGGAGTGACCTGACCTCCAACGGCAGAGAATTCCACAAAGTGGGGGCAATAATGGAGAATGCTCTTCTCCTCGTCGAAGCTTTGACACTTGGAATGAGGAGAAGATCTTGGTCTTTGGATCTCAGTGATCTCATAGGGCAATATGGGGTAAGGCAGTGCCTCAGGTACACTGGCCCCAGACCATACAAGGCCTTGAAAGTCAAGACTAACACTTTGAAGGTGATCCGGAATTCAACTGGCAGCCAGTGCAGTTCCTGCAGAATAGGGGTGATGTGATGGCTCACAGGCACCCGAGCTGTAGCGTTCTGCACCAGCTTAAGTTGTACATTGGTCACCGACAGAGGTAGGCCAATGTACAGAGTGTTACAGTAGTCTAGCCTTGAGATGACTGTCGCTTGGATCACCGTGGCCAGGTCGCGGTGGGACAAGTAGGCGGCCAGCTTCCGAGCCTGGCGCAGATGGAAAAACGCAACCCGGCTAACCATGGAGATGTGAGTCTCCATAGAAAGTCGGGTGTCCAAATGGACTCCAAGGCTTTTTACTGATGACGACGGGCATCGAGCCACGTCGTCCAGAGTCGGAAGCTGAAGTTCCCCACTGCCCTGGCGATCCAGCCAAAGGATCTCCGTCTTCTCTGGATTCACCTTCAACCTACTGGCTTGCAGAGATCCAGTAACGGCTTTGAGGCAAGATGGAAATTATCGGGTACCGAGTCGGGCCAGCCCTCCATCCTCAGAATGAGCTGAGTGTCATCAGCGTACTGATGGCACTCAAGCCCAAAGCTGCACACCAGCTGGGCAAGTGGTCGCATATAGATATTAAATAATAGAGGGGAAAGGATGGCCCCCTGAGGAACCCCATAAACTAGAGGGGAGCTCCCGGAGACCACCTCACCCCTCCTCACTCGCTGTGTCCGGTTCCGAAGGAAGGAGGACAGCCAGCTCAAAGCTGTCCCTCTCATCCCGGCCCCAGCAAGACGGTGGGTCAAAACATCATAATTGACTGTATCAAACGCTGCCGTGAGGTCCAATAACACAAGCAACGCTGATCCGCCTTGGTCCAGGTGGCAGCGCAGCTGGTCTGTGATGGTGACCAGGACCGTCTCCGTCTCATGCCCCAAATGGAAGCCGGACTGGAAGGGGTCAAGCCAAGCTGTGTCATCTAGGAAAGTCTGCAACTGCTCCATTGCTGCCCTCTCAACCACCTTGCCCAGGTACGGTAAATTTGACACAAGGCAGTAGTTGGAAGGGACCGCTGGATCTAATCCCGGCATGGTGGGTTGCATCTTCTCTGCTATGGCCATAGTATCCATGATTGATTGAGAAGTCCATTTCATTAGCCATTATCTTAATGGTGAGACAGTTTTTATTTCTAGAAAGAGAAATGCTGCTTCTCAAGTCAAGTACTTTCGAATCTGAAAACCTGCTCCTTAATATGCAGGGAAAGTAATTACCGAGTAGTAATGGATCATTTGCATGTATTCTTAGTTAGGAGTACTAGGAGTGTTACTGTTTTTTGCTTATTCTATTTATACCCCACGTTTCTCAGAGCTCAGAAAGTTGCCTTTAAAAAGTCACAATTCCACATTGCTATCCAAAGTAATTAATTACCATCAACATTGCATATTGCGGTTCCTTTCCCTTATCTGTGGAATGATCCTCAACTGATGTACACGTCATATCAAAATCTGTCATTTCGACTCCAATGCCTACCCTCAATTTATTCACAAGGTTGAACTGGGGCTTTTCTACACTGCCATATAATCCATATAATCAAAGCAGATAATCCACATTTTCTGCTTTGAATTGGATCATATGAGCCCACTGTCAGAGAATCCACTTCAAATCAGATAATCTGGATTTTATATGGCAGTGTAGATGGTTGCTTTTTAAAAACACCTGAGATAGCTTTCAAGTCCATTTGGTACAAAACATAGGTTTCCTTTCATCTACCACTGTAACAGCGCATGGGGTTCCAGTGCAAACCAGAGCTTGAATCTTGTGAGACTCTGAGCTCTCCTTCCACATTTAATGAGGCCACACTATTGTCACTATACAATTAATCAAAAATGTTCCAATGATCCTGCAAATAAGTAACTATATTAGTAAAGTATGGATATCCTTATATATCAAGATTATAAGGAATTGAATATATGACGTGGGGAAAAATTAATTATGAATAATAGGTTATTAATACAAAGATACAGTGGCTGGGCCGCACGGTTGGTGGGGAGGCTCGACTGCCTAGCTTGGATTGCGTGGCATTGTGCTCGACATCCTCAGTAAAGAGCCTAGGGGTCGTTTTTGACCCGTTGCTTTCGATGGAGGCCCAGGTCTCCAGCATCAGCAAATCCGCCTTTTTCCATCTGTGGCAAGCTAGGCGCCTGGCCCCCTACCTATCCAGAGATGACCTGGCCACGGTGCTCCAAGCCATGGTCATCTCGAGACTGGACTTCTGTAACGCCCTTTACATCGGCCTGCCCTTGTCAGTGATCCGGAAACTTAAGCTCGTCCAGAATGCCGCTGCCCGACTTCTCTCTGGGGCTCCAGTGAGATGTCACATAACACCCTTCCTCCAGCAGATTCATTGACTTCTGGTCGAGCACCGGATCACCTTCAAGGTGATGGTGTTAACTTTCAAGGCCTTGCATGGTCTGGGGCCGCTGTATCTGAGGGACCGTCTCCTCCCCTACCAACCCCAGAGGTCACTTCATTCCAAACAACAGAACCTCCTTGAAGTACCGACCTTCAAAGCAATCCGTCTCACATCGACCCGATGCAGAGCTTCTTCTGTAGTAGCACCGTCAAACTGGAATACGCTTCCAAGTGATGTGTGGGCCATGCAGGACCTACTCTCTTTCCGCAAGGCCTGCAAGACTCACCTTTTCCGACTAGCCTTTGAAAACCTTCTTTTAGTCTAATTTAATATGTTGTTTTTACTTCTGTTGTGTTTTTACATAATTGTGAGCCGCTCCGAGCCCTCGGGGAGTGGCAGCGTACGAGTCCAAATAATAAATAAATAAATATTAAATCAGATAATCTGGATTTTATATGGCAGTGTAGATGGTTGCTTTTTAAAAACACCTGATAGCTTACAAGGTCCATTTGGTACAACACATAGGTTTCCTTTCGTCTACCACTGTAACATCGCATGGGGTGGATATCTCTGGTTGTTATCCTTAGAAAACCGTTATTATTTCGTATTAAAATCAATTTAGACCCTAATTCGACCCTCGGCCAGCAACCCAGAAGTGACGTTTCAAAATCGAAACCGGGTCTGCCATTTCCGTAAAGGGCACGTTATTATGTCGTTTTTATTTCCTTTAACCCGCTTTGCTTCTCAGGTGGCAGGGGAGTGTTGAGGCATCGCCTGCACACACCCTCGCCACCTGAGAACCAACGGGGCTTGAACATAACCCTGTTGCTTCCCAGGTGGCGAGGGAGTGTGCAGGGGATGCCTCCACACGCCCCTGTCACCTGAGAAGCAAAGCGGGTTATCTTTAAGAACCCGCGTTGGTTCTCAGCTGGTGAGAGGGCGTGGAGGTGGGCATTCCCTGCGCACTGCGCATGCATGGCACCAATAACGAAATAATAACGAATTTCGTTATTAATTACGTTACTATTTTGAAATTTTCTCCCAAAAAATCGTAACACTTTCTATTTCGAAACAAGAGCGCCCCCCCCCCCCCCCACACTCGAGTTTAGAAACATTTTTTTATGGACCAACCAGCCCTAGTAACAGCGCATGGAGTTCCAGTGCAAACCAGGACTTGAATCTTGTGAAACTCCTAGCTCCACCTCCACATTTAATGAGGCCACACTATTGTCACTATAAAATTAATCAAAAATGTTCCAATTATCCTGCAAATAAGTAACTATATTAGTAAAGTATGGATATCCTTATATATCAAGATTGCAAGGAATTGAATATATGATGTGGGGAAAAATTAAGTATGAATAATAGGTTATTAATAACTTTACAGCCAAATTCTAGACTTTCCCCTAATGACCTCAGGGAAGCATATATTAATTATCCTTCTTACTTCATCTTTACAATAACCTTGCGGAGGAATCAGGTTGAGAGAAAGCGAATGGTCCAAGGAGACGTCATGAGTTTAAATGCCAAACGGAGGCTTCAACTATCAGCCTTCAGTGTCTTGTCAGTAACCACAGTGTCGTAAGAACCCTTGAAACGAATTAAATCCTGTCGTGAAGCATGAGCTGGAATTTTTTATTCTGGAAGTACCATTGAATAGTTGAATTTCTGAGCGGTATCCCTTTCTCCTTTCAGTAAGTTTGCCTGGCCTTCTGCAGCGCCTGGACGTCCCAATCCTATCGGATGAAGAATGCAGAAATGCTTACCCAGGACAAATCACTGACAATATGCTGTGTGTTGGATCCTTAGCGGGTGGCCAAGACTGCTGCGAAGTAAGATGACATGCCTTTGAATTGCTTGAAAATAATTCACTATGCGAAATTCTCAGATTAATTTGAAAACAGATGCTAGTTTTAAGGAAACATTGGGTTGCAGGCTCTTATTTATAACATACCAGCTGAGGACCCGGCGGTGCCCGAGTTATTTGAGGAAGGCCTTGTGTGCCAAGGTTGGTTCCTATTAGATGTTTATGTGGCTTGCAGTGGTCTCAGGATCTTAGTGAAGGTACTGCAAGTCCCATTGGCCATGGTCCATCCTCCTCCAAACAGCACCAGAATGTAGAGTGGGTCATGGGGGCTGTGTGTGTCACGTTTGGTCTTGATCATTTTCTGGATGAGGGTTGCAGTGGTCTCTGGAAGTGAGGGAAGGTACTGGAAGTCCCATCATCCATGTAACGTTGGCTGCAATGTTCTGTGGGAAATGAATTGGGTGAAGGTACTGCAAATCACATCATTTGTGAACCATCCTGCCGTAAACCGCAGCAGGTTTGTAAAGTGGACCATTGGGGCTCTGTGTGCTAAGTTTGATCCTGATTCGTCATTGGTGTGGGCCACAGTGCTCTAAGGAAGTGAATTAAAGTACTGCAAGTCCCATAATCTATGGTCCATCCTCCTTCAAACTGCACCAGGATGTAGGGTGCATCTTTGGGGTTCTGTGTGCCAAGTTTGGTCTTGTTCTGTCATTGTTGGGGGCCTAAACCACAGGGCATAAAGGGGCAGATCTATGGGAATAAAGGTATAGACACGTGTTTGAGGTAAAAATCACAGGTATAATCATATGAACAAATTCAAGTGCTAAATAGCATAACAATCTCACAAAAAGCACAATGCAATGCAATTCATTCACAGTGTTCCAAATTCACATAATAGCAATAGCAGTGCCCCTACAATGGTATAGGGCCAAGTACAATATTCCAACCCCTATCAATAGTCAAGAGTATAATAACTCATAGGCTAACGACTGAATCAGAAAGGGAGCCTTGGTGGGTTGAAGAGCTGGCAAGCTGCTATATGGGCAGGCGCCAACGGCTGGAGGTAAGCTGACGACGTCAAGATGGCCGTTTCGCGTAAACTCCGCTTCCTCAGGGCGCTCGAAACTTCTGACCGCTCCTCCCCAGTGTTGTAGTAACACAATAAGGACTCAAAGTCGGTACAGGAGATTTCGCGTTTCCGCTTTCTAATACATGTCAATGCTGTGAGTCATCTCCCGGGCTGGAATCTGTAATCTGTGAGAACAGACCAATTCTACCTACAAACTTTCCCAAAAATGGCAAACTTTGCAAAAGATAAATTCTCCAGTGAGATGGATCAGCGTACACGTGGACCCCTCTTCTAATTCCATGCCTCCCCCCTTTTATCTTGCAGGGAGATGCTGGTGGCCCACTGGCATGTGGCGGAGTGCTCCAGGGAATTGTTTCATGGGGAATAGGATGTGGTCAGCCTGGTTACCCTGGTGTCTACACCAAGGTCTGCAACTATTACGACTGGATCCTCGAAACCATGAATGCCAATTAAAACAACTGTTCACCTCTTGTTTCAACATGCTGATGTACTTCGCTGCTTGTAAAGTTGATCTTGATAAAGAAAATAAACGAAATAGATAGATACAGATTGCCAAAATACCCCGCTTAGATGGACTGAACAAGACAACCACATTGGAGCCTTAGGACTTCATCACATGGAAGATTTCCCTTGTTTACTCTCCATTATTATCTATTTTAGCACACTGGGAAAATGGAGTTCCAAGGAGGCCATCCCATGACACATGGCCAGTGGTCACTCATGGGAATCCATCTTGCCTGCATGCTTCGTGTGTGTGTGTGTGTCAGTACAGACTTGAGAAACTGCAAGTCGCTTCTTGTGAGAGAGAGTTGGCCGTCTGTAAGGGAACGCCCGGATGCTTTACCATCCTTGTGGGAGGCTTTTCTCATGTCACCGCATGTGGTGTTCAGCCAGGGCCAAAAAGGGGGTCTTTAAAAGGATGGACGAGCTCTATAGGCCCTGGGGTCCGCGTATTTGCCTCCCCATGCATGAAACCTTAAATGTCTTTGAGAAACGAGTTCCAGACTTAAAATAGTGAACTCAAACAGGTTTGTTTGTTTAAACAACCAGTGGAAATTCTGGTGGCCCTAAAAGCTTAGTTGGTTGCAAGAAAGGGTCCTTTGTGGAAAGGAATAGCGTCCACTTGCCTTTGCAAAATGAAGGTGCCCCTCTTAGGCTCTGCTGCACATCAAATGGTCCGCTGGCTCGCGAGGTCCTTGGGTCCCCAAAGAAATACAGTCTCTGTTGAAGGGCAGGCCTTCCTTTTTACTGTAATCCTTGGTTTGAGAGCATTGGGTAGGCTATACGTGAACGAAGGTGCTTGTCTGAGCGTGAGCTCCAGATTTCCGCCTGCTTCGTCCATGTGCTGTGCTTGAAAATGGCCAAAGAGAGTAAATCCTGCCCCTCAGCTGACCTCAGAATGGGGAGGAGTTAAGGTGGTGACATCACCTTGGCACCAAACACAGTCCCTCCCACCAAGACCGCATGGTTGAGGACAAAGGAATGCAAGTAAGGTTAACCAAGTCCATGATGCAGTACCAAGTAAGCCACGTGGAGGCGTAATACCGCATGAGAACCTGGATCTGATAGCGCAGGGGTGGGCAATTATTTTTTCCAAGGGGCCACACGAGAGCCAAAAAATATTATGGAGGGCCGCACCTAAAGGCGGAACTACATGCTAATCTACATTATTTATTTATTTATTCACTTACTATATTTACTATATATTACACATCATTAATATTAGCATATTAATATATCAAGAAATATTCATATATTATTAGTATTAATATCATAATTATTATATTATAGTATATATATAGACATTATAATATATTGAAATTATAATATATCATATAACATTATATTATATTATTTATTATATTATTTTATTATTATTATAAAATTATTATACAATAATAATAAAAACCACTAAAATAAAATAATACTTCCTTGTAGTCCCGTTCTCTGCAAAGTTTTATGCAGAGGCCAGGCAGGGGAGGCAAGCAAGGGGCCCTTAGGAGGGCCGGATAGAATCGGCCAAAGGGCCGCATCCGCCCCCGGGCCGCAGTTTGCCCACTCCTATGATAGAGGGATCTCATCTGTGCTCTCCCCGGATGCAAACCTGTGACCTGTCAGTCTTCAGTCCTGCCGGCACTAGGGTTTAACCCACTGCGCCACCGGGGCTCCTGCAAGCATACTAAAATTGAGATAAGATTCCATTTGATTCAGGAAAGCAATGGGAAGCGGGGTAAGACGGGTCTCCCCGCTGGGTCTCGTGGTGCAAAAAGGCGAAACCGTTGTGCTCAAATGCAATCAAACGTATGGGCAGATGTTATGTTCGGTACAGGCAGGATGGAGGACAGGATTTACAGCTCCTCTTTCTTTTCCACTACGAAAGCATGCAAGATACTGGCAAAAAGTTTGACCGCTTCATTCCCGAGAAGACCCAGAAGGAGATTTGCAACCTGAAAATAAATCCTGTGGAGCCAGGGGACTCCGCTGTTTATTTCTGTGCAAGCAGCTTAGACACAGCACTTCAAAGTCACTTGGCCTTCCTACAAAAACCTCTTTGTGTTATCATCCTTATTTCTGTGCAGACAAAGGGAACATTCTGAATGAGGGACGTAATAGATCTCTTGCTAATATGGACATTATATGGTATTATACAGTATGTAGAAAGGGTTCGTAGTAGGGGTGGTTGATCCATTAAAAATTGATTCTAAACTCGCGTGGGGGGGGGGGATTTCCCTTGCCGGGATTGTAATAAAGAAGTCCTTGGCACATTATTAGCCTTCTCCTGAGCTTTAACTAAAGTGCGTTTAGGATACCCCCGCTGTGTCAGATCTGTTACTAAAGAGGCCACGGCCCTGTGGTAATCAGTTGAAAATGAGCAATTTCTTTTGAGACGTAACAATTGGGAAGAGGGGAGGTTTTCCTTTAACACAAAGGTGTGGAAACTAGAGTGGTGGAGAAAGGAATTCCTAGCTGACGATTTCTTGTAGGTTTTGACCTTCAATGAATTATCCCTCCTAAATACCGAAACGTCTAAAAAATTCACAGAAGTGGAATCAGCACACACAGTAAAGTGTATATTTTCGTGCCAGGAATTCATCCACGCAGTAAAGTCAATAATGTAGGTGTTCTTACTGACGACGGCAAAAACGTCATCAATGAAGCGGTAATACATCTTAATGTTCATGGCTATGGGATTTGTAGTACCAATATGTTTAGATTCTAGGTTATTCATAAAAATATTGGAATGTTCTAAATTCTTTGATGACACCAAAAAGGACAAAATGAACAAGTTCAAAAGAGACAAAGGGGATTATGACTCTAAGAGAGTGTATAAATGGCAGTATATGTCCAACATTCAACCTCAGGGTAGACAGATTCGTTTTCAGTCCAACCGTAGAAATTATAATAGATCATTTGAAGACCTGGGAAATATGTCTGATGGTTCAATGGGCTCTGGATCCTCTGGCGGTTACAACCTTAGAAGCCGTAATGTTCAAAACAACCGGGGTAATGGAAATTTTCGACGGGGACGAAGGGGAGCAACTTGATTAATTTGTCTGATTATCAATTTTCTCAATATGAAATGAACCTGCTGAATAAAGGAATTTCTTTTGTGTACACCCCCGAGATGTTCCTCTTTAAACATCAGAAAGGATTTAGCTACTCTATATAGGAATATTAGACTTAAAGAACATTTTGCTACTACCCTCCCCCTTCGCCAGCTTCTCACAACCATTTTTTACATCAGGAGTAATTTTGTTCCTTATAATATCTCTCACAAAATTAAAACGTTTGAAGAGGTGGTTACAAGGGAGGCCTTAAAAATAGACCACCGCAATGATCTTAAACGGGCCAACTTCTCACCCAGAGACATTAATACTTTGAAAGCTTTAGGTCATCACCCTGACATTATTTTTAAACCCTCAGACAAAGGTGGAAGTTTGGTCTGTTTACGTAAGACAGATTATTTGGCTGAAATCCACAGACAACTTTCTGATTCTAGATTTTATTTACGATTACCAGGGGATCCTTACAGCAGATTTCTCAAAATTATTACCACTACAGTGTATAATGCTGCATCGTTAAATTTCATTGATGACAAACTTACCAAATTCCTTATCCACAAAAACTGTCGCACTGCACAATTTTATATTTTACCCAAAACGCATAAAAGTTTAATTTCGCCTCCCGGTAGGCCCATAATTTCCGGCTCAGATTCCATGATTTTTCCTATGGCTTGCTACCTTGATTCTCATTTGAAACAATATGCTTCTTCTGGGGCCTCTTTTTTACGGGACACTACGGTTTTTATAAACAAAGTTGAAAATTTTCCCCTTGAGGAGGGGGACATGTTGATCTCAGCCGATGTTACAGCCCTTTATAATTTTGTACCCTTAGATGAAGTAAGAGTAATAATCCAGGACTTGAGGGACTCACGATCCAGTTTAATCCCTCCAACTGAATTTCTCATTGATTTACTTGACTGCGTGTTTGAACTCAATTATTTTGCCTTTGATGGCACCTATTACCTCCAACAATCCAGTGTATCTATGGGGTCCCCCCTCGGGCCTAGTGTCGCCAATATTTTTATGAATAACCTAGAATCTAAACATATTGGTACTACAAATCCCATAGCCATGAACATTAAGATGTATTACCGCTTCATTGATGACGTTTTTGCCGTCGTCAGTAAGAACACCAACATTATTGACTTTACTGCATGGATGAATTCCTGGCACGAAAATATACACTTTACTGTGTGTGCTGATTCCACTTCTGTGAATTTTTTAGACGTTTCGGTATTTAGGAGGGATAATTCATTGAAGGTCAAAACCTACAAGAAATCGTCAGCTAGGAATTCCTTTCTCTACCACTCTAGTTTCCACACCTTTGCGTTAAAGAAAAACCTCCCCTTTTCCCAATTGTTACGTCTCAAAAGAAATTGCTCATTTTCAACTGATTACCACAGGGCCGCGGCCTCTTTAGTAACAGATCTGACACAGCGGGGGTATCCTAAACGCACTTTAGTTAAAGCTCAGGAGAAGGCTAATAATGTGCCAAGGACTTCTTTATTACAATCCCGGCAAAAACCCGCATTAAACAGAGTGGTGTGGCCCCTCACCTTAACTCCCCATTGCAACCATTTACTGAAGATTGTTGATCAACACTGGGATTTAGTATCGGATATCCCGGGCTTGGAAAAAACACCTCTAATTGCTCACAAGCGCACTCGTAATGTTAAGGATTTACTCATTCACTCAACTTTCGGCCCTCCTCCTCTAGCGAGCGCCTTGACTCCAGGCTCACAGGAATGTGGCCATTGTAGTGCATGTAATAATATTAGTCGAGATCGCATTATTAGAAATGTACATGCCAATACTCAGGCCACCATTAGATGTTTTGCTACCTGCAATACTTCCGGGCTGATTTACGCCCTCAAATGTTGTTGTCCCCACCCCTTTGTTTACATTGGCCAAACCAAAAGAGCCTTTCGCTTGCGTATATCAGAACACAAATCGTGCGTTAGACAGGAGAAACGTGATTCGATTTTGTATGCTCATTGTTTTGATTTTAAGCATCGTCCGGAAGATTTGAAATTTTCTTGCATTGAAAAGGTTACCACTGGTTCGCATTCTGATTTGCATATTGCTTTAATACGGGCCGAAACCCGTTGGATTTCCTCCCTCTCCACAGAGTACCCCTGTGGGTTAAACGAAGGTCTTTCGATTTCCTCATTACTTAATTAAATTGAGTACTCCCCACAACTGGTGTGTTACATTATGTAATTGTGCTTTGCTGTTAAATACTTTGTGTTATGTGAGCACTGCGCCTCACTCATTGAGTGTGGCCCGTGCCTGTTCGCATGTATCGTGATTGGTATGTATCATTGCTTATTATGTTGTACTATATAAGATTCAATTGTTGGACTGAACCGCTGTTATTACCTGAACCTTTTTCATATATTTACCTTAGATGTGTGGATGCCTTAAACGCCTAACTTTATACATTGGGTTTTGATAAAGCGCTCGTAAGCGCAAAACGGAGTGGGAACCCGGCGACTTCCGTCAACCCGGCCACACAGCATATGGATTGGCTCCACTCCCTATGATTCTACAGTCGTGTGACTATACTTTATGACTTTATGGACTTTTGATTTTTGAAGTAGTGTGCTATACTCTAGATAATTGATGTATTCGCTGAACCTGGCGTTTTGTTATACATCTATACTGTGATTATCATTGTTCTTTTGCAATTTATGCTGAATATATATTTTATGGAATGGAACTTGTGTTCTTTAAAGGTTCTTTCTTACTATTGTGCTGAGGTGATAACAGTACTCTTTAGTTGTATTAGATCATATCTTCCCTCTCAGTTATTCTAACAGGAATATTTATCTCATCCAAAATAGCTTTTCAGGGTACTTACAGACATATCACGGCCCTTTGCCTGGTCAGAGGATAATTAAAGTAAAAGGCCTCCTGGAGGAAGTGAAGAAGCAAGGGGAACCATAGAGGAAAAACGGGGGATCCTAGAGCGCCTTGGAGGACTGAACGGAAAAAAGCAGTTTAAACATCCAGAAAATCGGGGTAGATAGAAGGAAAGGAGGAGAAGCAGAGAATAAAGGCTGAAAGAAGAGGAGGAGGGAGTGACAAGACCACAGAGTGAAGAAGGAAAAACTACAGAAGCAAGGGGAAACCATAGAGAAGAACCGGGACTCCTAGAGCGCCTTGGAGGACAGAAGGGGAAAAAGGCTTCACGCGCTTTTCCTCCAACCAGGCAGAAGGGCCGCACAGCACTGTGATACTCTGTAAGTTACCTTAAAACACAATTTTGGAGAAGGTTGATATATTCCTGTTACAAGAACCTCATACTGTATAAGTTGGTGGTACCATTTCTATATGTTATAAATCTTCAGCTCCGGTCAATTGCACTCCAGAAGTTTCCCCCTTGATTTGCCTGTGATGTCATCCCTGTTTTCCTGCTGTGCGCATGCGCTGGAATAAGAACTAATAACGAATTTCGTTATTAATTACATATCAAGTAAGAATTTTTTGGAATTTTTTTCTAAGTATTTCTATTACTAACCCCCCCCCCCCCCAATTGTATTTTAGAACCATTTTTTATGGATCAACCAAGCCTAGTCACCACCATAACTCCTCCCCTTTCTGAGGTCAGCTGAGGGGCAGAATTTCCTCTCTTTGCCCATTTTCAAGCACAGCACATGGACGAAGCAGACAGAAATATGGAGCTCACGCTCAGACAAGCACCTTCGTTCACGTATAGCCTACCCAATGCTCTCAAACCAAGGATTACAGTAAAAAGGAAGGCCTGCCCTTCAACAGAGACTGTATTTCTTTGGGGACCCAAGGACCTCGTGAGCCAGCGGACCATTTGATGTGCAACAGAACCTAAGAGGGGCACCTTCATTTTGCAAAGGCAAGTGGACGCTATTCCTTTTCCCAAAGGACCCTTTCTTGCAACCAACTAAGCTTTTAGGGCCACCAGAATTTCCACTGGTTGTTTAAACAAATAAACCTGTTTGAGTTCACTATTTTAAGTCTGGAACTCGTTTCTCAAAGACTTTTAAGGTTTCATGCATGGGAAGGCTAGAACGCGGACCCCAGGGCCTATAGAGCTCGTCCATCCTTTTAAAGACCCCCTTTTTGGCCCTGGCTGAACGCCACATGCGGGGACATGAGAAAAGCCTCCCACAAGGATGGTAAAACATCCGGGCGTTCCTCTACAGACGGCCAACTCTCTCTCACAAGAAGCGACTTGCAGTTTCTCAAGTCTGTACTGAGACACACACACACACACACACAAAGCATGCAGGCAAGATGGATTCCCATGAGTGACCACTGGCCGTCATGGGATGGCCTCCATGGAACTCCATTTCCCCAGTGTGCTAAAATAGATAAGAAACAAGGGAAATCTTCCATGTGATGAAGTCCTAATGCTCACGTCTGTACTGACACACACACACACACACACAAAGCATGCAGGCAAGATGGATTCCCATGAGTGACCACTGGCCATTTCTTATGGGATGGCCTCCATGGAACTCCATCATCCCAGTGTGCTAAAATAGATAATAAACAAGGGAAATCTTCCATGTGATGAAGTCCTAAGGCTCAAGTCTGTACTGACACACACACACACACACAAAGCATGCAGGTAAGATGGATTCCCATGAGTGACCACTAGCCATTTCTTATGGGATGGCCTCCATGGAACTCCATCATCCCAGTGTGCTAAAATAGATAATAAACAAGGGAAATCTTCCATGTGATGAAGTCCTAAGGCTCAAGTCTGTACTGACACACACACACACACACACACACAAAGCATGCAGGTAAGATGGATTCCCATGGGTGACCACTGGCCATGTGTCATGGGATGGCCTCCATGGAACTCCATTTTCCCAGTGTGCTAAAATAGATAATAAACAAGGGAAATCTTCCATGTGATGAAGTCCTAAGGCTCAAGTCTGTACTGACACACACACACACACAAAGCATGCAGGTAAGATGGATTCCCATGAGTGACCACTAGCCATTTCTTATGGGATGGCCTCCATGGAACTCCATCATCCCAGTGTGCTAAAATAGATAATAAACAAGGGAAATCTTCCATGTGATGAAGTCCTAAGGCTCAAGTCTGTACTGACACACACACACACACACACAAAGCATGCAGGTAAGATGGATTCCCATGAGTGACCACTGGCCATGTGTCATGGGATGGCCTCCATGGAACTCCATTTTCCCAGTGTGCTAAAATAGATAATAAACAAGGAAATCTTCCATGTGATGACGTCCTAAGGCTCAAGTCTGTACTGACACACACACACACACACAAAGCATGCAGGCAAGATGGATTCCCATGAGTGACCACTGGCCATTTCTTATGGGATGGCCTCCATGGAACTCCATTTCCCCAGTGTGCTAAAATAGATAATAAACAAGGGAAATCTTCCATGTGATGAAGTCCTAAGGCTCAAGTCTGTACTGACACACACACACACAAAGCATGCAGGTAAGATGGATTCCCATGAGTGACCACTAGCCATTTCTTATGGGATGGCCTCCATGGAACTCCATCATCCCAGTGTGCTAAAATAGATAATAAACAAGGGAAATCTTCCATGTGATGAAGTCCTAAGGCTCAAGTCTGTACTGACACACACACACACACACACACAAAGCATGCAGGTAAGATGGATTCCCATGAGTGACCACTGGCCATGTGTCATGGGATGGCCTCCATGGAACTCCATTTTCCCAGTGTGCTAAAATAGATAATAAACAAGGGAAATCTTCCATGTGATGAAGTCCTAAGGCTCAAGTCTGTACTGACACACACACACACACACAAAGCATGCAGGCAAGATGGATTCCCATGAGTGACCACTGGCCATTTCTTATGGGATGGCCTCCATGGAACTCCATTTTCCCAGTGTGCTAAAATAGATAATAAACAAGGGAAATCTTCCATGTGATGAAGTCCTAAGGCTCAAGTCTGTACTGACACACACACACACACACAGACACACAGGCACACAAAGCATGCAGGCAAGATGGATTCCCATGAGTGACCACTGGCCATTTCCTATGGGATGGCCTCCATGGAACTCCATTTTCCCAGTGTGCTAAAATAGATAATAAACAAGGGAAATCTTCCATGTGATGAAGTCCTAAGGCTCAAGTCTGTACTGACACACACACACACACACACACAAAGCATGCAGGCAAGATGGATTCCCATGAGTGACCACTGGCCATTTCTTATGGGATGGCCTCCATGGAACTCCATTTCCCCAGTGTGCTAAAATAGATAAGAAACAAGGGAAATCTTCCATGTGATGAAGTCCTAAGGCTCCCATGTGGTTGTGTTGTTCAGTCCATCTAATCGGACTACTTTTTAAAAAACAAAGACAAGCGGGGTATTTTGGTAATCTGTATCTATCTATTTCATTTATTTTCTTTATCAAGATCAACTTTACTTCCAGTAAAGTACACCAGCATGTTGAAACAAGAGATGAAACAGTTGTTTTAATTGGCATTCATGGTTTCGTGGATCCAGTCGACATACTTGCAGATGTTGGTGTAGACACCAGAGTAACCAGGCAAAGCACATCCTATTCCCGATGAAAAAATGCCCTGGAGCACTCCGTCACATGCCAGGGGGGCACCAGCATCTCCCTGCAAGATAAAAAGGGGGGGGGAATTAGAAGAGGGGTCCACGTGTACGCTGATCCATCTCACTGGAGAATTTATCTTTTACAAAGTTTGACATTGCTGGTAAAGTTTGTAGGTATAATTGGTCTGTTCTCACAGATTACAGCAGGGGTCGGGAAACCTTTTGACTAAGAGAGCCATAAAAGCAAAATATTTTGAAATTTATTTCAGTGAGACCCAGATAGAGATAGATAGATAGATAGATAGATAGATAGATAGATAGATAGATAGATAGATAGCCTGGGCACCGGGACCTGCCTCCAGCTGAGCTGCGCGTGCGGAATTGAAGACGAAGGGGGCCGGGCCGAGCTGAGAGCGTGCAGCTGAGAACCTGACTCTGCATCTAGCTGAGCTGCATGATGCTTTTTGACTCTGCATGTGCAGCTCAGCTGGAGCTGGGGTCATGCACAATTTTTGGGGCGAAGGCTCAGCTGGAGGCAGATCCCGGCGCGCAGGCTATCTATCTATCTATCTGTCTATCTGTCTGTCTGTCTGTCTATCTATCTATCTATCTATCTATCTATCTGGGTCTCACTGAAATAAATTTCAAGATCAGCACGCAGCTGATTTCTCGGATGCAGAGCTTGGGGCTGGCCCTGCCTCCAGCTGAGCTGCGTGCGCAGAATTTGAGGAAGGAGAGCGAAGGCCGTGCACGCAGGTGAGCCATTAAAAAAATCATTGAAAGATCCATATCTTAAATAAGAGCCTGCAACCCAATGTTTCCTTTAAACTAGCATCTGTTTTCAAATTAATCTGAGAATTTCGCATAGTGAATTATTTTCAAGCAATTCTAAGGCATATCATCTTACCAGGCAGGAGCCTAGGCCACCCACTAAGGATCCAACACACATTATATCGTCAGTGATTTGTCCCGGGAAAGCAAGTCTGCATTCTTCATCAGATAGGATTGGAGTTGTAAGGCACTGCAGAAGGCCAGGCAAATTTACTGAAAGGAGAAAAGGGATACAGCTCAGAAATTCAAATATTCGATGGTACTTCCAGAATAAAAAATTCCAGCTCATGCTTCACGACAGGATTTAATTCGTTTCAAGGGTTCTTACGACACTGTGCTTACTGACAAGACACTGAAGGCTGATCGTCGAAGCCTCCGTTTGGCATTTAAACTCATGACATGTCCTTGGACCATTTGCTTTCTATCAGCCTGATTCCTCCACAAGGTTATTGTGAAGATGAAGTAAGAAGGATGAAGATAATTAATATATGCTGCCCTGAGGTCATTAGAGGAAAGTCCAGAATTTGGCTGTAAAATTATTAATAACCTATTATTCATAATTAATTTTTCCCCACGTCCTTATAATCTTGATATATAAGGATATCCATACTTTACTAATATAGTTACTTATTTGCAGGATAATTGGAACATTTTTGATTAATTTTATAGTGACAATAGTGTGGCCATATTAAATGTGGAGGTAGAGCTAGGAGTCTCACAAGAACTGGAACTCCATGCGCTGTTACTAGGGCTGGTTGATCCATAAAAAAATTGTTTCTAAACTCGGGGGGAAAGGGAAGGAGCCACTCTTGTTTCGAAATAGAAAGTGATACGATTTTTTGGATGAAATTTCGGAATAGTAACATAATTAATAATGAAATTTGTTATTATTTCGTTATTGGTGCCACGCATGCGCAGTGCGCAGGGGATGCCCGCCTCCACGCCCTCTCACCAGCTGAGAACCAACATGGGTTCTTAAAGATAACCCGCTTTGCTTCTCAGGTGACAGGGAAGTGTGGAGTCATCCCCTGCACACTCCCTCGCCACCTGAGAAGCAACGGGGTTATCTTTAAGCCCCGTTGGTTCTCAGGTGGCGAGGGAGTGTGCAGGCGATGCCTCCACACTTCCCTGCCATCTGAGAAGCAAAGCGGGTTAAAAGAAATAATGACATAATAACGAGCCCTTTACGGAAATGGCAGACCCGGTTTCGATTTTGAAATGTCACTTTCGGGTTCATGGCCGGATTACCCATAAGGCCAACATAGGCCATGGCCTAGGGGCGCATGCCGAGAAGGGGCGCAGATCACGGACCAAAAAAATAAAAATAAAAAACTGGTCCGCGCCCCTCTTTCCCCCTTTCTCATGCCCCTCCTCGCTCCTTCTCCCGGCAAAGTCTCTCGCTCTCTGGGCTGTGGCGGGGCCCTCGCATTGATCCATTGATTTTCCGGGGAAGCCGTCTCCATGGCGACTCGCCCAGCTCCCCCGACGGCAGACTGTAAATTCCTGCAGCCAGAGCCGAGCGGCAGAGTCCGGGAGAGGGCGGTGGGAGGGAGGGGAGAAGGAGGAGAAGGAGGCAACTAGTAGGAAAGAAAGCAAGTAAAGAAGGAAGAGAGGGAGGGAGGAAGAGGACCTCTCTCCATTGCTTGGGTGGACCTCTCCCAGGTCCCCAGCACGAGACCACACCAAACCAGGCTTGCTCCTGCGCTCTTGGACCAAACTGGGGCGGCTTGCTTGGCCAAAGGGAGCCGTGGGAGGGAGGCAAGGATCAAGGCCAGGGTCTGGCTCTCCTGCCTTCGGGAGCAGCCGAACAAAAGCCGCACAAACCCTAACCTGAATCCTCCCTCAGTCTGCGGGAGCGCATGCCAATTGGACATATCGCTCTCTCCCTCTCTCTCTCTTGCTCCCTCTCTCTCTCTCTCTTTTGTGCACCTTTGGAGCGAGTTTGCACCCGCTGCGCTCTCCCCAAGCCTCCCGAGGAGACCTTCAGAGCACAGCGGAGCTTTCCAGCCGGTGGAAATGGGGACCTTGGAGGTGGCGGGATGGTGCCTACTTGCCTTTCTCTTCTGCTCCGGAGGCACCCTGGCAAAAGCCAGCCAAGTGTGGGTCTGAGTGGGGTGTGTGTGTGGGGGGGGGGTAGAGGTTGGCTTACAGGGGGCGTAATTCCAAAGTGTGGCCTAGGGTGCAAAAAAGGTGTTAATCCGGGCCTGTCCGGGTTGCTGGCCGAGAGTCGAATTAGGGTCTAAATTGATTTTAATATTTATTTATTTATTTATTTATTTATTTATTATTCGGGTTTCTATGCCGCCGACTCCCTGAGGCTCGCGGCGGCTCACAGGAACCGAAGGTGCAACTACACACAAGCAATGCGATAAAACATCTAAGACAATTAAACAGTTAAAACAGCAAAATACAAAACCCCCAGGTACAGTTCAGAAATTAGATAGCGTGACACCCCAGGACAGCGGCTAAAGCGGAACATGGGCAGGACCTACTCACCGAAGGCCTGCTTAAACAAATAAGTTTTGCAGGCGCGTCTAAACGGGAGCAGGTCCTTTATAGCCCGCGTTCCAGCCGGGAGGGCGTTCCACAGCGTGGGAGCTATGAGATAATAACGGTTTTCTAAGGATAGCAACCAGAGATATCCACCCCATGCGCTGTTACAGTGGTAGATGAAAGGAAACCTATGTTTTATACCAAATGGACTTGTAAGATATCGGATGTTTTTAAAAAGCAACCATCTACACTGCCATATAATATCCAGATTATCTGATTTGAACTGGATTCTATGACAGTGGAGGCTCATATGATCCAATTCAAAGCAGATGATGTGGATTATCTGCTTTGATTATCTGGATTATATGGCAGTGTAGAAGGGGCCTGGATTTATATGGCAGTGTAGAAAAGCCCCAATTCAACCTTGTGAATAAATTGAGGGTAGGTATTGGAGTCGAAATGACATTTTTTGGTATGACGTGTACATCAGTTGAGGATCATTCCACAGATAAGGGAAAGGAATCGCAACATGCAATGGTAATTAATTACTTTGGACAGCAATGTGGAATAGTGACTTTTTAAAGGCAACTTTCTGAGCTCTGAGGAAAAATGGGATATAAATAGAATAAGCAAAAAACAGTAACACTCCTAACTAAGAATATATGCAAGTGATCCATTACTACTCAGTAATTACTTTCCCTGCATATTAAGGAGCAGGTTTTCAGATTCGAAGGTACTAGACTTCAGAAGCAGCATTTCTCTTTCTAGAAATAAACAGGCCCGGATTACCTATAGGGCCAACCTAAGCCATGGCCTAGGGGCGCAAGCCGAGGGGGGCGCAGATCACGCACCCAAAAAAATGGTTATAAAATAATTTTAAAAATCGCACCACGAATGGCTCCTGCCGCCTGGAACCCAAGGCAGAGCTCGTGCTCGCTGCGTCAGCCTCAGCCCATCCATCTACGCCGCTGCTTCTCAGCCAGTGCTTCTGCGTCTGAGGGGAGGGGGTTCCTGGCCTGGCTCGAAGCGGCTTCCTTCGCAGGCTGCTGAGGGAAGAGGAGGCCGCGGGAAAGCAGGGCGACGTGCGGCGTGGAGACCTGGAGGGGAGCCTGAGGCGGAGGAAGGCCCCGACTCTCTGCAGCCGCTGGGCCATGAGCTGCACATGGGGCCGCCTCTGAAGCCGCTGTCCCGGACGAAGAGCATGCTCTGGACCCAGCCCGGCTTTCCCCGTCACTTTGGGCCTCGGCTCTGCGGCACTCGCTCGCCCTCCCCTGCCTCCTTCCTGAGGGGTAACGAACTTGCTCCCCACCACACAAAGGGGCCCGTTCCCTTCTCTTCAGTGACAGCGCGCGCACACCTTTCCGCTCAGCCCCATTGGCACATGACGGGAAGGATGCGGTGGCACGTGGTGGGGGGGGGGGGGGGGTGGGGGTGCGGTAAAGATTGGCTTAAATGGGGCATAATTCCAAAATGTGCGCAAAAAGCTGTTAATCCGGGCCTAGAAATACAAACGGCCTCACCATTAAGATAATGGCAAATGAAATGGACTTCTCAATCAATCATGGATACTATGGCCATAGCAGAGAAGATGCAACCCACCATGCCTGAATTATAACTTTCTCAAACTACGTTACATGCATGGCCAGAAAAGTCTGGTTGGCCAACTCTTCTTCATACTCACCCCCATCGCTGAGCGTCCTGCTCCATCCAGAGACCAGGCAGGTAGTCCCAGTAGCTGGACATCCATTTCCCAAACGAATGGGTGCAACGCGTGAGGACAGTTGAGCAGGCTCTTTCAGCTTGACCAGCATAATGTCATTAGCCTCGTATTGGGGATGGCGAATGGCTTTGTCAGAAGCAATTGACTGCTCCCACTCTTCCAGGGGCTCAAGGCTGTTCCCTCCAAGCATCACTAGGATGCTGCTGCTGCAAAATTGACCATCATATATTGTACTGAGCATATATAAACAAACCAGTGAAACGAACCAATATCCTATGTAGCAGAGGGATACATCTAAAATGTTAACTGCAACTGTTCAACTGGATTTTGTAACATGATCTAATCAAGCTTTCAGGTTAGCAGCTTGATAACATAAATAGAATTATTTTTATATGTTCTACAGCAGAAGACTTCCACTTTTTCTACTTAAGCCCCATCATGAGACCCATTTTTTAAAAGAAATTACCACTTATTTCGTTTTTATGCCTCCCTTATCCCTTCCTCTCTGTGTGTTTTTTTATTATTAAACTGTTATTTTTCTATCTTCTCATCTTCAGAAACATTACAGACCTCATCAGATGGGGCTTACTTCATCGGCATACACCAGTTCAGGCCTACTTGACCCACAGAGCATGCCGGCTTACATCTCACAACACAAAGGGGCTCTGTGGGTCAACTAGCATGGAAACGGTGTATACAGCCACCGCAGCAACACAGAGGTTTCTTGTGTTGCACCAGAAGGAATGAGAGGAAGCCTTGCAGTAGACGTGTGATTGGCTTAAATGTATTTATTTATTTATTTCCGGCATTTTTCCCCGCTCTTCTCAACCCCCGAGGGGGGACTCAGAGTGGCTTCCAAAAAGGCACAATTCGATGCCAACACAGTAAAACACAGTAAAACACAGTAAAACACAGTATAAAACCCCAAAAACATTACACATTAAAATACAATTACATCAACATATCGTACACATTCATTTAAGTTTAAAAAAAACAAAAACCACAGTGTTCCGTCCATAAAAAGCATTGAGCCCTATTCATCAACTTTCCATTAAAATCCAGTCTAAAATGCTGCCTTGTGCTAGTGTGCAAACGCCTGGTCCCATAGCCAGGCTTTTACTTTTTTCCTGAATGTCAGGAGGGAGGGAATTGATCGTATGTCGCTAGAAAGCGCATTCCACAGATGTAAAGCTGAGTGTAAGGACTCACCTGTCCTAAGTGGGTAAAAAGCCTGCTTGGAAGTTTTTCCTTTCTGCTGGAAGAAAGCTGGCATCCATTTTGGCAAAGGGATTTGCAGCTAACAGCCAGAAGGGGGAGGCCATAGCCAGAGAGGGGGCGTGGCCTTAGAGTCAATCCTGCTCAGAGATAGGAGTGCCCTGTGATTGGCTGAGTGCCAGAGGGGTGGAGCAGAGCTGACTAAAGGAGGGATCTTGGCAGAAAGATTCTCAGTCTTGGGCAGAGCTTTGATTGAGACAGATCTTAGCTCTTGCTGGTGTGGTTTGAGGTTGGAGTGACAATATCCTCCAAGCCTCAGCCATAGGAACTGCCCAGTCATTTACTATAGTGACACAACCAGGGTGTGGGGTGACACTGATAGTTAGGTTAGAGCCATTAGGGCTGACTTTGCAGAGTCATACTAAACACCTTGTCTCCTCAGTGTAAAGAGGGAAAGGTGGGTTCTGTGGCTGGAGAGTCAGCAGGCTGACTCAGGCAGGGAAGACTCAGAGGGACTTCTGGTGTTTAGAAGCTCCTGTTAGGAACCAGCTGTTCACTCCTATTTTCAGACAATAGGGTGACAGGTTTATATTTTAGTCAAGACTCAGTACTGACTAAAGTATTGTTTAGATCTAAGCATTTTGAAGTATTTATCTGTAACCACACGCTTAGCATTTTAATATCTGTAACCGCACGCTCTAGCCTATTAGTACCATCAGTAACCATACGATATTGTTGCCTCTTTGTAGAACCGTTGTGATCTGTGCCTTATTGCTAGCTGTTAAATAATAAATTCTGTTTTATTGTTAACTTTAAAAAGCCTCCATCTCGATATCTTTTAGTTCCTCACAGTGTGGTTGTGTTTGGGTGGCTTGGTCAACAGAACTACCATTTAAACATCTTATTTAATTTAAAATCCTGATTCAGAATAATTAGGTTGGTGGCAGTACTACCGGGAGGATTATTTTAATTAATAATCACCAAAACCAGTGACCAAGTCGTCACACTGAGCAATGCAGGGCATGGGGTGACAGGTTCCCCACGCCCCAGACGGTGGTCACCAGATTCACCACATTGCATAGCGATTCTCATGGGAAGAGGTCAAGAAATAATAATAAAAACAATAATAATGTATGTGCTGTGCATTTTAGGTCAGAATGTTCTTCATGGAGTCCCCGTGTGATGACATTGTGAGATCTTGCATGATCCCATCTCCTGGGAACCTCACAAATGTTGGAAGAGCAACAACAGCTGGCAGGCACTTACGGATTGTAGCAATTAGCTCCTGAAAGCACCCATTGGTCGTTGATGAGGGAACCACTACAGTACTGGTTCCCAGTGTTCAGTGACGCCTGGTAGGGGACAGAGTTTGTCTCGCAAGTGTCTCTGCCAACAGTTTTATCATCACCATCCAATAGGGCAGCAACTGATAAACAAGGAAAGCAAAGAATGAAGGTGGTAAAATTTATTGGACGCTGCAAAAAGCTTATTTACAACATGACACAACCTTAATGCCATCATGCCAGTTAGGGAGCTGGGGGAAGATGTCCCACAGCCTCACGTTTTCCAGACTGCATATATTTAGTACAGTGTTTTCCAACCTTTTTTGAGCCGCGGCACAGTTTTTACATTTACCAAATCCTGGGGCACACCACCAACCAAAATGACACAAAATGACACTCTAACACAGTAATACATATAGTTAATATGTTTTTAAATGTATTTATACACTCAGTGCGAAACCTGGGCCTGTTTCGATGAACACAACATAGATATCCTGGCAGGAATGGCAGAAAGACACAAACTTCCCACACAGAATTCCCATAACCAAGAGAAAATACTATAAGAGTTTGGTGGGCATTGACCTTGGGTTTTGGAGTTGTAGTTCACCTATATCCAGAGAGCACTGTGGACTCAAAACAATGTTGGATCAGGACCAAACTTGGCATGAATACTCAATATGCCCAAATGTGAAAACAGATGGGGTTTGGGGAAAATAGACCTTGACATTTGGGAGTTACAGTTTCTGGGATTTATAGTTAGCACACAAACAAAGAGCATCCTGAACTCTTGCAACAATGGAATTGAACCAAACTTGAACTCTCATTACCAACAGAAAGTACTGAAAGGGTTTGCTTGGGAATTGACCTTGAGTTTGGAAGTTGTAGTTGACCTACACCCAGAGAGCACTGTGGACTCAAACAATGTTATGTTATGTTGTTGTTTGTTTTCTATCCAGAATCACAATGTTGGAAGGAGGCTCACCACTTTAAGGTCCCTAAAACAGGCATGGGAAAACTTCGGCCCTCTGGGTGCTTTGGACTCCAACTCCCACCATTCCTCACAGCCTGAGGCCCTTTCCTGCTTAAAAGGCTGAGGGGGGGGGGAGGAAAAGGGCCTGAGGCTGCTAGGAATGGTGGGAGTTGGAGTCCAAAACACCTGGAAGGTCCAAGTTTGCCCATGCCAGCTTTTGACAGAGACCTCTTCCTCCCCCTCCCCCTTCACGCCCTTTCTTCCCGCTCCTGCCCAACACTTACATTTTTCTTCTACACTGCCTCTTCTGCCAACATTTTGATCCGAGGGGCCAGCGTGAGCCTGTTCAGGAGGGGAGGGGGGAGGGAGGGAGACGTGACCCATGCGGGCGCTACTGCGCAGACTTGCCCCAGAGCAAAGCGAGGCAAAGCAAGCAGAGCGAGGCTGGGAAGAAGAGAGCCGAATGGAGAAGAAAAAGTGTACGGCAGGAGGGGGAAGAAAGGTATTGGAGGTTCCCATTTCCCACGGCACACATGATGATCGCTCACGGCACACTGGTTGGGAAACACTGATATAGTATATTGATCTTATCTCTATATTAATCAAAAGGCTTTTAAGGGGGAAAGAATCACATGAACATTCACATTTAAACCCCAAGTATTTTTTGTATTTTCTTATAATAAAAAAATTACATGCTTTGGATTATTTTTCTAAACCTGTGAAATATTTATTTATTATTTATTTATTTACTTTACTTCTATACCGCCCCTCTCAGCCCAAAGGCGAATCGAGGTGGTGTACAAATGGCAAGGACTGCCCAAGGTAAACACATCAACAGTTACCAACACCATCTTATCATATAGAAATTAGCAATTAAAGTTAAAACACAATATCAGCGTCTCATTACTAAATCGATTTCCAATTGCGGTGGCGTCGTTCCTTAGGTCTCAATTTAATAATCCTACTACATCTGCAAATATATCAGAACAAAGCCCAGGAGTGATCCATTACAAGGGAGGTGTAGTTCACAAGAATTCATACTAGAATTTGAGAAAAAAAAATCATCTTTATTATTTATTTATTTATTTGAAACTTTTGTACCCCGGCCTTCTCACCTCTATCGAGAGACTCAGACCAGCATAACAGCAAAAAAAAATCCATGCTATACAATTTAAAAACAACTACAACAACATATTAAAATACATAAAACCCCAGCATAAAACCACATCGCCATTAAAACAATTCCACTCAATCTGTAAACGTGGTCATGCATTCAGGCAATAGCCCATCTCAGCCTATTCTGGGAAGGCTTGGTTCCACATCCAGGTCTTCACCGCCTCCTAAAGGACAACAGAGAGGGGGCAGATCTAGCATCACTTGGGAGAGAGTTCTATAGCCGAGGGGCCACCACAGAGAAGGCCCTGTCTCTCGTCCCCACCAGCCGCGCTTGCAAAGCCAGCGGGATGGAGAGCAGGGCCTCTCTAAAGAAGGGCTGTCCAACAGGCGGCCCTGGGGCCGTACACGGCCCCCGAGCCCCTTCCCTCCAGCCCCCTAACTTGTTTTAATAAAATACAAATAAAAAATAAAAATAATTTTTAAAAAATACCTACTTCCGGGTTTAGGCAAGCATCGCGAGACTACGGCAGCCACAGACGGGATTTCGAGGGAGGTCGAAATCCCGTCTGTGCGTAGTCTCGCGATAGCTGCCGAAATCTCGGGTCCCGCAGGATTTGCGGCCGGCCTGGGTGCGCGCCTCCTCCCCCCTTGCGGCTGCTTCCAGGCCAGCCCCCATTCCCTCAGAGAGAGGGAGGAGGGGAGTGAGGCAGGGAAAGCGCCTCCTGGCTCCGTCCTCTTCCTGTGGAGGGCCCTCGCTTCCCGCCCTGCGGATGGGAGAGCCGCCGCGCCCGGCCTGAGCTTGGCCTCGGCTCCAGCGGGGCTCTTCCAGGGCGTTGGCGGCGTTGGCGCTTCGGCCCTGTGGCGGGGCTCCCGCAGTATGGGTAAGAAAGGGCCTGGCTCGAATCAATCAATCTAAAAACAGTGGGACGGTGGGTGAGGGAGGGGGGTCCTCAGCGGCGGTTTCCTTGGCGACGCTTCCTTCCCCCTCCTTCGCGCCCCCACCCCTTGTTGTGCTGCCTTCCCCGCGTGCAGGGCGCAACGTGGCTTCCTTTGCGCCTGCCCCCGCAGCTTGTTCTCCCTTCAGGGAGGGAGGGAGCTCTTTGGGCCTCCTCCACCCGCCTCTGGGAAAGGAGGCCCTTCAAGCCCTGCGACGGCATTGAGGTGCTTGGGGGTTTTTTTGGTGTGTCCCAATTTGAGTGTGGACTCAAATAACTCAACGGTATTAGGAAACATTCCCCCAAATCCACCAGTGTTCCCATTTGGGTATATTGAGTATTCATGCCAAGTTTGGTCCAGATCCATCATTATTTGAGTCCACAGTGCTCTCTGGGTGGAGGTGAACTACAACTCTACCACTCAAGGTCAATTGTAAGTAAATTGGAGCCGGGGGAGGGGGGCGGAGCCGGGGGGGCAGAGTTGGGGAGGGGGGGGGAGGGGCGGAGTTGGGGGAGGGGGCAGAGCCAGGGGCAGAGGCAGACCCTTCAGCCCCCAAGTTGATCAGTGACTGGAATTCCGGCCCTTGGGCCAGTAGAAGTTGGACAGTCCTGCTCTAAAGGATCTTAATGTTCTTGATGGTTCGTAGGGGAGAAACCGTTCGGACAGATAAACTGGGCCACAACCGCATAGGGTTTTGTAGATTAAAACCAGCACTTTGAATTATGCCCGGAAGCGAATTGGCAGCCAGTGGACCTGGCGCAGCAAGGGAGTTGTATGCTCCCTGTGCCCTGCTCCTGTTAGTAACCTGCCTGCCGAACGTTGGACTAATTGCAGCTTCCGAGCAGTCTTCAGAGGTAACCCCACGTAGAGAGCGTTGCAGTAGTCTATTCGGGATGTAACCAGAGCATGGACCACCGTGGCCAAGTCAGACTTCCCAAGGTACGGGTGCAGCTGGCGCAAAGCTTTAACTGTGCAAAAGCTCCCCTGGCCACCGCCGAGAACTGGGGCTCCAGGCTCAGCAATGAGTCCAGGATCACTCCCTGACTGCGAACCTGTGCCTTCAGGGGGAGTGTCACCCCGTCAAGCACAGGCTGTAACCCTATGCCCTGTCCGGCCTTACAACTGACCAGGAGTGCCTCTGCCGTGTCTGGATTTAGTTTCAATCTGTTCGCCCTCACCCAGTCCAATACAGCGGCCAAGCACCGGTTCAGGACTTGAACAGCCTCCTTAGTAGCAGGTGGGAAGGAGTGACAGAGTTGGACATCATCTGCGTACATCATCATCTTTTTTTCTTGTAGTTTCACATATTGTAACCTAATTCCCAATGTGAAAACATTTGTGACCTGTACTACTTCAAGGAGCACACGCTTCTCTAACTGCAATGCTTCTACTGCCTTCTGATCCCTTTCAGGCCACATAATCCATTTTCTGAACCCATATTATCTGTATTGAACTGGATTAGTTGAGTCTACAGTGCTACATAATCCAGTTCAAAGCAGATAAATTGGGATCAGAAAATGGATTATATGGCAGTGTAGATGGGGCATCTAACTCCCTTCCTGGAGAGGCTAGACTTGAAACCAGCTTACTATCATGCAAAATCAGTCAAAGAGCTAGCAATTCCAGGAAGTATGTATTCCTCCCGTCAGGCATGTAGCCCGGGGGCTAAGGGGCTTCACACCCCGAAATTCTCAGTGTGGTCCGCGAAAAGGCCTTACTGGTACATTATTTAAACTGTTATGCTTATTCATATCATGATCTGATCACCATGCTCATTATATCCCACATTAATGGGGTTATTGGGATAACAATACAAAAGGTTTGCTAGGGTAGACCCTCTTCCACCCAGTCTCAGCCCCTCCGTACCAAACTCAGACCTCCCCCCCCCCCCGAAACAAAATCCTGGCTACGGCCCTGCCTCCCGTGTATTATCTGCCCTGCTATCCTGGTTTTTACCTCTGGTGTTTAAAATCCAATTGGGGAGTACTATCTATACTTAATCCAGGATATTCTAAAACAGTGTTTTCCAACCTTTTTTGAGCCGTGGCACATTTTTTACATTGACAAAATCCTGGGGCACACCACCAACCAAAATGACACAAAATGACACTCTAACTCAGTAATACATATAGTTAATATGTTTTTAAATGTATTTATACACTCAGTGTGAAACCTGGGCCTGTTTCGATGAACACAACATAGATATCCTGGCAGGAATGGCAGGAAGACACAAACTTCCCACACAGAATTCCAATAACCAAGAGAACACACTATAGGAGTTTGGTGGGCATTGACCTTGGGTTTTGGAGTTGTAGTTCACCTATATCCAGAGAGCACTGTGGACTCAAACAATGTTGGATCGGGACCAAACTTGGCATGAATACTCAATATGCCCAAATGTGAAAACAGATGGAGTTTGGGGAAAATAGACCTTGACATTTGGGAGTTACAGTTTCTGGGATTTATAGTTAACACACAATCAAAGAGCATCCTGAACTCTTGCAACAATGGAATTGAACCAAACTTGGCATATTGAACTCTCATTATCAACAGAAAGTACTGAAAGGGTTTGCTTGGGAATTGACCTTGAGTTTGAAAGTTGTAGTTCACCTACACCCAGAGAGCACTGTGGACCCAAATAATGATGGATCTGGACCACACTTGGCACAAATACTGCAAATGCCCAAACCCTGGGGAAATTTGGAGAAACTAGACATTTGTGAGTTGGAGTTGCTGGGATGTATAGTTCACTTACATTAAGGAAGCGCTCCAGGGCCTCTGCCTCGCGGTGCAGCCTCTTCCCTGCCTCAAATGCCCAGGTCTGGTATTTGAGGTTCCAATTTCCCACGGCACACCTGATGGTCGCTCATGGCACACTAGTGTGCCACGGCACACTGGTTCGGAAACACTGCATTAGACCAATTGCATTTTTAAAAAATCTTACCTGCTGCTCCCAGAAAAGCCAAGATCAAGAGGAGTTTCATGATGCTGGTTGGTAATTTTTCAAATGTGAATAGGACTTGCTGGGGCAATCCCTCCAAATTTATACTGAATTCTAGATGTTATCTCCTCAGACAAAGGTCCTACCAGCTTCTCACTTCGAACCCAGTTCAAAGCAGATATTGCGGGGTTTTCTGCCTTGATATTCTGGTTATATGGCTGTGTGGGAAGGCCCCGGGTCTCCTTTGGCAGAGAAAAAGTGACGTATAAATAGTAATAATTCATTTTCTTCACATTTCTTCAGAGTTCATTAAACAGAAAAAGTTCATTCTTGGGATACAAATATCAATGGCATGACTCGTGAAACAAAAGGATATAAATAAGCACATTTTCCTTGTTTCGTGTTATGCTGTTGTGGATGTATCAATATCAAAGTAGGTGGCCAAGGGGTGCTCTTTATACCAGAGGCCAGCAGCTTCAGCCCCCTTCTACATGCCCATAAAATCCAGATTATCAAATCAGATAATCTACATTTTCTGCTTTGAACTGGATTATATGAGTCTACACTGCCAGCTAATCTGGGATAAACAGATAATCTGGGATCAGATCCTGGGATACAGGGGAGTGAAGATCCAACCCTAGTCAGTTTTGACATAAGGAAAAAATTAAATAATAATAATACACTTTATTTATATTCCGCCTTTCTCTCCCCGAAGGGGTGCTGTTGTTCCATTGCTCCATTGCGCCACAGGGGGTGCTGTTGCTTCATCCTCCTATGACGAAGAGCTTGCCAACCCGTTGGGAGCTTCCACCTTCCGGCAATCGGTCTTCCTTATTTATTGGCGTGATAAAAGTCCTCCCCCACAAAGCAGTTCCCAATTTCTCTACCCACAGCTAGGCTTGTTTTCGACTGCTTGGGTAAACAGAGGCAGGGCTCACAGCTGGCTGTCCAAGCCAGCCCGGGGTCTCGAACCTGTAACGTTCGGTTGATAAGATCTTCTAGCAGCTGTTGTTGCCACTGTGCTAAACCTCTGGCCTTAAAATATTTGTTTCAATTTTTAAAATGCAGCTGAATGACAACCAAATTCAGTCCCTTGTTTAACATATGCTATTCTTTTAAAAGCGTATCAAAACAAATAAAGGTAAGCCATGTGACCAATGTCATCCCTAGGGGTACATCTACACCAGGGCGGGTTTGTAGGGGTTCAACCCCCCACCCCATTTTCAGGTTTCAAAAACCCTTGTTTACTCATGAATTTTAACAGGTTAACCAAATACCCATGATAAGTCTATGAGAAGAAAAAATTAAACGAGTCTGTAATGGATTAGCCTACCTTACAAGATTGGTGTACACGCAGTAACAGGCCTGGGTTGGGAACTGTTAATTCGAAAGATACCTCTTTGAAGAAAGTAATTAAAACCTTCAAGGAGAAGGAGAAGAAGTATTAGTGAGCCTCTATAGTTTTAGAGTGCTGGTGTGGAAAGAGGATTCACCTTCGGGCTGATATGGGCGGGATAGAAATGTCGTAAATAAATAAATAAATTCAAAAGGTTTAAAGCAGCCTGTTTGTATTCCTGTGTGTAGAACATTGTTTTTTTTTAAGAAACTCAAGACATAAATCCATTCTCTGTAAAAGCAAAGCCCGATAGTTTATTGAAACCACTACACAATTTTACTGTTCAAGAACGAAATAAACCGCATATTTTTGTTTTATTTCACCTGAAGAGTTTGTTTGTATTCTTGAACATTCTAGTGAAGGAGGTGGCCTATGGATCAATAAATTATGGCAGCAAGGGAAACCTTAATAATAATAAATTGGTGGCAGCAAAGAAATATATTTTATTTGTTTGTTTGTTTGCTTGCTTGTTTGTTTGTTTCAACTTGTCTGTCGCCACTCCCGTGGGGCTCGGGGCAACTCACAACACTAGAATACAAGTAAACAAATACAGATAAAATACAGATAAAATCGCATATATTAACAACACATTTAACCTAAACGATTAAAAATGGAATATACAACATAGCGTATATATTATTATTATTATTATTATTAAGTTCGACTTAATATACCACTCTCTCTGGCGCCCAGAGCGGTTTACAAGAATAGCAACATAAAAGCAATATAAAAACATAAAAACACATAAAATACATTAAGATACATTAAAACAATTTAAAACCCCCCAAGTGAACATGTTGCAGGCCAACTGAAACAGTGGGAACAGTGGCATGCTGACAGCAGGATAGCAGGTACAATGTAGCCACTTATTGGCTATTTATAGGCCAAACGCCTTTCTAAAGAGCCATGTTTTCACTGCTCTGTGGAACGGAAGGAGGGCTCGGATGGCCCGGACCTCTTCAGGGAGGCCGTTCCACAGGACTGGAGCGGCTACAGTGAACGCCCTTCGGCGTGTGGAAGCCAGTCTACAGACCCTAATACTGGGCACATCCAATAAATTGAGCCCCTCTGAACGCAGCGATCTCCTGGGCACATAAGGGGTAAGCCGCTCCTTCAGGTACACTGGCCCCAAACCATATAAGGCCTTGAAAGTCAGAACTAACACCTTGAAGATGACCCGGAACTCAATCGGAAGCCAGTGCAGCTCGCGCAGGAGTGGAGTCACGTGGTCAGATCTTAAGGCTCCTGAGAGCAAGCGTGCTGCAGCGTTCTGCACCAGCTTAAGTTTCCAGATCGCCGACAAGGGTAGGCCAATGTACAGCGCATTACAGTAATCGAGCCACAAGATATATAACTCATCACATACACAGCATATAACTGGAGCAAGTTGCGCAAGTAAATAATACGCCCGAGGGACTAACGGTCGAACACCTGCTTAAACAACAGAGTCTTGCAGGTCTTTATGAAAGCCAGCAGGCTGGTCAAGGCGCAAACCTCGGGCGGGAGGGCATTCCAAAGAGTTGGCGCAATGACGCGGAATGCTCTCCTCCTTGTTGCGGTCAAGCGAAGACTTCTACAGCTCGGGATCTCAAGGAGGTTGTGTGTCTCTGAACGCAGTGGTCTGGGACAATATAGGGAGAGGCAGTCCCTTAGATACATTGGCCCCAGACCATTCAAGGCCTTGAAGGTTAACACCAGCACTTTGAAGGTTATCCGGAATTCTATTGGAAGCCAGTGCAGTTCGCGCAGGATGGGCATGATGTGACAGCGTGTTGGTGAGCCTGCCAACAATCGCGCTGCAGTGTTCTGCACCAGCTTGAGTTTCCAGATCACAGACAGAGGAAGGCCAATGTACAGAGCTTTACAGTAGTCTAGTCTCGAGATGACCGTGGCTTGGACCACTGTAGCTAGGTTGTGGCGGGACAGGTAGGGGGCCAGCTTCTTCGCCCTGCCAGATGGAAAAACGCTACTCTACTGACGATGGAAATATGTGTTTCCATCGTCGGTTGAGTGTCCAGGGTGACATCGAGGCTTTTAACAGCT
>JARBWK010000006.1:158187112-158467282 GCA_030556195.1 Anolis apletophallus | reverse complement strand
CACTCGAGGCCCGAGTGGAGAACAAAAAGTGTTCGGCAGGAGGGGGAAAAAGGGTATTGAGGTTCCATTTCCCAAGGCACACCTGGTGATCGCTAACGGCACACTAGTGTGCCGTGGCACACCGGTTAGGAAAAAACACTGGATTAGGAGATGATGGGCCAAAACTAACACAATGAAATTCAGCAGGGACAAATGGAAGAGACTCCACTTAGGCAGAAGAAATGAAATGCAAAGAGACAGAATGAGGACGATGCCTGGCCCGACAGCAGGACATGTGGAAAAGATTTTGGAGAGTTCCACTGCTGAACGGCTCTCACAGTCAGGAAGTTCTTCCTCATGTTCAGGTGGAATCTCCTTTCTTCTAATTTGAAGCCATTGCTCCATGTCCTAGTCTCCAGAGCAGCAGACGACAAAGCTTGCTCCCCTCCTCCATAGGGCTTCTCTCACATATTTATACACAGCCCTCATCATGTCTCCTCTCAGCCTTCTCTCCTTCAGGCTAAACATGCCCAGCTCTTTAAGCCGCTCCTCATAGGGCTTGTTCTCAGACCCTTGATCATTTGAGTCGCCCTCTTCTGACACAGTATTCCAGATTAATGACTTAGATCGGGGCTGTCCAACTGGTGGCCCGGGGGCCGTACACGCCCCCCCAGCCTGTTGGACATTTTATGCCCCGGCCGCCATTTTTAATTTTAAAAATTCTGATTTTTTTAAAAATGACGGCCGGGGGAGGCGGGGCAGGGAGGGGGAAGAGAGCTAGCGCCACCTCCCTGCACCGCCCCCTCCATCCCTCTCTCCGCGCCGCCGCTGCGAGATCGCAGCGACGGGCGGAGGGAGGGGGGGAGGAGGCGGGGCAGGGGAAGGAAGGAGCCAGCTCCCTCCTCCTCCTTGCCTTGCCCCCCCGTCCCCTCTCTCCGCCCCGCCGCTGCGATCCGGTTCGCAGCGGCAGGGAGGGAGGGGGAATCCTCCTTCCTCCTCCTTCCGGCGCGCTGGTGTCCCGATCGCCGCGGCGCCCGGGGAAGGGGAGGGAATCCTCCCTCCCTCCTTCTCCGAGCCGGCGATTGGGACACGGCGGCATCGGGGAAGGGCGGGAGGGAGCGAGGCAGGCCTTCCAGGGAGGCCTGCAGGAGGGGATTTTAGCCCGGCTCTCGCGTCCCTCTGACCAGGTCAGAGGGACGCGCGAGAGCTGGGCGAGCATCCCGCAAGCCTGGATGGCTCGCGAGCGCCCGGTTCTCGCTTCCCGCGAGCCATCCAGGTTTTTAGAACCTGGCTCTCGTGTCCCCTCTGACCAGAGGGACACGAGAGCCGGGCTAAACCCTCCCGCAAGCCTGGATGGCTCGCGGGAAGCGTTTTTAGAACTGGCTTGCTTCCCGCGCGAGCCATCCAGGCCCTGCATGGCGGGGCGGAGCGGAGAGAAGTTCCTCACGGTTCTCTCTCTCTCCCTCACTTTCTCTCTCTTGTACTCTCTCTCGCACTCTCTCTTGCTCTCTCTCTCGCTCCCTCTTGCGCTCTCTCTCTCGTGCTCTCTCTCACATGCATTCTCTCTCTCTCACGCGCTCACTCTCTCTCACTCTCTCTTGCACGCTCTCTCTCGCGCGTGCTGTCTCTCTCGCTCTCTCTCTCTCTCGTGCGCGCTCACTCTCTCTCCCGCACTCACTCTCTCTCGTGCTCTCTCTAAAGGGGGCGTAATTCCAAAGTGTGGCCTAGGGCACAAAAAGTTGTTAATCCGGGCCTGTGTATGTAGATAGTATGTATTGATAATTTTGATATCGGCCCATGGGGCTACTGAGATAAATTTCACGTGTCTTGATATGTGTGTGTGTGTGTGTGTGTGTGTATGTGTATATATATATATATATATATATATATATATATATAGCATTTTGATACTCAATTGTATGTGATTATTGACACAAATTTCCTGGCTTGTTTGTACTTTGCTGTTAACAGCACTTCCCCCTGTTTATAATCATCACCTATAAATATAAATGGGTTCACGTCATGTGATGTATACCAAAAAACTGCCAAAACAGAATAAGAAAAAGGCCTGGGCCAATCCCCAACACAAACACCCAAATCACTTCCTACCGAAAATTTACACCCCAAAAAATCACAGACCACGCCCAAAATTGACAGTAAGGCTTCATTAACTTGATTTCCCTAACTAGGCCTCACTTACTGGGAAGCTGTTTACGCTCTGAATTGACAGTAAGGCTTCATTAACTTGCTGTTCCTAACTAGGCCTCAGCTCATGGGACATTGTGTATGGCCTGAATTTACAGTAACCTACCTTGGCACACAGAGCCTCGACCATGCATGATGGGACTTGAAGTACCACCATGGAAAATGGGATTTGTAGTACTTCAAAACCCATCATACCCCACAGACCACTGTGGCCCAGAACCAAGACCAATAAAGACCCAACTTGGCACACCATGCCCCCCATGGCCCACACTCCATCCAACTGCAGTTTAGAGGAGGGCACACCGTGGATGAATGGACTTTCTCGCATCTCCTAAAAAGGGCACAGCAACGCGTGCCAGGTACAGCTAGTCACCTATAAAGTCCTAAACGGTTTGGGACTCGCCTACTTTCGTGACCGCATCTCCTGCCACCAACCTGCATGACCTCTCCGATCCTCTGGGGAGGCTCTCCTCTCAACTCTCCCACTGTCACAGGCAAGATTAGTGGGAACCAGGGAGAGAGCCTTCTGCCGTGGCTCCCCGTCTTTGGAACTCACTATCTGGTGAGATTAGGCAAGCCCCCTCCTTAGCAGACTTTAAGAAACATCTGAAGACCTGGCTTTTTCGTTGTGCCTTTGAAGAGCGACCATACCCTCCAGTTGTTTTGCTCCATCTATAGCAGGGGTGCCCAGGATGGTGATCGCGATCACCCGGGTGATCTTTGGGCCTCATTCGGGTGATCTTTAGGCCCCTGACCAGGTCAATCGCTGTTGGTCCTCTTCACGCACCCCTGCACGCTCCAAGCGCACCTGAGACTCCAAGAGGGAGAATGGCACTTCTACGCATGCGCGGGCAAGCTGAGCACCGCGTCATCCAACGCCGCCTTCCTCCTTGCTCTGTGACGTTCAGAGTGGCCGGAGAAGGACGGAGGGAGGAGGAATGCAGAAGGGCAAAAGAGGGGGCGGCGTGGAAGACGCGATGGCATCCATGCCCGCTCCCTCTTTGGCTCTTCCACTTTCCCCCTCCCCCCTCCTTCTCCAGCTTCTCAGAGTCGTCACAGAGCAAAGGAGGAGGGCGGCGTTGGATGACGTGGTGCTCAGCTGGCCCACGCGCATGCGCAAAAGAGCCCATTCTTCCATCTTGGAGTCTCAGGCGCACTTGGAGCGTGCAGGCGGCGCATCAAGAGGAGCAACGACAGAGAAGGAAAAAAGGATGCTTTGGGAGCCATTTCCTGTCCAAATTGAAACACAAAGGTCGGTCTTCTTACTTTCTGCCTAATAATATCTGTGTATATATATGCCAGGGAGGGAGAAATGGGTGCCTGTGTGTATTTTAGCATGTCCTATTCTTTATATTTCTGAGAAACAAATGGCTTTGCAGCTACCAGGTCTCTCTGTTTACTTTCTGCCTGATTATATCTGTGGGGAAATGGCAGGGAGTGAGAAATGGGTGCTTGGGTGTATTTTAGCATGTCATAAGAACATAAGAACATAAGAAGAGCCATGCTGAATCGGGCCTCAGCCCATCTAGTCCAGCATTCTGTATCACACAGTGGCCCACCAGTTGTACACGGGGATCGCGAGCAGAAGGGAGGGCAAAACCCTGACCTGCTCCCGACCCCCCACAACCAGTACCCAGGGAAATCCTGCCTACCTCAACCAACTCCGAGGTGGCACTTGAATGTCCTTTTCAGTAACTACTGATTCCCTTGGTATCCATGAATCTGTCTAATCCTGCCTTGAAGCTGTCCAGGCTGACCGCTGTCACAACCTCCTCTGGAAGTGAGTTCCATAACCCAATGACCCTCTGGGTGAAGAAATATTTCCCTTTATTAGTCCTAATTTTCCTTCCTTGGAGCTTCAGGGAGTGCCCTCTAGTCCTAGTGTTGGGTGACAGAGAAAATAGTTTTTCTTTATTCACCTTTTCTATCCCATGCATGATTTTATACACTTCGATCAAGTCGCCTCTTAAACGCCGTCTTTCAAGGCTGAAAAGACCAGGCGTTGCAACCTGGTTTCATAAGGGAGCCGCTCCATCCCTTGGATCATTCTTGTTGCCCTTTTCTGTACCTTTTCCAGTTCCGTTATATCCTTCTTAAGGTGCGGAGACCAGAATTGTACACAGTACTCCAAATGTGGCCTTACCATCGATTTGTAGAGAGGTAATACAACATTTGCTGACCTATTTTCGATTCCCTTCCTGATCATGCCAAGCATAGAATTTGCTTATTTCACTGCTGCAGCGCACTGGGTTGACATCTTCATTGAGCTGTCCACCAAGACCCCAAGATCCCTTTCCTGGTTTGTCTCAGAAAGCTTTGACCCCATCAATTTGTAGGTGTAGTTGGGGTTCTTTGCCCCGATGTGCATGACTTTACACTTGTTTAGGTTAAAATGCATTTGCCACTTTGTTGCCCATTCACTCAATTTCGAGAGATCTTTCTGGAGCTCTTTACAATCAGTTTCATTGTTAACTACCCTGAACAATTTAGTGTCGTCTGCAAACTTTGCTACCTCAGAATTCACTCCTACATCCAGGTCATTAATGGATAAATTAAAAAGTAACGGACCCAAAACTGAACCTTGGGGTACGCCACTTCTCACCTCTTTCCACCCAGAGAAATGTCCGTTTATTACCACCCTTTGTTTCCTACAGTTTAGCCAGGTTCCAATCCAGGACAAGACCTGTCCCCTGATTCCATGGCTGAAGAGCTTATTTAGGAGCCTTTGGTGAGGGACTTTGTCAAAAGCCTCTTGAAAGTCAAGGTAAACAATATAAAATGAAATAGTGGGGGCAGGCTTTCAGTTTAGAGTGGGGGGAAAGTGTCCATTGTTTATATTTCAGAGAAGGTGGCAGCAGGAGTGGGTGCGCGCACACACATGCACGCTCACGCCAGGTGATCTTTTAAACTTGGTTCTTCATATGGTAGCTCCCATGCTGAAAAAGTGTGAGCACCCCTGATCAATAGTTTTCCCCTATGACGCACTTTCCCCCCACTCTAAACTGAAAGCCTGCCCCCACTATTTCATTTGGGGGGGGGCTCTTTTGCTATCTCCTTCTCTTATCTTACCCAGGGTTTTATCATTTTATTTTGTCCACGTGGCCTGCCCATCCTATTCGGTTTTTATTGTGTGAATTTCCCGAATTATTCCATGTGTTATTGTAATTGTATTTATTATTATTATTATTTCTGATGTATTTTGTTTTGTATTTTGTATTTACTGTGTTGTATTGTATTTTAGAAGGGCTTGACCTCATGTTAGCCGCCCCGAGTCCCCATTGGGGAGATGTTGGTGGGGTATAAATAAAGATGATGATGATTATAATTATTAGAATTATATTATAACATTCATTCCCAAGTTAAGCAGTGTTTCTAGGGAGAATACCTGTTAAGCACGTTTTTAACGTGACTTCAGGTATTTCTACGCAGTTCCTTCCTCAATTCCTCCAGCCTTTCTTTACACAAAGGTTAACTATAAATCAGCATTCCTAAAGCAGTTTTCTCAAGCAGTTCCTTCGAAACAAACATTTCTTTTAAAAAAATTCAAGCCTCGCAAGCCCCCTTAATGTAATCCAATTCAAAGAATGTTGCGGGGTCCCCAGGGAGCTATCCTTTCCCCTTTATTGTTTAACATCTACATGCGTCCGCTCAGCTGACTGGTTCGCAATTTTGGTCTGGAGTGCCATCAGTACGCTGATGACACCCAGCTGGTGCTGAGAATGGATGGCAGGCCGGATTGTTTCCACCAATGCCTTGAAGCCGTGACTGGATGGCTGCGCACCAGCCGGTTGAAGGTGAATCCATCCTATGGCTGGGTCGTCCTGGTATGGGTGAGTGCCGGTTGCTTACCCTGGATTAATTATAGCGCTTAAGCCATTAATTTGAAATTTATTGTCTTTGGTAAAAAGCCTGGGGGTTCAATTAGACCCACTGTTATCGATGGAGACTCAGATCTCCACGGTTAGCAGGACAGCATTTTCCCATCTTCGACAGGCTAGGCTAGTGTTTCCCAACCACTGTTCTGTGGCACACTAGTGTGCCATGAGCAATCACCTGGTGTGTCGCGGAAAAACCTCTCTTCCCCCCTTTCTTCCCCCTCCTGCTGAACTCCTGCTGCTGCTGCTTGGGGGAGGAGGAGAAGGAAGGGCCAGGCGGCAGCAGCAAAAAAGAAGGGACCGGGGCGTCGTCTCCTTCGGCCAGGCATATTTTCATTTCAAGTGTGGTCCAGATCCATCATTATTTGAGTCCACAGTGCTCTCTGGGTGTAGGTGAACTACAACTTCTAAACTCAAGGTCAATTCCCAAGCAAACCCTTTCAGTACTTTCTGTTGCTAATGAGAGTTCAATAGGCCAAGTTTGGTTCCATTCCATTGTTGCAAGAGTTCAGGATGCTCTTTGATTGTGTGTTAACTATAAATCCCAGAAACTGTAACTCCCAAATGTCAAGGTCTATTTTCCCCAAACTCCATCTGTGTTCACATTTGGGCATATTGAGTATTCATGCCAAGTTTGGTCCTGATCCAACATTGTTTGAGACCACAGTGCTCTCTGGATATAGGTGAACTACAACTCCAAAACTCAAGCTCAATGCCCACCAAACTCTTATAGCATTTTCTCTTGGTTATGGGAGTTCTCCGTGGGAAGTTTGTGTCTTTCTGCCATTCCTGCCAGGATATCTATGTTGTGTTCATCGAAACAGGCCCAGGTTTCACACTGAGTGTATAAATACATTTAAAAACATATTAACTATATGTATGACTGTGTTAGAGTGTCATTTTGTGTCATTTTGGTTGGTGGTGTGCCCCAGGATTTGGTAAATGTAAAAAATGTGCCGTGGCTCAAAAAAGGTTTGGAAACACTGGGCTAGGTGACTGACTCCTTACCTATCCAGGAATGACCTAGCTACGGTGATCCAGGCGACAGTCATCTCGAGGTTAGACTACTGTAACACCCTCTACATTGGCCTTCCCTTGTCGACAACCCGGAAACTCAAGCTGGTGCAAAATGCTGCCGCTCGATTGCTGATGGGAGCACCTGTGAGAGAGCACATCACACCAATCCTACAGCAATTGCACTGGCTGCCAATAGAGTACCAGATCGTTTTCAAGGTGCTGGTTTTGTATGGTCTAGGGCCAGTGTACCTGAGGGACCGCCTCACCCCATACGTTCCCCCGAGATCTCTGCGCTCAGAAGAACAAAACCATCTGATGATTCCACCAGTTTGTTCCTGTTGCCTCTCAGTGGCAAGACAACGAGCCTTCTCCGTGGTGGCACCGACGCTATGGAACGCGTTACCAGACGACGTTCGGGCTATCACGGAGTTAGCCCCCTGACCGGAGGGCCTGCAAGACGACCCTTTTTAAGCCGACCTTCAATCTAAGTTCCCCCGGACAACTCTGACCATGTCCTTGTGTTTTATATGACAAAGTGTTTTATCTGTATTTTAATCTGTTGTTTTATGTAAACCGCCCCGAGCCGGCAGGGAGGAGTGGGATATTATTATTAATTTATTTAATTATTTATTATTTCAAACTTCTATACCGCCACTCCTCGAAGGCTCGGAGCGGTTTACATAGTTTGAGGAATAATAAAACACATAAGATACAGAAAAGTGCAATACAAAAGGGGGGAGAGGTGGGAGTATCTACAGAGGATAGGGTTAAAGACAGAGGGAGGGCAATCAGGGAGTCGAGTTGGGGGTGGTATTAACTCGACTATCAAAAGGAGGAAGTTTAGGGGGATCCGACAAGTCATAAAGAGTCCTTAGCCCAAAAAGAAGGTAGTCGTCCCTGGCCTTTGGATCTATAGCACAGGTCTCTTGGTCGCCGGAATGTCTTTCCGGGGTTGGAAGTTCGTTACGGACTGTTCTCGGCGCCTATAGGTGGTGTTCCAAAAGGTCCTGGTAGGGAACTTCTTGAGTGACCTGGCCTTGAAAGTCCTGGTCTTCTCCTGTTCAGGGGGTCTTTGTGCTCTATGAGACCTGTAGGTCGCTCCATGGGTCGCCGGCCTGCTCCTAGACTGGCTGGGCTGGGAGGACTTCCGGTGTTCCTCAGTGGGGCCGGAATTCCGCTCTTGGCCGCAGTTCTTACTCCAGCACCGCCTCCGACATCGTCTCCGCCTCCTCTGAGGACTCCTCCCAGGCTTCCGGTCCTCACGGGAGGACAACATCCGGCCAACCTCGGCGTCCCCAAGGCCGTCCGCCATCTTCAGCTGTCCCCGGTCTATCAACCCTGCCCCCCCCAGGCTGCAACGGCGGGGGGCGAGGGCCCGGGCGCGGGACAGAACCTCTGTAGTGTCCAGCAGCGGCACCGAATCACGGGTGCAAGGGCAGCCGCGGTCATCCGTTGGCGAAAGGCTGGGTCTGTCAGGGATAGGTACTGGGAGGTGTCCGGGGGGTAACTCATACATAAAAATAAACAATAAATAAATAAATATTTTATATGGCAATGTAGATTTAGATTTAATGTGACTGACTAAGCATTAGCAAGCAAGCAATGTTTTCTTCCATGACCTGGAAGGTTTTCTTACACGCTTTTCCTGATTTCTCTAAACCAGCCTGCACTAGAAATGGCTAGGAACCCTTTCTACATATAATACCATATAATGCCCATATTAGCAAGAGATCTATTATGTCCCCCATTCAGAATGCTCCCTTTGTCTGCACAGAAATAATAAGGATAACACAAAGAGGTTTTTGTAGGAAGGCCAAGTGACTTCGAAGTGCTGTGTCTAAGCTGCTCGCACAGAAATAAACAGCGGAGTCCCCTGGCTCCACAGGATTTATTTTCAGGTTGCAACTCTCCTTCTGGGTCTTCTCGGGAAAGAAGCGGTCAAACGTTTTGCCAGTATCTTGCATGCTTTCGTAGTAGAAATGAAAGAGGAGCTGTAAATCCTGTCCTCCGTCCTGCCTGTACCAGAACATGACATCATGCCCATACGTTTGGTTGCATTTGAGCACAGCGGTTTCGCCTTTTTGCACCACGAGACTCAGCGGGGATTGAGTGATCCTCGAATTTGTGCATTCTGGAAAGGAAAGAAAAGTCGTCAAGGTTTGTGACTTGGATCTGAATTTTAACAGAGCAATCTAGTACATGCTAACCAGAAGAAAATCCCAATGAGTTTATGCTCAGATAAGTGATACAGGATTTATAGCCTAAAACAACATGTAAAGTATATTTATTTATTTATTTATTTCACAATATTTATATGCCGCCCTTCTCAACCCCGAAGGGGACTCAGAGCGGCTTACAGCAAACTGGAAATACAACAAACTACATTACTGCCATAGCACAATATCAGTACTACACATCACATTGCACTATAACATTATATTGCAATATAATTAGTAATATTGCATGTAAAACCAATATACAATTATAATATCACAATATCATTAGTAGTATTATATTGTATCAATGTATATACAATATATTATACCAAACTCATATTATAATATATTATATCATAACTATTTTATACTATATTACATTATAATTATTACCAACACCTACGACTCCTCGAGCGCTTTCATCAGCGCTGTCTTCGCACAATCCTAAATATACACTGGATCGACTATGTGACAAATGTTGCTGTCCTTGAGCAAGCAGGGGTCACCAGCGTTGAGGCCATGCTATTGAGAACACAGCTGCGCTGGGCAGGGCATGTCTCTAGGATGGAGGACCACCACCTCCCAAAGATACTACTCTATGGTGAACTCGCCATGGGTCAGCGCAAGAGAGGCGCCCCCAAAAAGAGATACAAGGACTCCCTGAAACAACATCTCAGGCTCGGCCAGATTGATCACCAACAATGGTCCACCCTGGCCTCACATCGGGAGGCATGGAGACGCACTCTCCACAATGCTGCGGCCTCTTTCGAGAAGACACGGCGAATGGGTCTCGAAGAGAAATGACAATGCAGAGAGAACCGCAACTTGGAAACAACATCACCCAAGGAGACTTTCTGCTGCGCTTTCTGCAACTGGAATTGCCTATCTCAGATTGGCCTTTTTAGTCATCAACACGCTTGTAAAAATCTTCGTTCGTGAAGTAATGCTGAGAGAGAGATTATATTATAATATATTGACATTGTAATATAACATAACATTATATCATATCATATTATTATTATTATAAAATAATACATTACATTACAATTATGCTATAACATAATACAATATATTGACATTATATTATATTACATTATTATATAATACATATATTATAATATTATATTATTATATAAAATAATCAAATTATTTATTTAAACAAAATAAAATTACTTATTTAAATAAATAATTTGTATAGAATTATTTTAAACACATATTAAAGAGACAGCATAGTAGTGTAGTTTGAGCATTGAAATACGACACCAGGAGATGCAGGTTCAAGTTTGCACTCAGCCATGGAAACCAATGGGTGACCTTGAGTGAGCCTCAGGGAAAGCCTCATCTACACTTTCATATAATCCAGTTTCTGAATCCAGATTATCTGTTTTGAACTGGATTATATTGTAGAGTAGACTCATATAATCCAGTTAAAGGCAAATCAGCCAGATTGAGAAACTGAATTGTATGGCAGTGTAAATCCAACCATTGTCAAGGGCAAACCCCCTCTGACCAAACCTTGCCAATATCTTTGCCTTAGGATCGCCATAAGTCAGAAATGACTTGAAGGCACATAACGACGGTAACAGCAGCAACAACAGCAACAAAGCATATGGAGGAATTTGGAGCTAAACACCTGCCTGCTTGCAAGAGGAGAATAGTCATACACCAACCAATCCTCATCTTTGCGTCTCTGGATGGTGTACAGGTTTGTGACATGGTTTTTAATGTGGTTACAGTACAGACTTCCTTCTTTGGCAACAGTCTGGTTCCTCCCATGTGACATAAAAAAATGCCGATATATTATTCAAGACAGAGCATACTAGTTCTTCCCCTTAAAAACAAAGCAGGAGTGTTCTGGCACAGCAGTGCCAATTGGTCTGTGTTTTCCCTTTGTTGCACTACAAGTGTGCAGGAGCTCATTCCCTTACATTATATTTCGTAGGTGACTTTCTTGGTTTGCATTTACGGGCCCAGAGGGCTGCCAATCAATCAAAGGTTGCAGACCCGCCCCTATCCCCAAGATTTGGGAGGGTAAGGGGATGTTTTTCCTCCCAGTCTTAACAGCTACTCTATTGGAGAGGACGTGATTTAAGGTAGCCTATTCCTTCCTACTTGGAAAAGGCATTAAATCTTACAGCTTTGCTGGGGTAACAGAACAGCCTTTGCTGGAGAAATACAGAACAGTTTCACAGTCTTTTGTGATGGGATCATCTACAGCAGGGCTGTCCAACTTCTACCGGCCCAGGGGCCTGAATTCCGGTCACTGATGACCTGGGGGGCCGAAGGGTCTGCCTCCGCCCCCGGCTCCGCCCAGGCTCTGCCCCGCCCCAGGCTCCGCCCCGCCCCCACCCCTCCCCCAGCTCCAATTTACTTACAATTCATAAGAGGCATCCATACAATCAAATATAATCTTTTACTAAGGGGAAATGCAGGGAGGGAATACATAAGGGGCATCCATACACAATTACATAATAATAACATAAAGGTTAGCCTACCTTCCCAAATGCGCAGGATCCAGGAGTAGCCGGGACCACGAGCAGAGGCGACGACCGACTGAGGCAGCAGCCGAGAAGGTCCAAATCGCGTCTGCGTGGGCGCGGGATTAAGTAGCCGAGATTTCGGCAACAGGAGTATCGCGAGACTACGGAAGCCACACGGGTTTCACTCTCAACGCAGGCGTGATCTCGCGTTGAGGCGAAATCCCGTGTGGCTTCCGTAGTCTCGCGATAGTTGCTCCGGAACCCGGAAGTGGGTAATTTTTAAAAATATTATTATTTAATTTATTTTTTATTTTTATTTTTTATTACAAAGCTTAGGGGGCCGCAGGGAAGGGGCTGGGGGGGCCGTATACGGCCCCTGGGCCGCCAGTTGGACAGCCCTGATCTACAGCAGTGTTTTTCAACCTTTTTTTTTGAGCCGCGGCACATTTTTTACATTTACAAAATCCTGGGGCACACCACCAACCAAAATGACACAAAATGACACTCTAACACAGTAATACACATAGTTAATATGTTTTTAAATGTATTTATACACTCAGTGTGAAACCTGGGCCTCTCTGAGCTGGCCAGAGCTGAGAGGGAAAGATACGGAACAATTCCAAAGCTTTTAGAAAAATGGCCATCTCAGGTTACTTATAGAAATTCACTTCCTGTTTGGGCTCCCAGCTCTTGAAAAACATATTTTTTTAAAAAAAAAACTAATAATAACGATATCAAAGTATTTGAAACCGGAGATAACCACCCCTAATAGTTAATATGTTTTTAAATGTATTTCTACACTCAGTGTGAAACCTGGGCCTGTTTCGATGAACACAACATAGATATCCTGGCAGGAATGGCAGAAAGACACAAACTTCCCACACAGAACTCCCATAACCAAGAGAAAATACTGTAAGAGTTTGGTGGGCATTGACCTTGGGTTTTGGAGTTGTAGTTCACCTATATCCAGAGAGCACTGTGGACTCAAACAATGTTGGATCAGGACCAAACTTGGCATGAATACTCAATATGTCCAAATGTGAACACAGATGGAGTTTGGGGAAAATAGACCTTGACATTTGGGAGTTACAGTTTCTGGGATTTATAGTTAACACACAATCAAAGAGCATCCTGAACTCTTGCAACAATGGAATTGAACCAAACTTGGCATATTGAACTCTCATTACCAACAGAAAGTACTGAAAGGGTTTGCTTGGGAATTGACCTTGAGTTTGGAAGTTGTAGTTCACCTACACCCAGAGAGCACTGTGGACTCAAACAATATTATGTTATGTTGTTGTTTGTTTTCTATCCGGAATCACAATGTTGGAAGGAGGCTCACCACTTTAAGGTCCCTCAAGCAGGCATGGGAAAACTTCGCCCCTCTGGGTGCTTTGGACTCCAACTCCCACCATTCCTAACAGCCTGAGGCCTTTTCCTGCTTAAGTGGCTGAGGGGGAAAAGGTAAAGAGCCTGGGTGTTCTTGGGGCGGGGCGGGGGCTCAGGCTGTTAGGAATGGTGGGAGTTGAAGTCCAAAGTGTTAACTATAAATCCCAGAAACTGTAACTCCCAAATGTCAAGGTCTATTTTCCCCAAACTCCATCTGTGTTCACATTTGGGCATATTGAGTATTCATGCCAAGTTTGGTCCTGCTCCAACATTGTTTCAGTCCACAGTGCTCTCTGGATATAGGTGAAGTACAACTCTAAAACTCAAGGTCAATGTCCACCAAACTCTTATAGTATTTTCTCTTGGTTATGCGAGTTCTGTGTGGGAAGTTTGATTCCATTCCATCATTGGTGGAGTTCAGAATGCTCTTTGATTGCGGGTGAACTATAACTCCTATCAACTACAACTCCCAAATGACAAAATCATTTTTTTTGACTGATGGTCCCTCCTTGGGTTAATATTAGTATGTTTTGTGGCCAAATTTGGCAGCAATTTGTCCAGTGACAAATATATATATATATATATATATATATAGAGAGAGAGAGAGAGAGAGAGAGAGAGAGAGAGAGAGAGAGAGCACTGACAGCTGTTGAGCAAGACCTTCGTGTGTGTCTTTCTGCCATTCCTGCCAGGATATCTATGTTGTGTTCATTGAAACAGGCCCAAGTTTCACACTGAGTGTATAAATACATTTAAAAACATATTAACTATATGTATGACTGTGTTAGAGTGTCATTTTGGTTGGTGGTGTGCCCCAGGATTTGGTAAATGTAAAAAATGTGCCGCGGCTCAAAAAAGGTTGAAAAACACTGCCTTAAAGGATCTTGGGTAAGAACTACTCGGCAAGGTCCTTGTATACTTGCTATTTCAGCCACCACTTTCAGCACCATGGACAGAGAAATGCCATAAATAAATGACAGGTGTAATACCTCCTTTCCTCCTTCCTGCCGAAAGGATATACAGACAGGGGAGTTATTGTACACTGAGAAGGATTCCCACCACTACTGTGTAAGCTGCTAGCACAAAAATATGTCGCTGAATCCTCCATCGCAACAGAGGATATGCTTAAGTCAAATTCTTCTTTTTTTAACCGCTGAGCACTGAATCTCCCATCATTGGTTTCTTTTTGCTCAGAATCAGGAATATTTGCTCTGGAGAAATAGAGAAGCTGAGGGCCCTTCCCCTGCGGCTGCTGGTACCAATACATGGCATCGTGGTTGTTGCTTTGCTTGCATTGAAAGCGAACTGGCGTTCCCTTCTCCACAATGAAACTTGGTGGCTGCTGGATCTCTCCGTCGGTGTGTCCTTTGGAGAAGGAAGAGAACGCACTCAAAGAAATTGCTTAGAAGATGATCATGTACATCTTTCTCATTCTCCAGTTGTCTGCACTGCAAATATGTACAAGTTGAATGCTGCTGTGCTAATTGACACACTTTCTGCATACAAAGTGAGATTATCGGGTTAGCTGTTCATGATGGAAAGGGAATGGATATTAACCTCTGGATAGTTAGATCCACTCTTGTAATCTGACATAATTAACTCTCAACCAGTAAACTGCATTTAGTCTCTAGGACAGGGGTGGGCAACCTACGGCCTGCGGGCCAGATGTGGCCTGGCAGCCGATTCTGTCCGGCCCGGGAGAAGGGCGTCGGGGGCAGGGCCAAGAAGAAGGGGTGCCGGTGCCGCCATCCGATCGCGGGCTCTGTGGGGCCTGTGTTGGCAGACAGGCAGAGGAGTGGCGGCTTTGGAGTGCCCACCATCCCTGGAGGTGATCCGCGCCTGCAGTGGGAGCACTCTGCGACCTGCGGGGGCTGATCGACGTGGCGACCCGGAAGATTTGATCGTCTTCTGGGTCGCCACGGCAATGAGCCGCCTCAGATTGCCGAGTGCTCCCCTTGCAGGCCAGGATTGCCTCCAGGGATGGCGAGCACTCCAAAGCCGCCGCTGCTCCGCCTGTCTGCCAACACACCGGCACCAGTACCCCTTCCTCTTGGCCCTGCAGGGCGATCAGCTGGGGAACGGCGGGGGGGAAGAGCGGGCGGAGGCCTGCAGCCTCCGATCGCCTGCTGCTCTGCTCTCCTCTGCTGCAGCGGCGGCTGGGTCCGCTTTGCCATCCTCTGGGCTGGGGCCATTGGGCCATTGCATCTTGGGATCCTTCCTCTCTTCAGGATGTCAGCCTTCATCTTAGTTCACACCTTGTCTTCTTGAATGTAAATTAATTTAATTTTAGTGGTTTTTATTTATTATTGTATAATAATTTTATTATAATAATATAATAATATAATTAATAATATAATATAATGTCTATATTATATTATAATTTCAGTATGTTATAATGTCTATATATATACTATAATATAATATAATAATTATGATATTAATACTAATAATATATGAATATTTCTTGATATATTAATATGTTAATATTAGTGATGTGTAATATATAGTAAATATAGTAAGTAAATAAATAATGTAGATTAGAATGTAGTTCCGCCTTTAGGTGCCGCCCTCCATAATATTTTTTGGCTCTCGTGTGGCCCCTTGGAAAAAAATAATTGCCCACCCCTGGTATATGACAAAATCTACAGGGTTTGTCAAAGAACATTGCAGGTGGAATACAGAAATGTAAAAGCAACCTCTACTTCAGGTTTTAACCCAGGGTAAGACAGAGAGGGGCATCCTGATGGGTTTTTTTCTCCCTGTAGCTTCCTTCTTTCCTGCTGTACTGGGAGGGTCAGGGCCGGTTCGTCCATTAGGCGGACTATGCAGGCGCATAGGGTGCCGTCACCTGGGAGGGGTGTCGCCACCTGGGAGGGGTGTCGCCGTGCTGGCTCCGCCCCACCCTGCCGCCCACGCCGCGCTGCCCCGCCCTGCCATTGCGCCGGCCAAGCCTCTGCAGCCAGCCCCTTTGTTAGGCGGCCCCGCCGCCCGGAGCGCTCCGTCCGCGCCTCCGCATGTGCGGACGCACGGCTCCACCCATGCGTACTGGCTCAAGAGCACACCTCCTGCTTTGGAGTCAGTGTGCGTGTACGCAGTTTCGCGCATGCACACTGGGCTCCAAGGCGCGCTCTGGAGTCAGTGCACGTGCACACAGATTGGCGCATGCGCACTGGGCTCCCCTCGGGAGCAACGGGGGGGGGGGGCGCAAAAAAATTTTTCGCGTGCCCCCCGGGAACAGGTAGGTCCGCCCCTGGGGAGGGTGGTCCACTTTAAGAGGCATATCGCCTTTTCTTTTTTCTCTTCTGCCCAGTTAATCTCTCTCTCTCTCTCTCTCTCTCTCTCTCTCTCTCTCTCTCTTTTCCTCCTGTTTCTGGATCCATTTTAAGCAATTGGAATAGCATTTTTTAATTATAAAGAAAAGATGCTTCTAGTTCTCTGTGAAGGCTTCCTGTCTCGGCCAAACACTCACCTGCAACCAGGAGAAAAATAGCTGCACACCACGCTATCTGCGCTTCCATCCCTGAGAGTTTGCTTCTCAACGACTTTGGGTTTTCTTTTATTTCATGAGCAATTGTAATGCTCTTAAAGCCGTAAAGAGACAGGCTTCCCCCTCCCGTCATAGATGTGATGGCTCAAAGGCTCCCCTTGGTGGACGGAAATTTCATCCTGCACGGTGAAGTCTCTCTCTGGCATTATTTCGTGAATGAAGACTCTTAGGAAGGACTTATGCCACGCTTTCTACAAGCGCATTGATGACTAAGGAGGTTGGATGTGTCCTTCGAGCCTGTGCAATCGATTTTTCTGGTGGAGCGCAGCATGCACAGAACTGGCCTCACCCTTTAAACCCAAAGTTTGTCTGCAAATTGGGACAGTGGCAGCAAGGTCCTTAGGTCGTAGATTTGGTTTGAGTTTCCTTCTCTAGATCAGTGTTTCCCAACTGGTGTGCCGCGGCACACTAGTGTTCCATGAGCGATCCGCTGGTGTGCCGCGAGAAAACCTCTCCCCCCCTTCTTCGCCCTCTGAGGCTTTCCCGTGGCACACCAGCAGATTTCAGAACAGCGGGTTGGAAAGTAATTGTGTAATGCTAGAATTCACAATTGTAGAGTAGGGCAAGAAAAGTATAGTCAAATATAGACCTTAGATTTTAGGAAAGCTGATTTTAGCGCTGTTCAGTGAATTATGCCATGGCTAGATATTAGGCTTGTGTGCGGATCCATTTTTAGCCGTTTTCTTCAGCCATTCTGTCTTCTTCGGCTTGTTTGAGTGCCCAAAATGGCAAGGGCCCAGCTGTCACGGATTCCCGTCCATAATGGGACCATGTGACTGGCGATCTTGGCTCCTCCTCCCCTATTTGGCAACACAGTTTAGTCTTTTTTATTAATCCCATAGCACCAGGTCATCTCTCTTCCTTACCTGGAGTGGGAAGCCTCCTTAAAATGTCTAGGACCTAGAGAGGCTCCCTGTCTTTTCCCCCCAAACTCCATCTCTGTTCACATTTGGGCATATTGAGTATTCATGCCAAGTTTGGTCTTGATCCAACATTGTTTGAGTCCAGAGTGCTCTCTGGATGTAGGTGAACTACAACTCCAAAACTCAAGGTCGGTTAACTATATGTATTACTGTGTTAGAGTGCCATTTTGTGTCATTTTGGTTGGTGGTGTGCCCCAAGATTTTTTAAATGTTAAAAGTGTTCCTCGGCTCAAAAAAGGTTGGGAAACACTGCTCTAGATGGTTGACCTTACAGGGTTAGACGACCATCTGCCCGGGTTTGAAATCAGAGTTTTCCTTCTCTTAGGATGGTTGCCAAAAGGCGAGAGAGCCCATCCTACCCATTGACCCTCTTGGTCAGACCCTTCGGTTGTGACCTGTCTGGCATGGGAGGCCCTACCGGTGGCTATTATGCCACCGCCAGCATAGCTCACAACTTCATTAGTGTACACAAGCCTCTCCCCCACAACAAGGGGGCACCAATGGAGAGGTACAGTATGTGAAGTATATCGCCAGGAAATCAGAAGACGTTTACTTCTTGGGTGGAGAGCAATGACCAATCTCAATAAAACGGTGAAGAGTAGACATCACACTGGCAACAAAGATCTGCATAGTTAAAGCCATGGTATTCCTCTGAGCAACCTATGGATGCGAGAGCTGGACCATAAGGAAGGCTGAGCAAATGAAGATAGGTGCATTTATTTATTTATTTATTTATTTATTTATTTATTTATTGTTCATTTTTAAATACCGCTCCTTCCAGCAGGCTCGGGGCGGTTTACATAAAATCAATTAGTAAAAACAACAACATTTCAATTTAATAACAACAACAACAATATAAAAACAGAGCATAAAAACAACAGTTTACATAGGACTCCAGAATTTGGCAACTTCCTCAAGAGCCATTTAGATTAAAGGCCTGCATAAAAAGAGTCGTTTTACAGGCTCTCCGAAACGGGGCCAGTTCCTTGATGGCACGGACTTCATATGGCATTGAGTTCCATAGCGATGGTGCCGCTACGGAAAAGGCTCTTGATCTGGTTGTGGACAGATGGCAGGAATGAATAGATGGAACTACTAGAAGGTTTTGCTCTTCCGAGCATAGTGATCTCGGGGGAACATACAAGCCCAGATCAGGCCTTTTGCCGCCCTAGGCCAAAAGGGCCATCAGCCGCCACCCCCGGCTCCGCCCCACCCCCGCCCTGCCCCCTCGCCGGCGAGGAGGAGGAAAGCCCCACCCCCGGCTCTGCTCCGGCTCTGCCCCACCCTGCCCCGCCCCTCACCAGCAAAGAGGAGGGAAGCCCCACCACCGGCTCTGCCCCGCCCCCGCCCCCTCACCGGCGAGCTCGTGGAAAGCCCCACCCCCGGGGCCTCCCCATGCCTCCTCCCTCCCTCCTAAAGCCACCATGCCGGCAAGGAGGCAGGGGTGGAGCCAGGGGCGGGGCGGGGGCAGAGCCTTTGGAGCGAGCAAAGGGGGGGGCGCGCGCATGCGCACTTTATTTTTTTTATTATTTTTTGAATTTTTTGGAATATTTTTTCGAATTTTTTTTAATTTTTTAAAAAACCTTTGGGGGGGGTCCGGTTCTGCTGCCCCCCCCCCATGGGTGCCACCCTAGGCCTTGGCTTAGGTTGGCCTTATGAGTAATCCGGGCCTGGGAACATATGGGGTAAGGCGGTCCCTCAGATACACCGGCCCTAGACCATACAAGGCCTTAAAGGTCAACACCAGCACCTTGAAAACAATGCGGTACTCTATTGGTAGCCAGTGCAATTGCTACAGAATGGGTGTGATGTGCTTTGTGCAGATGCTCCCACCAGCAGTCGAGCAGCAGCATTTTGCACTAGCTTGAGTTTCCGGATTGATGACAAAGGAAGGCCAATGTAGAGGGTGTTACAGTAGTCCAGTCTCGAGATGACCATTGCCTGGATCACCGTAGCAAGGTCACTCCTGGGCAGATAGGGGGCCAGCCGCCTAGCCTGACGTAGATGGAAAAACACAGTCCTGCATACCATGGAGATTTGCACCTCCATCGATAGCAGTGGGTCTAATTGGACCCCCAGGCTTCTTACTGAAGACAACGGGCTTAAAAGCTCGCTGTCCAGGGTAGGCAGCCGGCATCCATCCAACCCAGTGCGACCCAGCCATAGGATCTCCGTCTTCCACGGATTCACCTTCAACTGGCTGGCACGCAGCCATCCAGTCACGGCTTCAAGGCATTGATGGAAACAATTGGGTACGGTGTCCGGCCTGCCATCCATTCTCAGCACCAGCTGGGTGTCGTCAGCGTACTGATGGCACTCCAGACCAAAATCGTGAACCAGTCGGGCCAGTGGATGCACGTAGATATTAAACAATAAAGAGAAGAGGGTGGTTACATTTGTGATGCATTTAAATACTTTCTCATTGTAATAACTGATCAGGAAGTGCAGCAATGTTTACTTGCTATGCATTCGGAACAGCTGTTATTCTTCAGTGCTCAGCAAGGAAATCCCAGATTTTGTCTCATATTCATGATGAGAGGTAAGAACAGTGCTGGTGGTGAAAAGGATGGGGTTTGCAGGAGGAAGAATTATTTATTTATTTACCCTATTTATACCCTGCCTTTCTCTACCCTGAAGGGCACTCAAGGCAGCTTACATATGGTAGTTATTCAATGCCTTAAAACACACATAAAACATTAAGCTTAAAATAAATTCAATTTAAAATTAATACATGTTAAACATTTAAAACATTGCATTCAATATTAAAATCGTGCTATCCTAAATCGTCGTTCAAGGCTGTTCCTTTGTCATTGTACAGATTCCAAGTCTATTATTGCACTGCACTATTCTCCAAATGCTTGATCCCAGAGCCACGTTTTTACTTTCCTTCTAAAGCAGACCTGGGCATTTTACGGCCCGCGGGCCGCATGCCCATTAATTTAGTTTTCCATTCATCTATCATCGGTAGGTTCTTCTTTTTCTATTTAAAGCAGGGGTAGGGAACTTATGGCTCGGGAGCCAGATGTGGCTCTTTTGATTATGGCATCTGGCTCTCCAGAGCAGCCCGAGCCTCGGTTTCCCAGCACGCACTCTTCTCCTTTCCTTCTCCTTCTCTCCTTCCTTCTTTCCTCCATTCTCCCTCTTCCTTCCTCTTCCTTCCTTCCTTTCTCCCCCTTCACCATTTCTTTCTCCTTCTCTCCCTCCTTCTTTCCTCCATTCCCCTCCCCCTTCCTTCCTTCCTCTTCTATTCTTTTCCCCAAGTCTTCCTTTCCTTCTCCTTCCTTTCTTTTCACTTCTCTCTCCCCTTCTTTCTTTTCTTCTTTTCCCTTCATTATTTTACTTTCCCCCCACTCTCTTTCCTTTATTTTCCCCACCCTTTCCTTTCCCCCCTTTCCATTTTCTTTCTTTCCCCCTCCTTGTCTCTCTCCTGCTTTTATTTTCTTCCTTTTCCATAGTTTGTTCTTCTTTTCTTTCTTCCTCTCCCCCTCCCTCCTTTATTTCCTCTGTCTTTCTTTCTTTCTTTCCCCCTTCCTTCCTTCCTTCCTTCCACCTTCTCTTCCTTCCCAGAGTCCTGAGCATGCCTTTTGCAGAGCCAGGTCTGAAGTGTCCCCTCATTCTGCCAAGGGAATCCTTTTCTCATCGTATGTACGTATAGACTCACATTTAGTTGAATTCAGTCTTAAAATATATTCTATATATTGCATGGCTCTCACTGAAATAAATTTCCAATTTTTTTTGCTTTCATGGCTCTCTGTCAAAAAGGTTCCCGACCCCTGATTTAAAGCAACGCAGCTGAGAACTGTATATCTAGGGTTGTTTGGGGGTAAATGTAGGGGTGATGCAGATATTTGATCTGAATCGGGATCTTGTTAACAGCTTGTTTATTTTAACTTATGTTGTACTATGGGTTGTATGCTGTATGTGCATGTCTTTGTCAAATGTTTTGATATGGCAAATGGGCTAATCCAGGAGATAAGAGAAGGAGAAGGAAAGGGTGAAGTGGGAGGAAGGAAGAGGGAGAATGGAGGAAAGAAGGAAGGGGAGAGAGGGAGGGAAAAGGAAGGAGAGAAGGAAAGAATGGAAAAGGAAGGAAGAAACGAAGAGAGAGGGAGGAAAGAAGGTAGGGAGAAAGGGGGGGGGAGAATGAAAGCCAAAGAGAGGGAAAAATAAAGGAAGAGAAAGGAAGGGGGAGGAGGGTGCAGGGCCAAGGCGGTTGACGTCGGCGAGGCAGTCCCTCCAGAAGGCTTCGAAGAGGCCGCGGCTCTTGAGCTGCCCGATGATGAGGGCAATGAGCTGGACGTCTCCCGGGGGCAGCGAGGCCGGGTCCATGGCGCCAGGGCTAGGCCTGCCTCTGCTACCTCCCCCAAGGCCCGTGGCGGAGGACAAAAAGGAAGACGAGGAGGCATCGCCACTGGGCTCTGCCATCCTCAGCGAAGTGGGTGCAGGGCCTCGAGAGCAGCGAGGGTTGAGGAAGAGGCGGCGATGGCAGTGCAGAAGCGGCAGTCGTGGCGCATTTCCTCCCTGCTGCATGCTGGGAAACCGGGGCCCAGGCTGCTCTGGAGAGCCAGATGCAATCATGAAAAGAGCCACGCCTGGCTCCCGAGCCATAGGTTCCCTAGCCCTGGGCTAATCAATAAAACGTACCATTCATTCAGCATAGAAGGAAATACATCTCACACAATGATACCTAAACTGTGGAATATGCTATAACAATATGTAGCAATTGTTATCAATTTAGCTTTTAAAAAGATAAATTGATGCAGGTTTGAATCATCAGTGGCTCCTAGGTTGGCTATAAATCATGTCAAATACCTGCAGGACATCGGTTGCAGGGGACTGTGAGATAAGTGGTGTGCAATGTCAACGTTTGTTTCCATGTAATGTTCATCTCCCAGTTTGAAGACATCCCTTTGAAATGCTTTACTATCTCTTTTCTTCCTGTTCCCAACAGCCTAATACATTTATTACACTCAGTAAACACGATCTCATCACCGCCCACCACTAACCCTCAGGTGCGCATCAAGACATTCTCGACATCTCAAGCTTGGGGGTTATGAATTGCTTATGTTTTCATTTGAGACTGCAATCTTGTATCTTCTAATGCAGGGGTGCTCATTACGGTGACCGGGAGCACCTAGGTGATCTTCGGCCCTCTTCCAGATGATCTTTGGGCCTCACCAGCAGTGTGGTGACATGGATGGTTGCTGCTCCTGCCATGAGCCAGCTAGGAATAACCACCCTCTCTCTCCCCCCTCCGTGGGCATGGCTGCCACCAGTGGGAGGGTCCTCCTTCCGCCGCCGTCCACGGGGGCTTCTTTGCCAAAATGCGGCTTTAGGGGGCAGGCCCTGGCACACGTCTTGCCATGCACAGTGTGGTGACATGAGCCATATCTGGCAGCGCTTGGTTGCTGCTGCGTGGGGCACGGGCGGGAGCAAAGCACCTCAGGAAGGAGGAGAAAGGCGGCGCAAGGGGGGTGGGGGAGTTCAGAGAGAGAGAGAGTGTGGCTCTTCAGATTGCCAGCTATGATGAATAGCCACCCTCTAATCATCTCCACAGCTTATTCTCCCACTTTTGACACATTTTCTTAATTGGTGTGATGATCTATCTATTTCTTTTTTAAAATTTTATTACTACTTTCAGGTGATTTTATCACATATGCCAGCATGTCAACACTTTCAAAGTTTGAAATAACTTGGGATAGCTTCTATGGTTCTCAACACCAAAGTGAAATAAGGGGATAGGGTTCTCCCCGTCTCCCACTCTCTTCCCCATCCCTTGCAGTAATTCATTGTATTAAATAAAATACGATGCACTCATGCCAGGCCCAGATTAACACCTTTTTGCGCCCTAGGCCACACTTTGGAATTACGCCCCCTTTAAGCCAACCACTACCGCAACCCCCCCCCCCCCATCACTCAGACCCAAACTAAAAATAAAACCTTATAAAACGCAAGGGGAACCTGCACACAAGCCCCCGACAGGCCTCTGCGAGCGGAGCCCAAATCCAAGCCACTGGAGGGCTGGAAGGAGACGCCCTCTCCAATGGAATGGGCAAACCAAAGCAGGAGTGCTGCAAATGGGTTTCGGCCATCAAAAGGGGAAAGGCCCGCCCCCTGCCCCCCTCTAGAAAAAGAGAGCTCCCTTCTTGCCGCGAGCAGGGTTTTGCACCAGGAAGGAAGGCCACGACCGAGGAGAGCAAAGGTCACCGCCACACAGGGAATTTGGCAGCCGCGATGACCAGGTGCCACCTCTGGCTCGCTGGCCGGTGATGGCCCGCCCCTCCCCCACAAGCAGGGGTCGTCCCAAAGCAGCCCTGAAGGGAAGACCCTGGCTGGCCGGCTGGCCAGGGGCCCGGTGCCTGGAAGTGCCTTGCCAACCCCAGTTGTCACAGCAAGGGGGGCAGGGAAGGAGGCGGGGGAACACCCATGCTTCAACCTGCGGGTCGAATTATTCTGCTGCATTTATTATTGTGGGGGATAGGGCCGAAGCCGGGCAGGAAGGAGGGGGCAGGGGCTCCAGGCAGGCCTCCCCCCCCTGCACCGACACGGGGTCACAACACTCCTCGCCAAGGCCAAGGAGGTGGGTGGGCCTTTCCTGCAGGAAAGTGGTGGCGGTGGCAGCATCAGCAGGGCCCGTGGGGTCTCTTCCACCTCGAGGACGATTTCGGAAGCATGAGGGCCCAGGACTCCCCACCCTCCGCCCCCTTAGTCTCCAAGGCCCCTTTCCTCATCTCCTTGAGTGTTGTGTTTTTATTTGTTTCAACATTTTTAATTTTTTTTTGGTCCGTGATATGCACCTCCCTCAGCTTGCGCCCCTAGGTCATGGCCTAGGTTGGCCTTATGGGTCTGACTCATGCTATGGGATAATAGTATGAGGACATAGTTAAAAGGCTCAGTGGAACTGGGAATGTGGCGCAGCTGGCTAAGTGTCAGCTGCATAAGATCTCTCTGACCAGTAGGTGATGAGTTCGAGGCCTGCCCGGGTCGAGATGGGTGCTCGACCTTAAGTGTAGCCTGCTGTTGACCTTTGCAGCCCGAAAGACAGTTGCATCTGTCAAGTAGGAGATCAAGGTACCACATTAAAGGGGAGGCAAATTTTCACTGAATTATGAGCCCATTAAAGAACTCCAGGAATCGCTGAGTAATGCAGAAGAAAACAACAAAAAGGGACGCTGGAAAACGCTGAGAGATGAGGAGCGCATCGGCTCCCCCTGGTGGCCAGAAGTTTGCCTCTGTTTGTCTATATGTCGTATGTTCCTCTATATATGTCATATGTTGAACTGCAGGGATTGTCTGCAAGTATGTGTACTGTAATCCGCTCTGAGGCCGTTTCGGGGTGAGAACAGCGGAAGTAAATAAATAAATAAACTTTGGCCACAAAACCACAGACCAGCAAATTGTTGAATGTGGAGCGGTATGAGAGCACAGGTGATCATCCCAGTATGTTGCATGATCAGTGATCACGAAACTGTTGTGGGATGGTGGCTTCATATGATAAAGTTTATTATCAAATTTTTATCTTCCTTATCGGTTTATGTGTATAATGAAAATGCTCAATAATTTTTTTTAAAAAAAATTAAAAAATAAATTTTATCTTCTTTTTTCTTCTCCTTCCCCTCTTCTTCTTCTTCAACGTATGTTTTTTTCCCCATTGTTTGTAAAACTATATCTTCCAGTACTCAACATTAGTACTGACTTGCGTGTCAGCGCTGAGTGCTCGACTTCATAAGTAAAGTTCTGAAGTTCCTGCCTTTGAAGAAGGAAGAGGTTCCTCAGTTGAACAGCTACCTGGTCATTTCCCTCACAGTCAGAATGGCCGTTGAGCGGCATACGCTTTTGGTTTTGCAGCTGCACACCTGAAAGGAGGGAGTTTTTGTAGGAAAAGAGGGTGACTTTGAAGTGCTGTGTTTAGGCTGCTGGCACAGAAATACACCGCTGAATCCTGTTTCTCAGCCAATGAAATATATAGGTTGAAGTGTTTTGTCTGGGGACGCTCGGCCACAAACCGGTCAGAAACGATGTCTTTTTCTATCAGGTTCTCAAAATAGAAGTGATAGAGGAACTGCAGGCGCAACCCTGCATCTTGCCGGTACCAAAACATGCGTTCATGCTCTTCCGTTTGGGTGCACATCAGGCTGGCATGTTGACCTTCCTGCAGCACGACGCTTGGCGTTTGACTGACTCCTGCCATTGAGTATCCTAGGAGGGAAAAAAGAGGTGCCATTATTTTTTAACAAGAATAATGGGGAGGGCTTTCCTTAGCTGTATAAAATCCACACTGAACTGGATTATATGGCAGTGTAGACTCAGATAATCCAGTTCAAAGCAGATATTGTAGATTATCTGCCTTGATGTTCTGGGTTATATGGGTGTGTGGAGGGGCCCATAGAAGAGTGCCAAAGTTAATAAGGGGAACCTCTTCTTTGCTTGACTCCAGTTTGGCCCTCATAATCCATGCCAAAGAGAACGCTTCATCCCTCCCTCCAGCTCAATTTGTAATTCACTAAAACAGTGTTTCCCAACCAGTGTGCCGTGAGCCATCATCAGGTGTGCCTTCGGAAATTGGAACCTCCAATACCCCTTCTTCCCCCTCCTGCCGAACACTTTTTCTTCTACACTCGGGCTCCCTTCTTCCCAGCCTCGCTCTGCTCGCTTTGCCTCGCTTTGCTCACGCTGCCGCTTCTGCAGGAGGGGGGAGGGAGGAAGACGCGACCCGTGCGGGCACTACTGTGCAGACTCGCCCCACGTCTTCCTCCCTCTCCTCCACAGTGCTCTCTGGATATAGGTGAACTACAGTACAACTCCAAAACCCACCAAACTCCTATAATATTTTCTCTTAGTTATAGTAGTTCTGTGTGGGAAGTTTGATTCCATTCCATCATTGGTGGAGTTCAGAATGCTCTTTGATTGCGGGTGAACTATAACTCCCAACTGTTGAGCAAGACGTTTGTGTGTGTGTTTCTGCCATTCCTGCCAGGGTAGCAATGTTGTGTTCATCGGAACAGGCCCAGGTTTCACACTGAGTGTATAAATACATTTACAAACATATTAACTATATGTATGACTGTGTTACAGTGTCGTTTTGTGTCATTTTGGTTGGGGGTGTGCCCCAGGATTTTGGAAATGTAAAAAGTGTGCTGCGGCTCAAAAAAGGTTGGGAAACACTGCACTAAAACATATTGCAAGATGGGCATATTTATATTCCATGTTGGTCCCCCACCACATCCTGAGGCTTGTCTGATCTTCATTGACAATGATAAAGACTTACCTACTTTCAGGAGGCAAACAGCTAGAAAGCAGCTGGTCCCCATTGTTGCTTCTCTAGCTACAGGTGCATTGGATACGTCCTCTTTAGACTCCACTTTGAATTATGCCAGTGACTATGCAGAAAGGCCAGGAGAGGCAGCACAACGTTTGCAAAGTTTCACAAGTGGTTTTGAGCAAAACAAAATGCGAAACGTAGAGCAGGCCACGGATGATACGGAAGGGAAGAGCTATGACTGCACAGGGAAGTGATGCAGGGCTGAACTATTGGGCGAGGATTTCGGTAAGACTTCCTGAACACTGCTTTAGATATGATCTCACCTCCTTCCTTTCTTTTGAGCAGAGCCCCAGATCTTCAACTGGGTGAACCATCAAATGTTTACTTTGACTCTCAGGGCCCTTCCACACGGCCATGTAACCCAGAACATCCAGGCACAAAATCCCACAATATCTGTTTTGAACTGGCTTATCTGAGTCCACATTGCCATATATTCCAGTTCAAAGCAGAAAAGCTGGATTTTCATTCAGCTGTGTGGAAGGAGCCTTTGAGAGGAGAGAACAATAGTTCTCAGCAGGGTGTTTTTTTTTGGGGGGATGTTGTTCTTGTTTTTTGTTTATTTTTTGGAAGTGTATATTATATGACTCCCAAGAAGCACCAGTATTTCCAAGTGTCTTCACCACCGGAAACAATCATGGAGAAATGTACTGGGGAAATTTACTCCCTTATGTCTGCAGTTTAAATAGCAGTCTTGAGGCCCAGCCATCCTAAGTAAACATTAGGCATGGTTTCGAATCCAAAAATGGCAATTCGAAACTCAAATTGGGGGGTTGATTAGTAAAAGAAAGACTTACAAAAATTTTCCAAAAATTTCTAAAATGTAACTTAAGTACTAACGAAATCGTTAGTAATTCGTATGCCAGAGCATGCGCATTCCAGATGGTTTTGGCCTACAACTCCCAGAAATCCTAACAGCTGGTAAATTGGCTGGGGTTTCTGGGAGTTGTAGGCCAAAACTTGAATAAACCACACTGAATTCTAGATGGGACTCTCAAATAGGAAGGAGGGAGGGAAGGAAGGAGGGAGGGAGGGGGTATTCTATTCTTTGAATATTCTCTCACCCCGATCCTGAGGGAGCGAGGGCCCAAGTTTGCCCAGGCTGAGAGGAAAAGGAAGAGGCCTGAGGCTGTGAGGAATGGTGGGAGTTGAAGTCCAAAACATGTACCTGGAGGGCTGAAGTTGGCCCCTGCGATGGGGCATGGCAGCAGAGCAACGGGAAGAGAAGCATCTGAGAGAGCGCAGGGAGAGACAGGAGAAGCCGTGTGTGTGTGTGTGAAGCTGGCCCCTGCGATGGGGCATGGCAGCAGAGCAACGGGGAAGAGAAGGGGGGGAGAAAGCGTGGAGGACTACACTTTCCAGAATGCATTGCCTACCTAGCAGCAGCGTCACTTCCAGTTCCCCATAGAAATGCGGGGAAAAGAAGAAGCTGAATGAAGGCGGGAAGGAAATGAGGGGAGAAGACAGGGAGAAGTGAGTACGTAGTACAATAATTAATTAATTAAGAATTAAGAATTTATTACGATCATAACGCAAATTGTTGGCCTCAAGGACCGTAAAGGAAGTCTACTTCAGGTTCGCGGCAGCGATCCGTAAAAGCTCAAAAGTCCCATTACATACGAATCTCTTACGAATCCTTTTAATTTCCGTTTCATTTTTCTCATGCCTAGTAAACATAGTATTATGATTCTACTTTAACTGCCATAGTTCCATCCTATGTACTCTAGGGCAGTGTTTCCTAACCAGTGTGCCGTGGCACACTAGTGTGCCGTGAGCGATCATCAGTTGTGCCGTGGGAAATGGGGACCTCCGATACCCTTTCTTCCCCCTCCTGTCGAACACTTTTTCTTCTCCACTCAGGCTCCCTTCTTCCCAGCCTCACTCTGCTCCCTTTGCCTCGCGAGTCTGCGGAGTAGTGCCCGCACGGGTCGCGTCTTCCTCCCTCCCCCCTCCCCTCCTGAACACTCTCATGCTGCCCCCTTGGATCAAAATGGCGGCAGAAGCAGCAGTGGAGAAGAAAAAGTAAGTGTTGGGCAGGAGGGGGAAGAAAGGGCGCGAAGGGGGAAGGGGAGGTCTCTGTCGAAAGCTGGCATGGGCAAACTTGGACCTTCCAGGTGTTTTGGACTCCAACTCCCACCATTCCTAGCAGCCTCAGGCCCTTTCCCTTCCCCCCCCTCAGCCATTTAAGCTGGAAAGGGCCTCAGGCTGTTAGGAATGGTGGGAGTTGAAGTCCAAAGCACCCAGAGGGCCGAAGTTTTCCCATGCCTGTTTTAGGGACCTTAAAGTCGTGAGCCTCCTTCCAACATTGTGATTCTGGATAGAAAATAAACAAAAACATAACATAACATTGTTTGAGTCCACAGTGTTCTCTGGGTGTAGGTGAACTACAACTTCCAAACTCAAGGTCAATTCCCAAGCAAACCCTTTCAGTACTTTCTGTTGGTAATGAGAGTTCAATATGCCAAGTTTGGTTCAATTCCATTGTTGCAAGAGTTCAGGATGCTCTTGGATTGTGTGTTAACTATGAATCCCAGAAACTGTAACTCCCAAATGCCAAGGTCTATTTTCCTCAAACTCCATCTGTGTTCACATTTGGGCATATTGAGTATTCATGCCAAGTTTGGTCTTGATCCAACATTGTTTGAGTCCAGAGTGTTCCCTGGATATAGATGAACTACAACTCCAAAACCCAAGGTCAATGCCCACCAAACTCTTATAGTGTTTTCTCTTGGTTATGGGAGTTCTGTGTGGGAAGTTTGTGTCTTTCTGCCATTCCCGCCAGGATTTCTATGTTGTGTTCATCGAAACAGGCCCAGGTTTCACACTGAGTGTATAAATACATTTAAAAACATATTAACTATATATATTACTGTGTTAGAGTGTCATTTTGTGTCATTTTGGTTGGTGGTGTGCCCCAGGATTTGGTAAATGTAAAAAGTGTGCCGCGGCTCAAAAAAGGTTGAAAAACACTGCTCTAGGGTTTGTAGTTTGAGGAGGCACAAGAGGGGCTCTCTGAGTGAGATTTCTAAATGCTCCTTCCTAACTACAAACCACAAAATTCCATAGGGGAAAAGCATGGCAGTTAAAGGGGAATTTCTTGGCTTTTCTTCACGAACGAAAATTTACAAGCACGTTGATGACTAAAAAGGCCAATCTGAGATAGGCAATTCTAGTTGCAGAAAGCTAGTAGAAAGTCTCCATGGGAGATGTTGTTTCCAGGTTGCAGTTCTTTCTGCGTTGTCGTTTCTCTTTGAGACCCGTTCGGCGTGTCTTCTCGAAAGAGGCCGCAGCTTTGTGGAGAGTGCGTCTCCACGCTTCCCGATGTGAGGCCAGGGTGGACCATTGTTGGTGATCAATTTGGCCGAGCCTGAGATGTTGTTTCAGGAAGTCCTTGTATCTCTTTTTGGGGGCGCCTCTCTTGCACTGGCCCATGGCAGGTTCACCATAGAGTAGTACCTTAGGGAGGCGGTGGTCCTCCATCTTAGAGAGGTGCCCTGCCCAGCGCAGCTGTGTTCTCAATAGCATGGCCTCGACGCTGGTGATCCCTACTTGCTCAAGGACAGCAACATTAGTCACATAGTCAGTCCAGTGTATATTTAGGATTGTGCAAAGACAGCACTGATGAAAGCATTCAAGAAGTCGTAGTTGTTGGCGATAGGCGGCCCATTTTTCAGACCCATAGAGGAGAATAGACAGTACGATAGCTCTGTACACACTGATTTGGGTGCTTTGCCTCTGGTGCTTGTTGCTCCAGACTCTTTTGTGAAGCCTTCCAAATGCACTCTATGCCTTTGCTAATCTGTGATCTCTCTCTTTGTCAATCTTGGCGTCTGAAGAGATGATGTTTCCCAGGTAGGTGAACGGCTGAACGGACTTAAGCACAGATTTGCCTATGCTGACGTGGGGATGATGGTGTTCTTCCTGTGGTGCGGGCTGGTAGAGTACTTCCGTTTTCTTCAGGCTGACTTCCAGCCCAAACAGCTCTGCAGCTGCTGCAAAGCAGGATGTGAGGCGCTGCAGAGCTGCTTCTGTTTGGGCGACAAGTGCAGCACCGTCAGCAAAGAGCAGCTCATAAGCAGCTTATGTATAATCTATATACATAAGTATATATAAATGCTCTGTTCGTTTTGAGTGACGTCATAACTCAAAATCCACTGGACGAAGAGAGAGCTAGCTCAAGAGCAGGGAATGACTAACTACTGTACATCAACGAAACAGAGGAATAGTCAACTCTTCCTCACTTGTCCCCCTATTCACCTTGGAGTACTGCACCACTTTCACACATTGGTATGTTTATGGGCGAAATATGAGATTGGGTAGATGTAACAGATCTCCCACAAGCACCACACGCATCAGTAAAATGTTTTTGTAGGAAGAAAGGGTGACTTTGAAGTGCTGTGTCTAAGCTGCTTGCACAGAAATACACAGCTGAATCTCCTTTCTGCGCGGAGGAAATATTCAGGTCGCAGCGCTCATTCTGGGGTTGATCAGCTGTGAACCGGTCTGAAACGGTGCCCTGTGCTTGCAGTTGCCTGCTATAGAAGCTATAGAGGAGCTGCAGTCCCTTCCTTCTGTCCTGCTGGTACCAATACATGCTGTTATGCCCATAGCTTTGGCTGCATGCCAGGGTGGCTGAGTCGCCTTCAGATAGCACCAGGCTCCATGGTTGTTTGATCTCTGCATTTGAGCTTCCTGGAAAGGAAAGAACAGGGAGGGAGATGGATTGGTATGGCAGGGTCTCAGATGAGCTGTGCATAAAGGGATTTAATCAAGGATGTACCTATTTTCAAAAGGCCAGTGGCCAGGCACCATACAATCCACATCTCGTCCTTGAGCTGTCTGTCGGGCTTTTCAGATTTACATTACGCTCCTGCTCTGGTCCTGTCACATGGCTCCAAGGATGACATCAGAAAGGTATGGTGAGGAGGGAGGGGGGGTTCATTACTGTTTACAATATTTATTTATTTATTATTTCGACTTCTATACCACCCTTCCCGAAAAGGCTCAGGGTGGTTCACAGCAATGAACAACAAAACACAACATACTTGAAAACATAATAAAAACAGATTAAGACCAGAGTCGGGGTTGCAGCTTAGAGATTGAGCGGCTGACGGAACAGGGTGGTCTTACAGGCCCTCCGAAAAGCCTGTAGATCAGTTATTGCTCGTGCCTCCTCTGGGAGGGCGTTCCAAAGGGTAGGTGCCGCTACAGAAAAGTGTGCTGCCACGTCGATGACAAGCGGCAGATCTTAAGTGATGGAACCTCTAGTAGGTTTTGATCCATGGACTGTAGTGGTCTCTGGGGAACATGCAGGGAAAGGCGGTCCTTCAGGTACACTGGCCCCAGACCATGCAAGGCCTTAAAGGTTAACACCAGTACTTTGAAGGCAATCCGGTGCTCGATAGGGAGCCAGTGCAAGCACTGTAGGACTAGTGTGATGCGGCACGATAGTGTCACTCCAGCCAGCAGTCGAGCCGCAGCGTTTTGCACCATCTTCAGTTTTCGGATTACCGACAAAGGAAGGCCAATGTAAAGGGCGTTACAGTAGTCCAGTCTCGAGATGACAGTGGCCTGGATTACCGTGGCCAGGTCATCACCGGAAAGATAGGGTGCCATTCGGGTTGCCTGGCGCAGATGGAAAAACGCCGCTCTGCTCACCCAGCCACAAGACCTCCATCTTCGATGGGTTCACTTTCAACCTGCTGGTCCGTGGCCACCCAGTCATGGCTTCCGGGCACTGATGGAAATAATTGGGTACAGAGTCCGCCCGGCCTTATATTTTGCTGTAATAATTCACTGAAATCTTTAATAGTGTAACGCAGCTGAGGCAAGGCTTGCTTGTTCTTCCCAATTCAATATATGTACCATCTACTGACCGATGAGTCTACTGATTCAAAAGCAGTAGGGAAATATTTTGTTATATATTATAGTATATTTTTTTACATTTCTGGTTCAGACTTTATTGGGTAAGCTTTGCCGACTCAGGGAGATCCAGGTTAGCGACTATTCTTTTCCTCCTTGGCTGCAACCAAACACGGATTGACACTTTGCCATGCCTCACTACCCAGTAAATGGCCACAATGGTCACCTTCATACTTGACAACTACTGGTGGGCTTGTTTGGGTGTTGTTGCACATGGAGCTGATGGATAACTCCTTACTCAACATCCCAAAACATGTCAAGGATAAATTCATCAGCAGAGCCATGTTGGAACTATAAATAGTCCTTTTATTAGTTAATGAAACAAAGCATACTGCCGGAGCTTTCCAGCGCGTGGGGGACAGGAGAGCGTCCTTATCTTCGAATGTTTACATTCCAAACGTAGAACATCCGGGGCCTTTGCTTCCATCACAGACATGAACTTTCCTTCTTCAGTTAACTCTATAATGGCCTAACTATATTATACAGCTCAGAAAATAGAAACAGAGAATAGAAAACATCCACAGAAAACATTTTAAACTCATCTTTGTCATACATCTTAGCACTGACAAAACAGTCATGTTGTGGAGTTGGAGGGAACACCAAGATCCCATCTAATCTAACCCTCTGTCATGAAGGAATACAAAATTAATACAGTCCTGAGAGCAGGGCATATAATCTCTGTTTAAAGGCCTACATATAAGGAGAGTCAACTGCGTGTGACATCTCTATTCCAATGTTAAAGGACTCCATGATGGAAGAATATCTTAAATATTTAGTGGAATCTGTTTTCTGGTCATTCGAATCCATTAGTTTCTGTTCTACCATCTGGAAGAGGAGGAAAAAAATTCCTCCTTTCACTATACTGCATTCTTTCAGATATTTAATGTGACTATAATATCCCATCTCAATCATCTCAAAGTCAAACATACCCTGCTTCCGTTTGCCATATGGTTTGGTTTCTAGATGCTTTGTATCTTGTCATAGAATAATAGAGTTGTAAGATACCCCAGCTCCCACACATCCCAACTCCCACACAATGAAAATACTCTTGGCAGATGGCCACCCAACCTCTGTGCAAGACCTCCAGAAAAGAAGACTTCACCACACTCTGAGGTAATGCATTTCTAACAGCTCTTCACATCGGGAATTTTTTTACTAGTGTTTAGATGGGATCTTTTTTTCCCTATAGTTTGAATACATTGTTCTATGTCCTAGTCTCTAAAGCAGTGGTTCTTAACCTGTGAGTCACGGACTAACAGAGGGCCGCGAAGACGAAAATCTGGTCTGCAAACCTCCTTCCTCCTTATTTTATTTGATTTCTGCTTCCCTGTCGCTGACCATGGCATATGTTCTGCATCACAAAACAGAACTGATGTGGTTTCTCCAAAGCAAGTTTTTTGAATCAGCACCCCAAATTGAGTCTAAAGTTGACCAAAATCTGATTCGTACCCTTTTGGTATTAATGTTGGAGAGAGGACCCTGGTCAAGTGGTCCCTGGTCAAGTAGTCCCTGGTCAAGTGGTTCCTGGTCAAGTGGTTCCTGGTCAAAGTGGTCCCTGGTCAAGTGGTTCCTGGTCAAGTGGTTCCTGGTCAAAGTGGTCCCTGGTCAAGTGGTTCCTGGTCAAGTGGTTCCTGGTCAAAGTGGTTCCTGGTCAAGTGGTTCCTGGTCAAGTGGTCCCTGGTCAAAGTGGTCACTGGTCAAGTGGTTCCTGGTCAAGTGGTCACTGGTCAAGTGGTTCCTGGTCAAGTGGTTCCTGGTCAAGTGGTTCCTGGTCAAAGTGGTCCCTGGTCAAGTGGTTCCTGGTCAAGTGGTTCCTGGTCAAGTGGTTCCTGGTCAAAGTGGTCCCTGGTCAAGTGGTTCCTGGTCAAGTGGTCACTGGTCAAGTGGTTCCTGGTCAAGTGGTCCCTGGTCAAAGTGGTCCTTGGTCAAGTGGTTCCTGGTCAAGTGGTTCCTGGTCAAGTGGTTCCTGGTCAAAGTGGTCCCTGGTCAAGTGGTTCCTGGTCAAGTGGTTCCTGGTCAAGTGGTTCCTGGTCAAGTAGTCCCTGGTCAAGTGGTTCCTGGTCAAGTGGTCAAGTGGTTCCTGGTCAAGTGGTTCCTGGTCAAGTGGTTCCTGGTCAAAGTGGTCCCTGGTCAAGTGGTTCCTGGTCAAGTGGTTCCTGGTCAAGTGGTTCCTGGTCAAGTGGTTCCTGGTCAAAGTGGTCCATGGTCCTAAAAAGGTTGGGAACCACTTCTCTAAACAGTGTTTTTCAACCTTTTTTGAGCCGCGGCACATTTTCTACATTTACAAAATCCTGGGACGCACCACCAACCAAAATGACACTTTAGCACAGTAATACATAGAGTTAATATGTTTTTTAATGTATTTATACACTCAGTGTGAAACCTGGGCCTGTTTTGGTGAACACAACATAGATATCCTGCCAGGAATGGCAGAAAGGCACAAACTTCCCACACAGCACTCCCATAACCAAGAGAAAATGCTATAAGAGTTTGATGGGCATTAACCTTGAGTTTTGGAGTTGAAGTTCACCTATATCCAGAGAGCACTGTGGACTCAAACAATGATGGATCAGGACCAAACTTGGCATGAATACTCAATATGCCCAGATGTGAACACAGATGGAGTTTGGGGAAAATAGACCTTGACATTTGGGAGTTACAGTTTCTGGGATTTATAGTTAACACACAATCAAAGAGCATCCTGAACTCTTGCAACAATGGAATTGAACCAAACTTGGCACATTGAACTCTCATTACCAACAGAAAGTACTGAAAGGGTTTGCTTGGGAATTGACCTTGAGTTTGGAAGTTGTAGTTCACCTACACCCAGACAGCACTGTGGACTCAAACAATGTTATGTTATGTTGTGTTTGTTTTCTATCCAGAATCGCAATGTTGGAAGGAGGCTCACCACTTTAAGGTCCCTAAAACAGGCATGGGAAAACTTCAGCCCTCTGGGTGCTTTGGACTCCAACTCCCACCATTCCTAACAGCCTGAGGCCCTTTCCTGCTTAAGTGGATGAGGGGGGGAAAGGAAAAGGGCCTGAGGCTGCTAGGAATGGTGGGAGTTGGAGTCCAAAACACCTGGAAGGTCCAAGTTTGCCCATGCCAGCTTTCGACAGAGACCTCTTCCTCCCCCTTCGCGCCCTTTCTTCCTTCTCCTGCCCAACACTTACTTTTTCTTCTACACTGCCGCTTCTGTCGCCATTTTGATCCGAGGGGCCAGCGTGAGCGTGTTCAGGAGGGGAGGGGGAGGGAGGAAGGCGTGACCCGTCCGGGCGCTACTGCGCAGACTCGCCCCAGAGCAAAGCGAGGCAAAGCGAGCAGAGTGAGGCTGGGAAGAAGGGAGCCCGAGTGGAGAGAAAAAGTAAATATTCGGCAGGAGGGGGAAGAAAGGGGATTGGAGGTTCCAATTTCCCACTGCACTCCTGATGATCGCTCACGGCACACTAATATGCCACAGCACACTGGTTGGGAAACACTGCCCTATTGGATGCTCCAGCGAAAGAGGCATCTATCCTAGAAGCTTTGCCTTTTCACGTCTATCCCTTCATTCACTCTCTCTTCCTTCGATTTCTAGATCTGTTTTAGGAAGAGCTCTTAACTCTAAAGAAAATATGGCAATATTGTGAAGATTTCCTGTTTTGACTAAATACTCACCTGCAACCAGGAGAGAAACAGCTGCACACCACTCTGTGCTTTCATCTCTAACAGTTTGCTTCTCAACAAACCTTTTTTTCTTTTACTTTGTGAGCAACTGCAACATGCTTATAGAAAACTTCCTCTCAACTCAAAAATATAATGGCTCAGGGGCTCTCCCTGGTGGACAGAAAGGTCCTGCACTGTGAAACATATTTCTCTCTCTCTCGGCATTACTTCGCAAACGAAGATTCTGAGGAAGGACTCATCCCATACTTTTTACAAGCGCGTTGATGACTACAAAGGCCAATCTGAGATAGGCAAGTTTGGTTGCAGAAAGCACAGCAGAAAGTCTCCTTGGGTGATGTTGTTTCCAAGTTGCGGTTCTTTCTGCGTTGTCGTTTCTCTTCGAGACCCATTCGGCGTGTCTTCTCGAAAGAGGCCACAGCGTTGTGGATAGCGCATCTCCATGCCTCCCGATGTGAGGCCAGGGTGGACCATTGGGGGTGATCAATCTGGCCAAGCCTGAGATGTTGTTTCAGGGAGTCCTTATATCTCTTTTGGGGGCGCCTCTGCTGAGTTCACCATAGAGTAGTATCTGTGGGAGGCAGTGGTCCTCCATCCTAGAGACCTTATGCCCTGCCCAGCGCAGCTGTGTTCTCAATAGCATGGCCTCAATGCTGGTGACCCCTTCTTGCTCAGGGACAGCAGCATTCGTCACATAGTCGGTCCAGTGTATATTTAGGATTGTGCGAAGACAGCGCTGATGTAAGTGTTCGAGGAGTCATAGGTGTTGCTGATACGTGACCCAAGTTTCAGACCCATAAAGGAGAATAGACAGTACGATAGCTCTGTACACACTGATTTTGGTGCTTTGTCTCAGGTGTTTGTTGCTCCAGACTCTTTTGTGAAGCCTTCCAAATGCACTCTATGCCTTTGCTAATCTGTGATCTCTCTCTGTGTCAATCTTGGCGTCTGAAGAGATGATGCCTCCCAGGGAGGTGAACTGCTGAACGGACTTAAGCACAGATGTGCCTATGCTGACGTGGGGACAGAGGCGGCCCCAGCGATTCCGCCATGTAAGCGGCCGCGTAGAGCGCCACCGGGTGGGCAGGGCGTCATCAGCTGGGAGGGGCGCCGCGGCACCACCTCGCTTCCGCGCCCCGCCCTGCCACCGCCGGTGCCGCCGCACAGCCGCCCACTGGGCACAGACATTTTCTGCGCATGCCCAGAAGCAACTACAGGCGCTACTGCGCCTGTAGTTGCTTCTGGGCATGCGCGAATGTCTGCGCATGGGCACTGAGTCCCGAGCGCCTGCTGCTTTGGAGCCAGCGCGCAGGGTGCTCTCGGGCCCCAGTGCACATGCGCGGACATTCGCGCATGCGCAGAAACGTAGTGCTTCAGGAGGCTGCAGCACGCCTCCCGAAGCACAGACATTTCTGCGCATGCCCAGAAGCAACTACAGGCGCTACAGCGCCTGTAGTTGCTTCTGCGCATTCGCGGAAATGTCCGCGCTTCGGGAGGTGTGGTGCAGCCTCCTGAAGCACTACGTTTCTGCGCATTCGCGAATGTCCGCGCATGTGCACTGGGGCCCGAGAGCACCTGCGCGCTGTGCGGAAGTGGCGGCGGCGGCGGAAGTGGCGCCGGCGGAAATTGCGGCGGTGGCGGCATGATGCGGCAGCCGGGGGGGGGGGGCGCCAAAATTTACCTCGCGTACTCCCCGGAAAAGGTCAGGCCGGCCCTGCGTGGGGATGATGGTGTTCTTCCTGTGGTGCGGGCTGGTAGAGGACTTCCGTTTTCTTCAGGCTGACTTCCAGCCCAAACAGCTCTGCGGCTGTTGCAAAGCAGGATGTGAGGCGCTGCAGGGCTGCTTCTGAATGGGCGACAAGGGCCGCATCGTCAGCGAAAAGCAGCTCACGGACTAGAGAGTTTAGAGTCTTAGTGTGAGCCCTCAGACGGGTTAAGTAGAACAAGCTACCATCAGTACGATAGCGTATATATATGTCCTCTTCTTCTTCTTCGAGGTCTGCCACAGTCCATTGGAGCATCATGCTGAAGAAGATTGTAAATAGGGTTGGTGCAAGAACACAACCTTGTTTCACTCCATTAGTTATGAGAAAGGGCTCCGAGAGAGCATCGCTGTATCTGACTTGACCGCGCTGGCCCTCATGGAGCAGGATAATCATTTTGAGGAATTTGGGGGGACATCCAAGACATTCCAGGATCTGCCGCAGACCTTTAATATATTTAAATATATTATAATAAGCCACACTTTATGGAGTGTGTGTGTGTGTATTCCCTGGTTTGTTGTTGAAGAATTTGAAAGAGAAACTCTTGGAACTACGGTTATGGAAGTTATGGCAAAGACCACCAGCACTGATGAGATGACCCTTCACCATCAACTTCACTGGACCAGCCACGTTGTTCAAATGCCCGATCACCCTCTCCGAAGGCAGTTACTTTACTTGCAGCTGAAGAATAAAAAATGGATTGTCAGTGGACAGCAAAGGAGATTTAAATATGGGCTTTAAATATGTAGCATGAACACTGAGAACTGGGAAACCTTGACCTTCTAGCATCTAACTGGAGGTCAGCTGTTACCAACAATGCTATAGGTTTTGAAGAAGGAATGAATAGAGGGAAAAGGGGAGACACATGCCAAGAAGAAGCGTGACAAGCAAATTTTCACTATGAAAATCAATGTCCTCATTGTAAAAGATAATGGCAATACAGAATAGATCTCTACAGTCACTTAAGGCAGTGTTTCCCAACCAGTGTGCCGTGGCACACTAGTGTGCTGTGAGTGATCATCAGGTGTGCCGTGGGAAATGGGAACCTCCAATACCCTTTCTTCCCCCTCCTGCCGAACACTTTTACTTCTCCACTCGGGCTCCCTTCTTCCCAGCCTCGCTCTACTCGCTTTGCCTCGATACTGCGCAGACTCTTCCCACATATTCCTCCCTCCCCCCTTCCCTCCTGAACACGCTCACGCTGCCCCCTCGGATCAAAATGGCGGCAGAGGCGGCAGCATGAGCAAAGTGAGGCAAAGCGAGCAGAGCGAGGCTGGGAAGAAGGGAGCCCGAGTGGAGAAGAAAAAGTAAGTGTTGGGCAGGAGGGGGAAGAAAGGGCGCGAAGGGGAAGGGGGAGGAAGAGGTCTCTGTCGAAAGCTGGCATGGGCAAACTTGGACCTTCCAGGTGTTTTAGACTCCAACTCCCACCATTCCGAGCAGCCTCAGGCCCTTTTCCTTTTCCCCCGCAGCCACTTAAGCAGGAAAGGGCCTCAGGCTGTTAGGAATGGTGGGAGATGGAGTCCAAAGCACCCAGAGGGCCGAAGTTTTCCCATGCCTGTTTTAGGGACCTTCAAGTGGTGAGCCTCCTTCCAACATTGTGATTCTGGATAGAAAACAAACACAACATAACATAACATTGTTTGAGTCCACAGTGCTCTCTGGGTGTAGGTGAACCACAACCTCCAAACTCAAGGTCAATTCCCCAGCAAACCCTTTCAGTACTTTCTGTTGGTAATGAGAGTTCAATATGCCAAGTTTGGTTCAATTCCATTGCAAGAGTTCAGGATGCTCTTTGTTTGTGTGTTAACTATAAATCCCAGAAACTGTAACTCCCAAATGTCAAGGTCTATTTTCCCCAAACTCCATCTGTGTTCACATTTGGGCATATTGAGTATTCATGCCAAGTTTGGTCCTGATCCAACATTGTTTGAGTCCACAGTGCTCTCTGGATATAGGTGAACTACAACTCCAAAACTCAAGGTCAATGCCCACCAAACTCTTATAGTATTTTCTCTTGGTTATGGGAGTTCTGTGTGGGAAGTTTGTGTCTTTCCGCCATTCCCGCCAGGATATCTATGTTGTGTTCATCGAAACAGGCCCAGGTTTCACACTGAGTGTATAAATATATTTAAAAACATATTTACTATATGTATGACTGTGTTAGAGTGTCATTTTGTGTCACTTTGGGTGGTGGTGTGCCCCAGGATTTGGTAAATGTAAAAAATGTGCCGCGTCTCAAAAAAGGTTGAAAAACACTGACTTAAGGTCCCATCACCAAGACTCTACTTCTGGAAGACAATCATCCTCAGCCACGAAGGATCACCTATGATGATTATCTTCCCAGAGAGACAATCCTTGAACCAAAAAGTGTCGTCTTGGTTATTTTACAGTTGTGTTTGGAAGAACCACGTCTAATTTTCAGTTTAGTAAGGGTCTTGGTGATGCGGAAAGCATGAGCAAGGACAGAGTAGGTAGGATCAAATACAATTCTCACCAATATTTTCAAGATAATCCATTCAGATCTTCGTATGGTTGGATCTATTCAGGTCTCTCTGGGGAGAGTGTTTCAAAGTCTGAGAGCTGAGAGAGACCCCTTCTACACTGCCATATAAAATCCATATTATCTGCTTTGAACTAGATTATATGGCAGTGTAGACGCATATAATTCAGCTCAAAAGAGATAATGTGGATTATTTGCTTTGATAATCTGTATTATATGGCACTGTGGATGGTGCCTAAGAAGACCCTGGCCCTTGTTCCTACAGATGAGCCCAAAAAGCTGGTGGGACTGAGAGAAAGCCTTTTTTGGATGATTGTGGAACTTTAAGGTGCCCATAAAGAGAAATGTGGTCCCTGAAATTAGTGTTTCCCAACCGGTGTGCTGCGGAACACTAGTGTGCCGTGAGCGACCATCAGGTGTGCCGTGGGAAATTGGAGATAGGAGAGAGAGAGAGAGAGAGAGAGAGAGAGAGAGAGCCCTCCTGTCCTAACGGGAAGCCCTAGCCAGGGCTCAATCCCTTGCCTGAGTCCCGCAAACACAGCCTCCTTTTGGGAAGCCTTGTGCCGCCAGACTCACCACTTGCCTTCTTGGGCTTCCTCCTCCCCTCCACTCCTTCCTCGGCCTCGGAAGGGTTTGAGCCGAAAGGCGGGGAATGTGTCAGGCCGAAAGAGCCGCGTGGAGAGAGAGAAGATCTTGGGATGGGACTTCCACGGATCCCCTGGCTGCCTGGGGGCGGATCTACACCATAGCATTCATGCAGTGAGGCACCCCTTGGTCTTCCAGGGCTCAAGGCTGGGGAATCCCGGGATTTGTAGTTTGGGGAGTCTCAGGATGGTGTCAAACTACCACTCCCGTGATTCCTTCGCACTCAGCCAAGGCGGATCAAGGGCGTTCGGGACACAGGGTTGAGGCCCCTTTAAGCAGGGGCCGAAAATTAATAGGGTTTGCTCACTTAAGGCAGGCGTGGGCCAACTTGGGCCCTCCCTCCAGGTGTTTTGGCCTACAACTCCCACCATTCATATATATATATGTATGTGTGTGTGTGTGTATAAATTTATTAGCTGTACCCACCATGCGTTGCTGTGGCCAACCTTCCCTCCCTCTTTCTCTCCTTCCGTCCCTCTTTCCTTCCTTTCCTCTTTTTCTTTTCCTTCTTCTTTCCCTTTTTCTTTCTTCCTTCTCTACCTGTTTCTTTCCTCTCTTTCTTTGCTCTTTGGTTCCATTCTTCCTTCTCCCTTCCCCTTCCTTCCTTCCTTCCTTCCTTCCTTCCTTCCTTCCTTCCTTCCTTCCTTCCTTCCTTATTGATGCATACGAACACAGAGACTGACACCTGTTGAGCAAGACCTTCATGTGTGTCTTTCTGCCATTCCTGCCAGGATATCTATGTTGTGTTCATCAAAACAGGCCCAGGTTTCACACTGAGTGTATAAATACATTTACAAACATATTAACTATATGTATTACTGTCTTAGAGTGTCATTTTGTGTCATTTTTTGGTGGTGTCATTTAAAAAGTGGTGCGGCTCAAAAAAGGTTGAAAAACACTGCCTTAGTGCCTAGTGCCAGCGATTTGGTCAATGTCTCAGTAGGTGTCGCTGCTGGCTTCTTTCCTTCCTCCCTCCCTCCCTCTCCCTATCCGTGTGTTCTTTACCCAATTGTACTTTTGTGTCTGTTGGTGTTGCCACTGGGCAAAACACTGTAAACCACTTAAGCGGTATACAAATGTGAATAAATAAATAAATAAATAAATAAATAACCTGCAACGCTCAGCTCCAACAAATCAATAGTTGAATGTTGAGTCAGCAGGTAGGGCAATTCCATTGGTTCAATGGCTCAATGTAGTTGGAACTAACAAAATAATTCATGCCTGTGTTGTTTTACTCCTCTCTTACTTCTGATCATCGATCAGAGATAACAGCCAGTGATATAGAAGAAAAGAGCAGAGCTGCAAGAAGAAAAGATAGAGCTTTTCAAGTGAAGACTGACATGGATTCCCCTTTCTGAGTCTTCCTGTGATCCAATTTATGAAAAATATGATTGGCAACTTCCAATTTGATCATGTTACAATAAGAAGTACAATACACCTGCTTGCATGTCTGAACAAGACACAGATCTGCATGGAGGTGCAGTTGAGGTCGGTGATCGAATGAACAGAGGATTCTGGGAGTTACATTCCAAAAATTAATGTTTTGGAATCTCCTCTAGAGTTGGAGATTTGGGGAAAGAATTCAAAACCTGCTACTGATTGATAGAAGAGATTTCATTGAAGTAATACCGTATTTACAATTCTAAGGCTTTAATTAATATATGTGAATTATTTGACTCAGTAGTGGCAATGGTTACTAACTCTTTCTGTCATGATGCAGATGCCAATTAAAGCCAAACCCAAGAGTAAAAAGGGCTAACAAAGAGTTTATTGTACAAGAAATGGGAATGGGACTAACAAAAACTAGCCAAACTGGCCAAAACGCCAACAAACCCACGGAGAAACCCAAAAATTGCAGAAGGAAAGATCAAAAGCAAACTAAAGACGTCATCTGCGACGTCCTCAGAGGGTTGAGCCAATAGCATAGTCGATAACTGGTCCGGAGTCGTGGGCAGGAGAAAGACGGAGAAACGAGGAGACAATCCAAGGTCCACAGGAGAGAAAGTCCAGCGAAGTTCAAACCCCGTCACAAGGAACACACAGCTGTAGGAGTAAACTGGACCAGGAACACAATAAAAGATATCAGGATACAACACAGGATACCAAGAACAACTCCTTGCTCGCTGCAAGGAAGCTCCCCAAAAGCCCACATTAAATAGACCTAGAGATCAGACTCTCCCGAAGAGGACAACTCCCCCTGATGAGGCGATGCAGCTGCTTCTTTTTCTGCAGCTGAAACCCTTTGTGAGTCCCTCCAAGATCCCCAGCGTCTTCCAAAACTTAGCGTATCCCAATCATTCCCTGAGGTTTCAGAGGGCCACTCATTATCACTATCAAACCCCAGAAAAGTATCTCTACTAGTGGCTGCATCACACGTATCCTGAATCTCCTTGACTTGAGTCCAGTCCAATTCAGTATCACTGTCTTCTGACGATCTTTCCCCATCCCTGCGAAAACCCTCAAAGGACTAAGAGTCAGTAGGAGCCATAAGTATTTGCCATACTCTCTTCCTTTGTTCCAAACTTTCCCTACTGGAATTACTTGCAGCCTCTTTCTGCCTGCTCCAGCGTTTAAGTTACTCTCAGCCCCACCCAGTTCCATACTACACTCAGACGCTGTAGATTCAGCATCCTCCCCAGCCCCACTCACAGGCAGAGCCGCGGGCTCAATCACGACACTTTCCTTGTAGGCATTTTTTCTGACTACAGCTGCCCACCCTGCCATGGCCACCCAACCTTTTGCTCTGCTGATGAGACATGGGAGCTGTAGTCCAACTATAGCTTAAGGGCCACACATTCCCAAACCTTCAGATCTAAAGAGAGTTAACGCATTTCTCCCAGATCTTCTGTGAGGGTTTTCTTCAGAGGGTTGTCACTGAAACCATACACAGAGCAAAGGTAGCCAAAATTCATTCATTCAAAATTCATTGGGGTCCCTCAAGGTGCCATTCTTTCCCCTTTATTATTTAACATCTATATGCGACCACTTGCTGGTCTGGTCCAAAGCTTTGGGCTGGAATGTTATCAGTACCCTGAAGACACCCAGCTCGTTCTAAAAATGGAAGGCCGGCCGAACTCCGTACCCTCTTGTTTCCAACAGTGCCTTGAAGCCGTGACTGGTTGGCTGCGTGCCAGTAGATTGAGGGTGAATCCAGCAAAGACGGAGATCCTGTGGCTGGGGTGGGTGGGGAGGTCTGACTGCCTAGCTTGGATGGTGAGGCATTATGCCCGACATCCTCAGTAAAGAGCCTTGGGGTCATTTTTGACCCGTTGCTTTCGATGGAGATCCAGGTCTCCAGCGTCAGCAAAACCGCCTTTTTCCATCTATGGCAAGCTAGGCGTCTGGCCCCCTACCTATCCAGAGACGGCCTGGCCACGGTTCTCCAAGCCACGGTCATCTCGAGACTGGACTACTGTAACGCCCTTAAACATCGGCCTGCCCTTTGTCAGTGATCCAGAAACTTAAGCTTGTCCAGAATGCCGCTGCACGACTTCTCACTGGGACCCCAGTGAGATGTCGCATAACACCCATCCTCCAGCAGCTTCATTGGCTTCCGGTCGAGCACCAGATCACCTTCAAGGTGATGGTGTTAACCTTCAAGGCCTTGCATGGTCTGGGGCCGCTGTATCTGAGGGACCGTCTCTTCCCCTACCAACCCCAGAGGTCACTTCGTTCCAAACAACTGAACCTCCATGCAGTGCCGACCTTCAAAGGCATCCATCTCACATCAACCCGGCGCAGAGCCTTTTCTGTAGTGGCGCCGTCAATATGGAACACTCTTCCTAGCGATGTACGGGCCATGCAGGACCTTCTCTCCTTCCGCAAGGCCTGCAAGACCCACCTTTTCCGGGTAGCCTTCGAGTGCTAGGCTGGAAGTCTTTTTTACGCCAGTTTAATATGTATGCTTTTACCTCTGTGTGTTTTACCTGATTGTAAGCCGCTCTGAGCCCTCGAGGAGTGGCCGCGTACAAGCCCAAATAATAAATAAATAATAAATAAATTCATGTCTTTGGTTTTTATGCTTGAGAACGTTTTGTTTAATGTGCAGGTCAGGCTGCCTGGGTCTTGGAAGCCACGTTTGTGGAACGCGCTAACTGTAGCCTTGGCAGCTGGGACTGTACTTGAATGTAGCCAAAATTGAACTTTGTTTTGGCTATTAAGCAGAAATATGATTTATGTAATCCAAAGTCCGATTGGGGAATGTGATGATAAGACAGGAGCCGCCACAGCTGCTGTGTTTCTCACTCTCTTTGGAGATATTATCCAGGAAATGGTTGGGTTTTAAGCAGTTGTGGCTCAGATGGGGAGGAGGCTGGGCTACTCCAACATTCATGTGCAGCTGTGAGGCAAGAAGTGCTCGCTGTGCCTCTACTAGCTGCACAGAAATACACTGCTGACTCTGCATCCTGTTTTGCGGGGACAGATAAGGATGCATGCGTCACATTCGGCCTCTTTATAGCGTAGGTGGCCATAGTCATCTCTGGGTCACTCCCCTGGACAGAGTAGCCAACTAGCTGCAGTGTCCTGTCTGCACTGTGGCTGTCCTGCCGATACCAAAGGATAGTCAAGTAGGTGCTGTCATCGTGATTGCAGTCGATACTTATCTGGTTTCCCACCCGGATGATTTTGTACTGTTCTTTTTGTGTCACAGTCACTGCATGGGAAACACCTATAAAGAAATAAGGTATGAATAAAGATCCTTGGGAGGAAAGTCTACTCAGATCACTGTTAGACATCAGATATTTTTTATTATTATTTATTTATTTGGAAGATTTATTGGCCGCCACTCCCAGCCGGCTCGGGGCGGCTTACATCAAGCACCACAATAAAACAACAAATCTATAACAGCAATAAAACCACAAGGATAAAACAATTCCTAAGGGATAACTCAAGTCCTAGGGGATAGCACATTACAACTCAAAGGCCTGCCGGAATAGGACCGACTTTGCAGGCCTTCCGAAAAGCCAACAGATTACGCAAGGCTCGAACCTCCAGGGGTCGTGCGTTCCAGAGAACTGGGGCGATGATGGAGAACGTCCTTCTCTGGGTTGAAGTTAGGTGGTATTGTTTGACATGGGGCACGGCTAGAAGATTCCAGTCTTCAGATGTAAGTGTTCTCATGGGACGGTATGGGGTTAGGCAGTCCCTTAGGTACACTGGCCCCAGACCATACAAGAACTTAAAAGCCAGGACTAGCACTTTGAAAGTGATCCGATACTCAATGGGGAGCCAGTGCAGTTCCCGCAGAATTGGTGTAATGTGGCAGCTCGCAGGAGCTCCTACGAGCAACCGAGCTGCGACGTTCTGCACCAGCTTGAGTTTCCGGGTCACCGACAGAGGCAGGCCAATGTAGAGAGCGTTGAGATGACCGTGGCTTGGATCACTGTGGCCAAGTCGTGCCGAGACAAGTAAGGGGCCAGCCTCCAAGCCTGGCGAAGATGGAAAAACGCCACTCTGCTGCCAGCGGAGATTAGGGCCTCCATTGACAGCAGGGGGTCCAAAAGAACTCCAAGGCTCTTTACTGAAGACGGCGGGCATAACGCCATGCCATCCAGGGTCGGAAGCTGGACATCACTACCGCCTGGACGACCCAGCCAGAGGATCTCCGTCTTAGCTGGATTCACCTTCAACCTACTGGCTCGCAGCTAGCCAGTGACAGCTTCAAGGCAGAGATGGAAATTATTGGGTACAGTTCCAGGCCTGCCCCCCATCCTCAGAATGAGCTGGGTGTCATCAGCGTACCGGTGACATTCCAGCCCAAAGTTGTGCACCAGCCGAGCAAGTGGTCTCATATAAATGCCAGTTAGATTATCACTCCCTCCCCCTGTTCTATAACATATGGGTTTTATATCTAATGTTTGCATTTCCTTGATCAGAGTGAGGTCCACAACATGTTGTTAAATGGTTGGACGAGAAGAGCTTAAGATTTCATGGCTTCACCCCAGACTTTTCCAATCCATCCCTCTATTACATTTCCCCCCAGAAGTTCTACCCACCCGTTCATCCCTTACTAGTCCCCATCCCACAAAATATCCTTTGTAAATGCATCCCACCTGTGAGTGAGATTCTTACCTGCCAACAGTTGCAAACATGCCAAGATCCTCACCGCCACCCACCACATGGCTTCTGTGGCAAGAGAAATGAAGAAGATACCCAACGCACCCACATCTTGAAGGAAAGCCACTCCTAAAGACGGCATCTCACGTGAACACCTCATTGGTGGGAGGAGCAGGCTCTAAAAAATTTCAAATTGAGGAGGCAGAGCTGTCGAGGGACGGCAAAGAAGAAGGAACTCACCTCTGTCAATATGATATCATTATTTTATAATATTATCATTGTTTATTTATTTATTATTTCAGTTTATATACCACCCTTCCCAGGAAGGCTCAAGGTGGTTTACAACAACCAACACAATCACAGTAAAAGATTAACTTTAGACCAGAGTGGACTATGCAGCATTAAAGATTAAACGCCTGTCGAAAAAGGTCGGTCTTACGGGCCCTCCTGAAGGCCTGCAGATCAGTTATTGATCGGGTCTCCTCAGGAAGGGCGTTCCAGAGAACAGGCGCTACTGCAGAAAAAGTACGCTGCCGTATCGATCAGGCCCGGATTAACCGATTGTGGCGCCCTAGGCCACACTCTGGAAGCACCGCCCCGGGAGGGGGCCCCTCCCTCCTCGCTCGCATCAGCGTCGGTCCCGCCCCTCTTCCTTCACGCGAGCAGCGAGGAGGGGGCGGCAGGACTTTCCTCTGCCCCCTCCTCGCTCATGTCAGCGTCGGTCCCACACCTCTTCCTTCACTGAAGGAAGAAGGGTGGGGCCGGTGCGAGCAGTGAGGGAGGAGCCGAGGGAAGCAGAGCAAGGGGGGGCGGCCGTGGATGGCGCTTCCACCGCCGTGCACATGCGCACTTTTGGGGGGGGGATTTTTTTTGATTTTTTAAAACTTTTGGGGGGGTTCTGGACCTGCTGCCCCCCCCCCCATGGCTGCCGCCCTAGGCCATGGCCCAGGGTGGCCTTATGGGTAATCCGGGCCTGGTATCGATGATAAGCAGCAAACCTTGAGAGATGGAACCTCTAGTAGGTTTTGCTCCATGGACCGTAGTGGCCTCTGGGGAATGTGCAGGGAAAGACGGTCCTTCAGGTACACTGGCCCCAGACCATGCAAGGCCTTAAAGGTTAGCACCAGCACTTTGAAGGCAATCCGGCTCTCAATCGGGAGCCAGTGCAAACGCTGCAAGACTGGCGTGATGTGGCATGATAGTGTCACTCCAGCCAGAAGTCGAGCTGCAGCGTTTTGCACCAGCTTAAGTTTCGGGATTACCGACAAAGGAAGGCCAATGTAAAGGGCGTTACAGTAGTCCAGTCTTGAGATGACTGTGGCCTGGATTACCGTAGCCAGGTCGTCGCCAGAGAGGTAGGCCACCAGCCGCCTCGCCTGGCGCAAATGGAAAAACGCTGCTCTGCTCACGGCGGAGACCTGAGCCCCCATCGTCAGTAGAGGGTCCAGTTGGACCCCATGCTTTTAACCAAGGGTGACGGGGTAACCACCCCGCCGTCCATGATTGGCAACCGGAGCTCGCCCCCGCTACCCCCGGGACGACCCAGCCACAGGACCTCTGGTGCTCTTGCTTAAAATATCATAAATTCTCATCATAACCAAGTTCTCATATGGTCCTTCCACACAACCATATTCTCCAGAATATCAAGGCAGAAAATCCCACAACATCTGCTTTGAACTGGGTTATCTGAGTCCACACTGCCATATATTCCAGTTCAAAGCAGGTAATGTGGGATTTTAATCAACTGTGTGGAAGGGCTCTTAGTTGTTCAGTGGATTTACAAAAATGAAGAGAAGTAGGTACACCACTCAAGAGCGTTTTTGATGAATAAAGTATACATTAGGCCTGGTGGTGAACACTAGGTGGCGCTGGTGCTTTGCTTCTACAGTGTTGCTAAAGTTCTGGTGGTGAACACTAGGTGGCGCTGGTGCTTTGCTTCTACAGTGTTGCTAAAGTTCTGGTGGTGAACATTAGGTGGCGATGGTGCTTTGCTTCTACAGTGTTGCTAAAGTTCTGGTGGTGAACACTAGGTGGCGCTGGTGCTTTGCTTCTACAGTGTTGCTAAAGTTCTGGTGGTGAACTCTAGGTGGCGATGGTGCTTTGCTTCTACAGTGTTGCTAAAGTTCTGGTGGTGAACACTAGGTGGCGATGGTGCTTTGCTTCTACAGTGTTGCTAAAGTTCTGGTGGTGAACACTAGGTGGCGATGGTGCTTTGCTTCTACAGTGTTGCTAAAGTTCTGGTGGTGAACACTAGGTGGCGATGGTGCTTTGCTTCTACAGTGTTGCTAAAGTTCTGGCGGTGAACACTAGGTGGCGATGGTGCTTTGCTTCTACAGTGTTGCTAAAGTTCTGGTGGTGAACACTAGGTGGCGATGGTGCTTTGCTTCTACAGTGTTGCTAAAGTTCTGGTGGTGAACACTAGGTGGCGATGGTGCTTTGCTTCTACAGTGTTGCTAAAGTTCTGGTGGTGAACACTAGGTGGCAATGGTGCTTTGCTTCTACAGTGTTGCTAAAGTTCTGGTGGTGAACACTAGTGGCGATGGTGCTTTGCTTCTACAGTGTTGCTAAAGTTCTGGTGGTGAACACTAGGTGGCACTGGTGCTTTGCTTCTACAGTGTTGCTAAAGTTCTGGTGGTGAACACTTGGTGGCGCTGGTGCTTTGCTTCTACAGTGTTGCTAAAGTTCTGGTGGTGAACACTAGGTGGCGATGGTGCTTTTGCTTCTACAGTGTTGCTAAAGTTCTGGTGGTGAACACTAGGTGGCGATGGTGCTTTGCTTCTACAGTGTTGCTAAAGTTCTGGTGGTGAACACTAGGTGGCGATGGTGCTTTGCTTCTACAGTGTTGCTAAAGTCCTGGTGGTGAACACTAGGTGGCGATGGTGCTTTGCTTCTACAGTGTTGCTAAAGTTCTGGTGGTGAACACTAGGTGGCGCTGGTGCTTTGGTTCTACAGTGTTGCTAAAGTTCTGGTGGTGACCACTAGGTGGCACTGGTGCTTTGCTTCTACAGTGTTGCTAAAGTTCTGGTGGTGAACACTAGGTGGCGATGGTGCTTTGCTTCTACAGTGTTGCTAAAGTTCTGGTGGTGAACATTTCAGAACTCTAACAAAACTTTCAAAACTTCATTATTATAAGACAGAACCAATTAGGAACTGCCATTTATAAGGAAATTTTGAAAGATTTGTTAAGAGTTCTGAAATGTTCACTACCAGAACTTTAGCAACACTGTAGAAGCAGAGCACCAGTGCCACCTAGTGTTCACCACCAGAACTTTAGTTTTGTAAGTACTTTAGAACCATTTAGAACCATGATTGCCCAGGCCTAGTATACATCATATAGTCAAAGGCTTTCATGGCCAGAATCACTGGGTTGTTGTGTATTTTCCAGGCCGTATGGCCATGTTCCAGAAGCATTCTTTCCTGATGTTTTGCCTGCATCTATGGCAGGTATCCTCAGTGGTTGTGAGGTCTCAACCTCTGAAGATGCCTGCCATAGATGCAGGAGAGAATGCTTCTGGCACATGGCCATACAGCCTGGAAAACACATAACAACACAAAGCATACATCACTTTACTACTGCAGTAAGCCTTTCATTACAAGTAAAATTCATAGGTATGAATTTCTCTATGTGGAACCTTGGGCAAAACACTGCAGTCTGTTCTCCTTCGTTCCAATATGTGGGATTGCCACAGCAACATACTGATTTATTCTGCTCCACACACCTTTCCCATAGGCCACTGTTTCTCAACCTTCCTAATTCTGTGACCCCCCCTTAATTACAGTTCCTCATGCTGTGGTCACCCCGCAATCATAACATTATTTTCATTGCAACTTCATAACAATGTATTTATTTATTTATTTATTTATTTATTTATCTTATTTACTGTACTTGTATACTGCCTTTCTCAGCCCGTAGGCGACTCAAGGCGGTTAACAGGGCAAAATTTAATGCTTATAATGTAAATATCTGGTATGCAGGATGTGTTTTCCTTCACTGGACCAAATTTGGCACAAATACCCAATATGCCAAAAATTGAATACTGGTGGGGTTGGAGATGGGGGTGATTTTGTCATTCGGGAGCTATAGTTGCTGAGTAGGCTTGGTTTAGAATCCTAAAATCGCAATTCTAAATTCAAATGGGGGGGGGGATTTTTTTTTTGATTAGTATATTAAAGACTTACAAAAAATTTTGCAAAAAGTGCTAAAATGTAACTTAAGTACTAACGAAATTCTAAAGTGGTTCTAAAGTAGGAAAAGCAGGGAAACAGTTAAAAATCAAGGGGGGAACATTCCCCTTCACCTCTGCAGTGCAATTAAGTGGAGCTGTACATGTATAACATAAATATAAGAGGTAGTAGCTACTAGCTCTCAGGACAATTGTGAAAGTGAAGTACGATTCTCCCCCTTATTATTCCCCTTTCCCTCCTTTCTTCCTTCTCTACCCTCTTCTTTCATTCCTTCCTTTGCTCTTTGGTTCCCCATCCCTTCTTTTCTCTTCTTCGCCCCTCTTTCCCCCACGCTCGCCGGCGCCTCGCTCACCCCCTCGCCTCTCTCTAGCCTCGATCCATGGATCGAGGCTAGAGAGAGGCAGAGAGGGCGCGGGGCCCCTTTCCAGCTAAAATATAAGCCGACCCAGGCTTGGGTCGGCTTATATTTTAGCGGAAAGGGGCCCTCGCCACCCCCTCGCCTCGCATCTGCCTCCCTTAACCCCTGCAGTTCTCAATCGGAGTAATTTCCTCCTGTTTCCCAGGCTGTCCCTCAGAGCGGAGGGAGCCTGGAGAACAGGGAATTCCTCGGTGGGAACTCGCAAGGGCTAAGGGAGGCATCTGCTCCCTTAACCCCTGCGAGTTCCCAATCGGAGGAATTTCCTCCTGTTCTCCAGGCTCTCCTCCGCTTCTGAGGGACAGCCTGGCAAACAGGAGGAAATTACTCGAATCAAACATGAGCTGCTTCCAAAGCGAGCTTTGAAGCAGCCCGGGCCGAGTTTACTACTGTTTCCCAGGCCTGGGTCGGGTTATTTCTTAGCGCGGAAGGGCCGCCCGCACGGCAGCCCTTTCCCGCTAAGATATAAGCCGACCCATCTTAGCGGGAAGGGGCTCAGCGCGCCTCTCTGCCTCTCTCTAGCCCCGATGCATGGATCAAGGCTAGAGAGAGAGGCAGAGAGGGGCGCGGGGCCTTTCTCCCTCCTCTCTCGCAGGCCTGTCATTGGCGAGAGAGGAGGAGGGAGGCCTCGCTCACCCCATCCATGTTTCTTTGCCTCTGATTGGCTAAAGGAAAGGTGGAGTGAAGGGGAGGGTATGTCCACCTGGTATCCATCAGCCAATGACAAAACACGCTTACTAAGGGCAAAGAAACCATTGCTGAGATTGATAGTTAACCTACAACCAAAGAGCATTCTGAACTCCACCCTCCAATGAGGAAATTGAACCAAACTTGGCACACACAACTTCCATGACAAAGAGGAACTACTGGAAGGGTTGGGTGGGCCTTGAGTTTTGGAGTTGTAGTTGACCTACATCCAGAGAACACCATGGACTCAAATAATGATGGAACCAGACCAAACTTTGCATGAATGCTCAATATGCCCAAATGTGGAGTTTGGGGGAAATAGACCTTGACATTTGGGAGTTGTGGCTGCTGGGATTTATCTCGGCATTACTTCACGAACGAAGATTCTTAGGAAGGACTCATCCCACGCTTTTTACAAGTGCGTTGATGATTTAAAAGGCCAATCTGAGATAGGCAAGTTTGGTTGCAGAAAGCACAGCGGAAAGTCTCCTTGAGTGATGTTGTTTCCAAGTTGTGGTTCTTTCTGCGTTGTCGTTTCTCTTCGAGACCCATTCGATGTGTCTTCTCGAAAGAGACCGCAGCACTGTGGATAGTGCATCCCCATGCCTCCCGATGTGAGGCCAGGGTGGACCATTGTTGGTGATCAATCTGGCCGAGCCTGAGATGTTGTTTCAGGGAGTCCTTATATCTCTTTTTGGGGGTGCCTCTCTTGCGAGAACAGACAGGGCTGCTGCAGCGCACCTTCCTTGCCTGCTGCAAAGGCTGTCGGCGGAGGATGCTGGCGGGGCGGCCAAAGCGGGCACCATTGCCTGCGCAAGGAAGGAAAGGCAAAGCTCACCAGCACTAGGCAGCATTTTAGGACTGGATTTTAATTAGAAAGTAGATGAAGAGGACCAATGCTTTTATGGACTGAACATGGTTTTAATCCGGAATGAATGTGTATGATGCTAAGGCAACTGCTTTAATGTATTTTAATGTATCTTAACTGTTGAAGGGGTTTTGGGGGGTTTTATATTGTTATTATGTAGGCATCGAATTGTGCCGTACTGTAAGCCGCACTGAGTCACCCCTCGGGGGTTGAGAAGAGCGGGGTAAACTCCTGAAATAAATAAATAATAAATAAAGCGTGGAGAGGAGCCCTTGCAGAGCCCCAGCCTCACTGCCCGTGGCTCCCGCGCCTTCCTCCTCCTCCTCGGATTTCGGTGGAACAGGACAAAGAGTGGCAGCTCGGAGGCCAGGCGCGCGCCAGCAGCCCCGTCTCTTCTCTTGCCTCCGCCGAAAGGGCAGCGTCCTGGGTAAGTGGCCTCCTTTCCCGCCTTTTGCTGTTTCCTCAGTGGAGAGAGAGAGAGAGAGAGAGATCCAGGGCCAGGTTTGCAGAGCGGAAAGAAAGCCCCTGCCCTGAGCTCCATTTCTGCTGCCCACGGCTAGCCTTCCCCCGCTCCCCAGGGCCCGCAGCAGCATCAGCTCAGGCCCGCCGGGGAGGGAGGGAGGAGAATATAAGGTTTTATTTTTAGTGTGGGTCTGAGTGATGGGGGGGTACGGTAGGGGGCGTAATTCCAAAGTGTGGCCTAGGGGGCAAAAATTTGTTAATCCGGGCCTGTTGAAAGTAGGATCCAGTTAAAATTTAGATCACATTTTTCAAGCTCACGGCGTTATAATTTGCACAAATAGAGAAAGACGGGAATTAAAAATAGCTGTCATCTTAAGAGAAGATTAATTTGTGTATTTTGCGATTAATGCGTTATATGGTGTGTTCCTTTTCCACCTGTTGTTGATACAGGCCCAAATCATGATTTTCAGGTTTTCCATTGTGTATTTTTCTCTTGTGTACAATCCTTGGGACGAAGATAAAGGTCACTCCCAGAGGATAAATATAGACAATTTGTTCTGGTTTCCCACCTAGGCGGACAAAACCATGAAGTCCATTTTGCTCGTAGCCTTCCTGGGAGTGGCTCGTAAGTCTGTATATCTTCTTACCGTTCCTCTGTGGACAACAAGGTGTTGTGACAACTTGAACTATGGAATCCATGTTTATCTTGTGACTGAGAGGAGAGCATTTCTGTTGGCCTCCATATATGCAAGCGTGCTCGTGTTATTGGACCTCACGGCAGCATTTGACACAGTTGACCATTCTTTATTGATCCACCGTTTAGCCATGGCGGGAGTTAGGGGGCCTCCTTTCTCCAAGATCAGGGTGGAGAGGGGAGGGATGGTCTTGGAAAGGGTCCCCCTTAACTGTAAGGTCCCCCAAGAGGCTATCCTCTCTCCTCTATTGTTTAACACCTATATGCGTCCACTGGCCCAACTGGTGCGTAGTTTTGGTCTGGAGTGTCCTCAGTACGCTGATGACACCCAGCTGGTGCTGAGGATGGATGGCCAGCCAGACTCTATACCCGATTATTTCCATCAGTGCCTGGAAGCCATGACTGGGTGTCTACGGGCCAGCAGGTTGAAGGTGAACCCGTCGAAGACGGAGGTCATGTAGCTGGGTCGCCCCGGGGGGGGGGGGGTTCCGGCTGCCAATAATGGATGGTGAGGTGGTTAGTCCATCGCCGCTGGTTAAAAGCCTGGGGGATCCAACTGGACCCTCTGCTGACGATGGAGGCTCAGGTCTCTGGTGTGATAAAGTCTTCTGTAGTCAGACCCAGTATCCCCAGTAAGCATGGCTAGCAGTCACGCTGGTTGGGAGACCCTTAGAGTTGTGTGCCTTAAAATGCCTTTTTATGGCACCGGGAATGTGACACAGCTGGCTAAGTGTCAGCTGCATAAGATCTCTCTGACCAATAGGTCATGAGTTTGAGGCCTGCCCGGGTCGAGGTACGTGCTCGACCTGTAAGTGTCGCCTGCTGTCGACCTTTGCAGCCTGAAAGACAGTTGCATCTGTCAAGTAGGAGATAAAGGTACCACGTTAAGTGGGGAGGCAAATTTTGACTGAATTATGAGGCCATTAAAGAACTCCAGGAACGCTGAGGAATGCGGAAGGAACAACAAGGGACACTGAGAGATGAGGAGTGCGTCAGCTCCCCCTGGTGGCCAGAGTTTGCCTCTGTTCGTCTATATGTTGTTGTATGTGGAAAACAGCAGGGATTATCTGCTAAGTATGTGTACCTGTAATCCGCTCTGAGTCCCCTTCGGGGTGAGAAGAGCGGAATATAAATAAAGTAAGTAAATAAATAAATAAATAAATAGTGGGTTGGTGTGATAAAGTCCTCTGTAGTCAGGCCCAGTATCCCCAGTAAGCATTGCTAGCAGTCATGCTGGTTGGGAGACCCTTATTGTTGTGTGCCTTAAAATGCCTTTTCCAAGCTCTCATGCAGCCTTATTTAGGGGACAAAATGCTCCAGGAAATGCAGGCAACCCCTCTGAGATGAATTTGATTTGAACTGGCATGTAATATTTTAAAATGAAACCTTAAAAATTACTACCAGGTATCTGTGCCCGTAGTGTAATTGTGCTGTCCTGCACAATGCATTAAGCCGGGTGGTGGCATGCATCCAGAAATCAGCTACCAGCTCAGCATATGCCTCCCAGGAACGGCAATGATGGACTTCTCTGTGGTTTCCCCTTAGTTGCCTTCCCCATCGATGATGCCGATGATGATAAGATTGTGGGAGGATACACCTGCCAGAAAAATTCAGTCCCTTACCAAGTCTCACTAAATTCTGGATACCACTTCTGTGGGGGTGCCATCATCAACAACCAGTGGGTTGTGTCAGCTGCTCACTGCTACAAATCGTAAGCAATATGTTTTGGTCATTCTGCCTGTGACGGCACTATTGTTTTTAAATGATAGCTAATGGCCGTGAAACGTGCGACTGAAATCATCATCTGCAGTTTTCATCCTATGCTAAAGAAGATGTTTTAATTAAGTATATGAGTTTGTTTCTAAAAGAATCTTATGAGTTAATTTTCAATGGAACCAATAGTTGTCAGTGCCCAAGCCACTTTGAGCAACAGGATGCTCCCAGTATTAGTGCTCTCCAGGCCCGGATTAACAGCTTTTTGCACCCTAGGCCACACTTTGGAATTACGCCCCCTTTAAACCAACCTCTACCGCACCCCCACCCCAATCCGCCTCGTGCCACCACATCCTTCCCGTCCTGTGCCAATGGGGCGATGGGAAAGGTGTGCGCGTGCTGTCACTGAAGAGAAGGGAACGGGCCCCTTTGTGTGGCGGGGAGCGAGTTCGTTACCCCTCAGGAAGGAGGCAGAGGAAGGCGAGCGGGTTCCGCAGAGGGGGAAAGCCGGGCTGGGTCCAGAGCATGCTCTTCGTCCAGGGCAGCAGCTTCAGAGGGGGGCCCACGTGTGGCTCATGCCCCAGTGGCTGTAGAGAGTCTGGGCCTTCCTCCTCCTCAGGCTCCCTTCCGGGTCTCCACGCCGCACGCCGCCCTTCTCTCCCGCGGCCTCCTCTTCCCTCAGCAGCCTGCGAAGGAAGCCGCTCGAGCCAGGCCAGGCCAGGCGCCCCCTCCCCTCAGGCGCAGAAGCACTGGCTGAGAAGCAGCGGCGTAGATAGATGGGCTGAGTCTGACGCGGCAACCACGAGCGCTGCCTCCGCAGAGCCCGGCCTTGGCTCCGCCTCCTTTTGGGTACCAGGCAGCAGGAGCCAATCGCGGCATGATTTTTAAATTATTTTATAACAAAAAAAAATTGGTCCATGATCTGCGCCCTCCTCGACTTGCACCCCTAGGCCATGGCCTAGGTTGGCCCTATCGGTAATCCGGGCCTGGTGCTCTCTATGGCGTTGGGTGCCAAAAATGTTTGGCTAGTAGTGAGGCTGTTTCATGGTGTCCTTGTTTCATTTCTCAACCCAGACGTATCCAATTGAGACTTGGGGAACACAGTTTGTCCTATAATGATGGCTCTGAGCAGTACATAAATTCAGCCAAAGTCATCCGTCACCCAAGCTACAACTCACGACTCTTGGACAACGACATCATGCTGATCAAGCTGTCCACACCAGCCACCCTCAACGCCCGAGTCACATCTGTCTCTCTGCCCACCAGCTGTGTCTCGACTGGGACGCAGTGTCTCATTTCTGGTTGGGGTAACACCCTTAGCAGTGGCAGTAAGTCCTCCTTGTGTTTTTGACAACATGGGATACTTAAACAATTAAACAAAGGTACAGTGTTAATTCACACATATAATATTGAACGGTGGTGTTGATACTCCATCCAAAGTAGTCAATAAAGTAGAACACTTGAAAATGGGCAAAATGTTATTTATAATCCACACGTCGTTGCATGTAAATGATGCTCTAAGGTCATCTGTGGCCGACGAGGACGCAGTTGCGCGGGCCCCTCTCACGTTTCGACCAGCAATGGTCTTTTTCAAAGCCAAGCAACAGGATGGGGTGTATATTCTTTGGAATAGTAGACCAGTTACATCTATATGGATATATAGATGTATGGATATATAGATGTAACTGGTCTACTATTCCAAAGAATATACACCCCATCCTGTTGCTTGGCCTTGAAAAAGACCATTGCTGGTCGAAACGGGAGAGGGGCCCCGCAACTGCGTCCTTGTCAGCCACAGACTACCTTAGAGCATAATTTACATGTAACGACGTGTGGATTACAAATACACGTAACGACGTGTGGATTATAAATAACATTTTGCCCATTTTCAAGTGTTCTCCTTCATTGACTACTTTGGATGGAGTATCAACACCACCGTTCAATATTATATGTGTGAATTAACACTGTACCTTTGTTTAATTGTTCATGCAATGGATACATTTACATTCCCATGATTGTAATGGTTTGAGTGTTGACATATTATGTTATTTCTGAGATTGCTTAATACAATTTTGATTGCTTCGAATGTCATGTGTATTGCTTGCTATGCTTAGCAACCACGCCCTGTTTGGATACTAACATGGGATACTTGCCAGCAGGTACAATAGCTATGTTGCGAATGAAATGTTAGCATTACTAACTAACTAACTAACTTTATTTGTTATGAGTGGCCCTCCACCAAAGGTGCTCTGGGCGACTTACACAATTAAAATAAACAGGTTCCATAGTAACAGCTTGTTACTTAACAATCAGAGTCTCTTCTGAAGAGCCATGTCTTGGGTGCCCCTAAAAACGTATGTAGATCAGGAGTGCTCTTTGGTCCGGCAATAGGGAGTTCCTATTTGGGGCTGCGATTGAGAAGGACCTCTGTCTCGTGGGCTCCAAACGGACCTCTCTAGGGCCAGGGACATAGAGGAGATTCTCATGAGCTGACCGTGGCAGTCTCTGGTGGTGGAGGGGCATTAAATGGTCTCTTAGATATAGGGCACCCTGACCTCGAAAGGCCTTGAATGCTAGGACCAGGGTCTTGTAGAGGACTCTGTGTTCAACCGGCAGCCAATTCAAGCGCTGCAGAGACGGCGTTATATGGCACCTCATTGATGTTTTTGTGAGGAGTCGAGCGGCTGCATTTTGCACAATTTGGATCTTGCGAATGGCTGCTCGAGGTAAGCCCACATACAAAGCATTGCAGTAATCCAGCCTCGACGTAACCGTGGCATGGATTACCGTAGCCAGCGCCTCTGTTGGTAAATAAGGCGCCAACTGCCTCGCTTGGCGTAGATGAAAGAAGGCCCTTTGACTCGTGGAGGCCATCTGGGCTTCCATCGTCATTTGGGAATCCAGAATAACACCGAGACTCTTCAGAGTGGGGGATGGGGCCAACGGTTCCTCTTCAAAAGATGGTAATGGACTGACCAATTCTGATGGGCGGCCAGGCCACAAGATTTCGGTTTTTGCTGGATTTACTTTCAATTTATGGGCACGTAGCCATCTTGACACCGGGTGAAGTTATCCGGTACTGAAGTTGTTCCAGGTTCTAGTTTTAGGAGAAGCTGGGTGTCATTAGCATATGGGAAACATTCTGATCCAAATCTCCGGACTAGTTTGGCAAGAGGTCGAACATAGATGTTAAACAGCATTGGCGATAGAATAGTACCTTCGGGTACTCCACAGTCGAGAGGGGATTTCTCAGATACTTGGCCCGGCCACTCCACTCGTTGGCTACGCCCTCGCAAGAATGAGTGGAACCATGTTATTGCTGATCCTTCCAATAACAGCTGATCGTTGGATCAGTAGATCCGATAGTCATGCTCTTCAGGTGCTATTAGTGCGTTCCAAAGAAGGAATAGAAAGATAAATAAATATGCAAAGGTACATTTGCGCTTATCACATGTGCTCTCAAAATCACTCCTCCGAATATTTCTCTCCCCCCCCCCTTTCTGTTAGAACATTTGTATATCTGGAAATGCGTAGTTAAACCATGAACACAAAGGGAAGCAAAAGGCTTCCAATTTTCAGAACGAATCCATCTCTTTTGTCTCTTTTCTTGCAGCTAACTACCCTGACACGCTGCAGTGCCTGAAGGCTCCCGTGCTGTCTTCTGCTCAATGCAGGAATGCTTATCCAGGGCAAATCACAAACAATATGATATGTGTCGGATTTTTGGAAGGTGGCAGAGACGCTTGCCAGGTAAATCTTCCTCCCACTTCCCCAAACACAAACAGTCTTTGCAGCCTCGCTTGGCTTGTGTGTTCCTCCTCATTCACAAGTTTTATTATCTTGACCTATATTCTTGGACCACACATGCCTCAGTTTCCATCTGTGACACATTGCAAAGTACGTGAGATGTAGGTTTCATTACAATTGTTATTGGTATGAGCTCATTTTAGAAAAGTCAGAAGTGGCCCAGAGTTTGGAAGACCTGAGCAGGTCTGTTAAAAGGAGGATCTTTTATAGATCTCTAACTCATATGGTCTTGAGAAATTGCTTGATTTGGTAGCTCATGACATCTAAAGAGTGGTAGATAGCATTACAAGAGTGTTCTTTGATGCTTTATAGAGCAATTGCAGTTTTCTGTGTTCATTCTTTGCAGAAAAAAACTAACTTCATTACTATAGATGGGATAGAAAAGGTGAATAAAGAAAAAATATTTTCTCTGTCACCCAACACTAGGACTAGGGGGCACTCCCTGAAGCTCCAAGGTAGGAAAGTTAGGACTTATAAAGGGAACTATTTCTTCACCCAGAGGGTCATTGGGTCATGGAACTCACTTCCAGAGGAGGTTGTGACAGCGGTCAGCCTGGACAGCTTCAAGGCAGGATTAGACAGATTCATGGATACCAAGGGAATCAGTAGCTACTGAAATGGACATCCAAGTGCCACCTCTGTGTTGATGGAGGTAGGCAGGATTTTCCCCGGGTACTGGTTGTGGGGGGTCGGGAGCAGGTGAGGGTTTTGCCCTCCTTTCTGCTAGAGATCCCCGTGTACAACTAGTGGGCCACTGTGTGACACAGAATGCTGGACTAGATGGGCTGAGGCCCGATTCAGCATGGCTCTTCTTATGTTCTTATGTTCTTATAGATCTGTGATTTTCAACCTTTTTTGAGCCGCGGCACACTTGTTACATTTACAAAATCCTGGGGCACACCACCAACCAATATGACACAAAATGACACGCTAACACAGTAATACATATAGTTAATATGTTTCTAAATGTATTTATACACTCAGTGTGAAACCTGGGCCTGTTTTGATGAACACAAAATAGATATCCTGGCAGGAATGGTAGAAAGACACACACTCATATTAGGGCCTACATAAGAACATAAGAACATAAGAAGAGCCATGCTGAATCGGACCTCAGCCCATCTAGTCCAGCATTCTGTATCACACAGTGGCCCACCAGTTGTACACGGGGATCTCGAGCAGAAGGGAGGGCAAAACCCTGTGTCATAATTTTGTCCAGGGCCCTGTTTGCATTTTCCCTTCTCAAAAACTTCTCCATCCCTGTCACTCGCTTGCCTTGCTGTGATCCCAAATTGATGCGCAGCTACAGCACTAACTCTCACTTTGTTTACTTAGCCGCGTCTGAGCGAATCCAAGATAGCGCGACCATAGCACTCTTACGTCACTTCTTAGGTGACGCGAGAGTGCTATGGTTCCATTTCTTAAAGGGACAGGTGTGCCTTATAGTTTATATATGAATGAAGTTCAAAAATAATTTCCCACGGCACACCTGATGATCTCTCACGGCACACTAGTGTTCCGCAGAACACTGGTTGAAAATCACTGCTATAGATTATTGTACTGTATATATTTTAGTGTCCTTTCCGTTGGCGCCCCCTTGTTGTGGGGGAGAGACTTGTGTACCCTAATGAAATTGTGAGCTATGCTGGCGGTGGCATAATAGCCACCGGTAGGGCCTCCCATGCCAGACAGGCCACAACCGAAGGGTCTGACAAAGAGGGTCAAAGGGCAGGATGGGCTCTCTAGCCTTTTGGCAACCATCCCAAGAGAAGGAAAACTCTGGTTTCAAACCCGGGCAGATGGTGCTCCTTTAACCCTGTAAGGTCAACCATCTAGAGAAGGAAACTCGAAGCAAACCTATGACCTGAGGACCTCGCTGCCACCGTCCAAGCTTGCTAGGCCCCAGCAGATGAACCTTTGGTTTAAAGGGTGAGACCAGTTCTGTGCATGCTGTGCTCCACCAAAGAGGACCATTGCACAGGCTCAAAGGACACATCCAACCTCCGAATCATCAACGTGCTTGTAGAAAGCGTGGGATGAGTCCTTCCTGAATCTTTGTTCATGAAGAAAAGCCAAGAATATTTGAGTGTGACTAGAGAAAAGGTCCGTGGTATACATTAGGGTGCAGGCCATTGATCACATGCTGCCACTACTAGTCCTATCTAATTTTGGGTGGTAGAAGAGATCCATTTTTGAATGCAAATAATCTTCTCTTTCTGACGGTATGACTTACATCATGTGCTTCCTTCCCATTTCTTTACAGGGTGACTCAGGTGGTCCTGTGGTCTGCAACGGGCAGCTCCAGGGTGTTGTCTCCTGGGGCACGGGCTGTGCTCAGAGGGGCTATCCTGGAGTCTATACCAAGGTCTGCAACTACGTCTCATGGATTCAAAACACCATACGTTCCAACTGATCACAGCTTCTCCGTTAGTTTGGATTTAGAGCTATGATTCATACAAAGTTTAGAGTCATGAAAATTAAAGTGTAATTAATGCAAATAAGGGTCTGGTGATTATTTATGCTTTCTCTACTGGTTGGGGCAGTCTTTGTCCCTGAACAAGGTCACAGTTTCTACTGAGTTTTATTTATTCTGGTGATCTACAGCTAATACTTTGTTGCTTAATGTCAGCTGATATATCTCCATGTCACCGGTCATCATTCACACCAACTGAAGAACATAAGGCATTGTAAGGCCAATGTTCCATCCTCTATTTTCCCATAAAATCACATTTAATTTGCCTACATTAGTGCAGCTGAAGCATTTGTTCTATACAGAATCGGAGTAACTGACCCCTCCGCCAGCAGAGGGCAAGATTGTTCATGCTGCATTAGATTAGGAATTCAGTAAACTGTCAACAAGAGTTCAAAGTTCAGCCACCTACTTTGTGCATTCATGCTCATAAATATATTGAATGTGTGAAAAAGTATAATAGATGGCATGCAACAAGTAGTATTTATTCCCTACTAGCTTGGGGACCCGGCGGTGCCTGGGTTATTTGAGAAAGGCATTGTGTGCCAAGGTTGGTCTTTGGTACTTCAAGTCCCATCATCCATGGTCCACCCTCCTCCAAACTGCAGTAGAATGTAGAGTGGGTCATAGGGGCTCTGTGTGCCAAGTTAGGTCTTTATTGTTCTTTGTTGGGGGCCACAGTGGTCTGTGGGAAGTAAAGCATGTGAAAGTACTAAAAATCCCATAATCTGTGGTCCACTTCCCCTAAACCTCTCCAGGATGTTAAGGGGGTAATGGGGGTTATGTGTGCCAAGTTTGGTCTTGAGCAGTCATTGGATGAGGGTTGCAGCACACTCGAGAAGTGAGTGGAGGTACTTCAAGTCCCATCATCCATGGCCACCCTCCTCCATACTGCAGTAGAATGAAGAGTGGATCATGGGGGCTCTGTGTACCAAGTATGGTCTTTATCGGTCTTTGTTGGGGGCTGCTGCGGTCATGGGGAATGAGTAGAGGTACTTCAAGTCCCATCATCGATGGTCCGCCCTCCTCTAAACTGCAGTAGGATGGAGAGTGGGTCATAGTTTGCGAAGTGAATCAGGTGAAGGTACTGCAAATCCCATCATTCGTGGCCCATCCTGCCCTAAACCACACCAGGTTGTGAAGTGGGCCATTGGGCCTCTGTGTGCCAAGTTTGGTCCTGATCCGTCATTGCTGTGGGCCACAGTGACTGACTGCCTGAGGCCTTTCCTTTTCCCTCTGCGTCTCCTTAGAATGTTGGAATCTAGAAGCTGGCTAATCAGAGCCAATTTTGCAAATTCTCCCTCAGTGGCAACCAATCATGTTTTTTGAATGAAGAGGCTTGGATTCTTGGGTGGTGGCCAATCAGAGTCCTTTGTGCAAATAATCCCACAGTGGGAGCCAATCAGAAAGCCAACGGTTCTGGCCCAGTTTACCTGTCCGAACGTATCTCCCTCTACAAACCAGCAAGGATGTTGAGATCATCTGGGGAAGTCCTGCTCTCGGTCCCACCCCTTTGCGATCGTGACTGGGGGGAACGAGAGACAGGGCCTTCTCCATGGTGACCTCCTGGCTGTGGAACTCCCTCCCCAATGACATTAGATCTGCCCCCTCCCTCCTGACCTTTCACAAAAAAACTCAAATCCTGGCTGAGAGATCAAGCATTTGAACAATAGATGGCTCAACTGGGAAGAGAATGTTTTTTTAGTGGACTGCAATTGTATGAAATTGGATTATGATTTTGAATTGGCAAACTGTTTTTAAATTGAATGTTTATAACTGTTTTAACTGTGTCAATTGTAATTATGATTATTAATTATATTGTGTCGGCATCTAATGGTTGCCTGTAGTAAGCCGTCCGGAATCCCTCTTTGGAGGTGAGAAGAATGGGATATAAATGCTTGAAATAAAATGAATAAATAAATAAATAAATAAATAAATAAACTCTTTGAAGATGCCAGCCACAGATCAGTGTTTCCCAACCTTTTTTGAGCCGCGGCACACTTTTTACATTTACAAAATCCTGGGGCACACCACCAACCAAAATGACACAAAATGACACTCTAACACAGTAATACATATAGTTAATATGTTTTTAACATGTATTTATACACTCAGTGTGAAACCTGGGCCTTTTTCGATGAACACAACATATCCTGGCAGGAATGGTAGAAAGACACAGACGTCCCACACAGAACTCCCATAACCAAAAGAAAACGCTATAATAGTTTGGTGGGCATTGACCTTGAGTTTTGGAGTTGTAGTTCAACGATATCCAGAGAGCACTGTGGACTCAAACAATGTGCATCAGGACCAAACGTGGCATGAATACTCAATATGCCCAAATGTGAACGCAGATGGAGTTCAGGGGAAATAGACCTTGCCATTTGGGAGTTGTAGTTGCTGGGATTTATAGTTCCCCTACAATCAAAGAGCATTCTGAACCCCACCAATGATAGAACTGGGCCAAGAGGAGGTCTCTACTCAGGGAAAGGGAGGCGGGCCTTCCCAATGCATGGAGAGGGAGAGACCAAGTAGACAACGTAGGTGGGGAGGGGGTGTTTGTAATTTTTTGTGCCTTTATCGAGGTAGGTTTCTTAAGGTTTTTATACTTCAACACACTAGATTCTACCCCCCAGGAAGTGGAGGTTCCAATTTCATTCCACTGGCACACCTGATGATCATTGCTCACGGCACACTGGTTGGGAAACACTGATCTAGATCATATTACTGGGTGGGCAATTATTTTTTCCAATTCCCACGGCACACCTGGGCCACACGAGAGCCAAAAATATTATGGAGGGCCGCACCTAAAGGCTGAACTACATTCTAATCTACATTATTTATTTATTTATTTATTTATTATATATTATTTATTCATATATTATTAGTATTAATATAATAATTATTATATTATAGTATTATATTATAGTATATATATAGACATTATAATATATTGAAATTATAATATAATATAACATTATATTATTTATTATATTATTATAATTATATTATTATTATTATAAAATTATTATTATAAAATAATAATAAAAACCACTAAAATAAAATGAAATGAAATTCAAGAAGACAAGGTGCGAACCAAGATGAAGGCTGACATCCTCAAGAGAGGAGGGATCCCAAGATGGAATGGCCCAATGGACCCAGCCCAGAGGATGACAAAGCGGACTTGATCGTGTTCTGGGTCGCCAGGGTGATCAGCCGCTTCAGGTTGCCAACTGCTTCCGCTGCAGACTCGGATCACCTCCCAGAATGGCAGGCACTCCAAAGCCGCTGTTCGTCCAATTGTTCTCCGGAGCGGCGGGCTGTCTGCCGACCCAGGCCCCACAGCCCACGATGGGATGGTGGCAGCGGCATCCCTTCCTCCCCCCCCCCCCCCGACACCCTTCTCCCCAGGCCAGACAGAATCGGCTGCCGGGCTGCATCCGGCCCGCAGGCCATAGGTTGCCCAGGTCTATGTTAACCCAATTTTCCCCGTACTTTTGCTAAAAATCATTTGACCACCACCCCTTTTAGCCTGGTTTCTTCCAGGTTTTTAGGTGTGTGCAGAAGGGTCCAGAGAATCATAGTATCCTAAAGTTGGAAGAGACCCCTAAAGCTATCCAATCGAGCCTTATTCTTCCATGCAGGAAGGTACAATCAACACACTCATGGCTGGGAGCTCTCTAGCCTCTGCTTATAAACTTCTACCACACTCAGAGACCTAATAGTTGTGCCCCATGTTCCTTCCTGGCAAGAGACACTTATGTGGATCTTTGGGTACCAAAAATATCTTGGATAACAAATCAGTTATAAAAGCAACAACAACAACAGGGCTGGATAACAGATATTTTACTTTATCTTCTTGTGTTCCCCTGTGAAGAGGTTTATGCTCAACTTCCTCATTGGTTACCTCACTGTGTATTCTTTCTTGGCACAGAAGTAGGTGCCGGTATCTTCCACCTGAGCATTCTCCAACGACAAAGGCAATGCGTAATCCTTCCCTCCAGTGGTCTTGAAGCGGTTTTTAAATTCGTTATCTACATCATCCTTTCCTCCAGAACCTTCGATGGAAAAAATCACCAACTGAAGCCGCGCATCCTTTCCTCTTTCTTGCTTGTACCAGAACATGTACGTATATTGGGTGTGCTTTTGGGAACAGTTCAGAGTCACAGATTCCCCTTTCTCGATTATCGCATCTAGAGATTGTTCAAGGGCAGAGCCTGTAAGGAAACACAAAAGTCTAAAACTGAATCAGAACATTTGGAAACTAAGAGATTTGTTATAACTTGAAAAACATGATTCGTTTTGAAATGGAGAGGATTGATCCAACCTTGGAAAGTATTGATCTAACCTTAGAAATGGAGAGGATTGATCTAACCTTGAAAAGTATAACATTGAAGCATGAATTCTTATAAACTGGGGACTAGTACTTACATTGAGCAAAATACGGCTCACATAGGACTATACTGCCAAACATACAATTTCTGTTGCAATACTATAACCAATTAAAGAAGTAAAAATAAAAATAAAATAAAGAAATATAAAGAAAACGGAAGTCCTCTACCAGCCCGCACCACAGGAAGAACACCATCATCCCCACGTCAGCATAGGCACATCTGTGCTTAATTCCTTTCAGCAGTTCACCTCCCTGGGAAGCATCATCTCTTCAGACGCCAAGATTGACAAAGAGATAGCTCACATTAGCAAAGGCATAGATTGCTTTTGGAAGGCTTTGCAAAAGAGTCTGGAGCAACAAGCACCTGAGACAAAGCACCAAAATAAGTGTGTACAGAGCTATCGTACTGTCCATCCTCCTCTATGGGTCTGAAACATGGGTCACCTATCGCCAACACCTACGACTCCTCAAACACTTTCACCAGTGCTGTCTTCGCACAATCCTAAATATACACTGGACCGACTATGTGACTAATGTTGCTGTCCTGGAGCAAGCAGGGATCACCAGCATTGAGGCCATGCTATTGAGAACACAGCTGCGCTGGGCAGGGCACGTCTCTAGGATGGAGTACCACCGCCTCCCAAAGATGCTACTCTACGGTGAACTCGCCAAGTGTCAGCGCAAGAGAGGCACCCCCAAAAAGAGATATAAGGACTCCCTGAAACAACATCTCAGGCTCGGCCAGATTGATCACCAACGATGGTCCACCCTGGCCTCACATCGGGAGGCATGGAGACGCACTATCCACAATGCTGCGGCCTCTTTCGGGAAGACACGCCGAATGGGTCTTGAAGAGAAACGACAACGCAGAAAGAAACAACATCACCCAAGGAGACTTTCTGCTGTGCTTTCTGCAACCAAACTTGCCTATCTCAGATTGGCCTTTATAGTCATCAACGCGCTTGTAAAAAGCGTGGGATGAGTCCTTCCTAAGAATCTTCGTTCGCGAAGTAATGCCGAGAGAGAGACTATAACCAATTCATAAAATTAAAATTAAAAGAAATACAGAGAGGGTCCGAGATTAAGAGAAATATATTATCTTGTTCTTCCATAGTTCCAGGTTTGCAGAACTCTTTGTGACCCACAATGGAGTCCTGTACCAACTAAATATGAGTTACGACATTATCATTACTACCACAATTTTATTTTTCAGCCTTTTGTTGCTTTTGGCCCCGAACCAACTTTAGCTGAGATGCCAATGCAAGCGATACTTGAATTGCACAGTCTTAGATTTCCTTACCAATGATTAAATGAAATGCCACAACACATTCAAGGAGACACACCATATTTCGGTTTGGGTCTAAAAATGATTCCCAAGTTTGAAAGGACAACAGATTTAACGATTGTGGCAAATGACTTACCTGATGAGAAAAATAAGAGAGCCAGCCAATGAACGCCTATGGCAGGAATGGGGCAGTTCATCAGCCATTTGCCTGGCTGCGCCAACTGCAGCAACAGCCACTGGAGCATTTTTAACACATGCCACAGAGCGCACGTAACAAAATACTAATGTCAGAACAGGAAGTTGTATGGAGGGCAAGCATCACATATACAGTACGTGTGGTAAAGTCGCAGCCGTCAGGAAGAGGATTTCTTTAGAAGCAATACCATAATAATATGCAATGAAGTCTCATTCATGCTGGATCTACACGGCCCTATATCCGTATATCCCAGGATGCCATCCCAGATTATCTGCTTCGGACTGTCTACACTGCTAGATAACCCAACACAAAGCAGGTAATCTGGATTTTATATGGCATTGTAGAAGGGGGCTTATCTGCGCTTTCTCCAAAAACAGTGCATTTTAATTTTATTTATTTTATTTATTTATTGTTTCAATTTATATACCGCCCTTTCCAAATTGGCTCAGGGTGGTTTACAAAAAGCACAAGATAACATAACACTAAAACGATAAAAACTTTAAAAACCACAGAACAATGTTTCTGTCAGCATACAGATTGACATGGCTAAAGATTAAATGCCTGGCAGGAGCTGTTTTACACGCCTTCCGGAAGGCTGGTAGCTTGTTTATCGCCCGAACTTCCGGCAAGGCCCTCCACAGGCTCGGTGCCACGATGGAAAGGGCTCTCTGCCGGGTTGATGACAAGTGAAAGGACCTAATGGAAGGGATATGTACAGGGGCGGTCCTACCAATTCCGGGGGGGTACGTGAAAATTATCCCCCGTGGCTCCTGAGCGCAAGTCACACTCTGGAGCCCAGTGCGCATGCGCGAATCTGCGAACATGTACACTGGCTCCAAGGCTGGAGGCGCGCTCTGGAGCTAGTACGCATGCACGGAGATTTTCGCGCATGTGCAGAAGCTTCTACTGTAGCAAATCCGGAGTCCCAAAACTCCCAGGTGGTCTTTTACTTACTGGCGGCGTGTACGTGCGAGCACAGGAACGAGAAAACGCAACAACCGTACTGCAGTCAATGAAGCCAAAGTTTATTTGCACATCAGCTGACAGGGTCTGCCCACAGAACTCGCTGCTTCAGGGCAAGAGCCCCGTACAATCTCCAACTATCCCTTATATACACGCTATGGCGGCAGACCCCTTGTCCCTCCTTTCTTCATCATTATTATTGGTTCATAGCATCAACTCATTTTCATTATCCAATTAAACATCACATTATTTGGCATCACACTCTACTTGCATCCTCATTTGCTAAACAGCATTGCGCAGTATTAATTCTTCATTCTCACAGCATGTTATCTGCCAGATGGGCATCCTGTCCTTAATTTGCAACAATTCTACGCCGTCCCTCTGTGCCAGCAGGGAGGAACGGTTTCATTTGCCCATGCGCGGTTCCTACCAATCTGTAACAATGTAAACAAACGCACGCTGGGTGCTAGCTAGGCCAATCACGGCTAGTGTTATCAGGAAAGGCACATGATGTTCCCTGGCAAATCACTGCGTGTGCCTTACGTACCAATCAGAGTGCATTATTCTCGTCTTGGCTGCCAGCATGATTTCTGGCAAGCTACCTCGCTATACTAAGGCCTGTGCTTGTGCATCACTCTCCTCTGACTGTACTTCTGCTAAAAGCACCAATTCTGCTTTACTACAGGCGCATGCGGACGCGCAGTCGGTGGTGGGGAGGGGTGGGTTGCGGGGCCAGCGCGGCGGCGCCCCTCCTAGGTGGCGGCACTCTACTCGACCGCATAGTTCGCGTAATGGATAGACCGCCCCCGGACATGTAGCAAGTTTTGGTCCTCTGACCGAAGGGATCTCTGGGGTCCGGGTCCCTCAAGTACACCGGCCTCAGACCATAAAGGGCCTTAAAGGTCAATACCAACACTTTGAAGGTGATCCGGTACTCGATTGGCAACCAGTGCAGATGCTGCAGAGTTGGAGTGATATGGCTCCTGGCTGGTACTCCCGCCAGGAGTCTAACTGCTGCATTCTGCACCAGTTTGAGTTTCCGGATCACCGCCAAAGGTAGACCCATGTAGAGGGCGTTACAGTAGTCTAGTCTCGAGATGACCATTGCCTGGATCACCGTAGCTAGATCACCCCTGGTAAGGTATGCCGCCAGCCGCCTTGCCTGTTGCAGGTGGAAAAAAGCAGATCTGCTGACAGTGGAGACCTGGGCCTCCATCGTGAGCAGCAGGTCCAATTGGACCCCCAAACTCTTTACTACGGGCAACGGGCATAATGCCTCGCTGTCCAGAGTAGGCAGCTGGAACTCATCCCCCCCCCACACACACACACACAGGCGACCCAGCCATAGGATCTCCGCTTTCGATGGGTTCACTCAGGCCCGGATCATCGCCTTTTGCCACCCTAGGCCAAAGGCTCTGCCCCTGCCCCCGCTCCGCCCCCGCTCCTGGCTCCGCACCCACCCCCGGCCCCGCCCCAGCTCCGCCTCTTCCTCCTCCAGTGGCTCCAAGGGTGGGGCCTCCCCACGGGTCCTCCCTCCCTCCTAAAGCCGTCATGCCGCCGGCCTCAGAAGCGGCCGAAATCACCGTTTTCAGGGAGGCATGGTGGCTTTAGGAGGGAGGCTCCCTCCTAATGCCACCATGCCGGCCTGAAAAGGGCGATTTCAGCCGCTTCCTTCTGAGGCAGGCATGACAGTTTTAGAGGGAGGGAGGATCCTGGGGAGCAGATCAAAGGGGGCGGCTGAAGCGCCATCGATCCACGGCCGCCCCGCCGCCCCCTTTGCTCTGCTTCCCCACAGCTCCTTCCTCCCTCCCTCCTAAAGCCATCATGCCTCCGGCCTCAGAAGTGGCTGACCAACCAGTCACGGCTTCAACGCACAGTTGGAAATTATCGGGTACCGAGTTCGGCCAGCCGTCCATCCTCAGCACCAGCTGGGTGTCATCAGCGTACTGATGGCACTCCAGACCAAAACTCCGCACCAGTTTAGCAAGTGGTCGTATATAGATATCTGTATACCTTTATAAAGCGGAATGTTTGTATGTATGTGTGCGGAGGGCGGGAGGGCGGGAGGGCGGAAGGGCGGATATGTGGCAGCCACTTTCACAGGCCACAGCGATATGTGGCAGCTATTTGCATAAAGTCCTTTGATTGGCCAGCCTTGGCACTCCAAAATTCTAAGTGCCAGCTATTTGCATAAAGTCCTTTGATTGGCCAGCCTCGCCACCCCAAAATTCTAAGTGCCAGCTATTTGCATAAAGTCCTTTGATTGGCCAGTCTTGGCACTCCAAAATTCTAAGTGCCAGCTATTTGCATAAAGTCCTTTGATTGGCCAGCCTTGGCACTCCAAAATTCTAAGGCACCAGACAGAGGGCATTGATAGCCACAGATTAGCCAGCATCCCAGACTCCAGGCCTCTACATTCAAACAACAGGATTTCTTCCCACTGAGGGGAAAAAATGCACCATCAACATTCCCTCCTCACTTGGCTCTGTGAAAACAAAATGGAATCCTGTTTTCTCCTCCCCCTCAGCTTTTAGAAAATGGCTGCCTGCCATTCGGCCTTTTAAAGTTACCAATCACCAGCAGAACAGGCCAGAACATTACAGGCCCCCAAAAGAGAGTTTAGGGCAGGATGGCCCACGAATGATGGGATTTGCATCCCAATTCACTTCCCAGAAAACACTGTAGCCCCTACAAATCACAGACCAGGCCCAAAATTTACAGTAAGGCTTCATTAACTTGATTTTCCTGACTAGGCCTCAGTTAATAGGACATTGTGTATAGCCAGGCCCCAAAAGAGAGTTTAGGGCAGGATGGGCCACGAATGATGGGATTTGCATCCACTTCACTTCCCAGAAAACACTGTAGCCCCTACAAATCACAGACCAGGCCCAAAATTTACAGTAAGGCTTCATTAACTTGATTTTCCTGACTAGGCCTCAGTTAATAGGACATTGTGTATAGCCAGGCCCCAAAAGAGAGTTTAGGGCAGGATGGCCCACGAATGATGGGATTTGCATCCCAATTCACTTCCCAGAAAACACTGTAGCCCCTACAAATCACAAACCAGGCCCAAAATTTACAGCATGGCTTCATTAACTTGATTTCCCTGACTAGGCCTCAGTTAATGGGACATTGTGTATGGCCTGAATTAACAGTAACCAACCTTGGCACACTGAGCCCCTATGACCCATGATTCATTCTACTGCAGTTTGGAGTAGGGAGGACCATGGATGATGGGACTTGAAGTACCATCACAGGTTATGAGATTTGTAGGACTTTCAAACTCTTCATTCCCCACAGACCAAGGCAGCCCTGAACCACAAGACCAAACTTGGCACACAGTACCCCCATGTCCCACACTCCATCCTACTGCAGTTTAGAGGAGGATGGACCATGAAGGATGGGATTTCAAGTACCTCCATTCACTTCCCAAGCCCGCTGCGACCCTCATCCAGTGCATAATCATGACCACACTTGGCACAAAAAGCCCCCATGACCCAATGGACGTCCTGATGCAGTTCGGAGGGCGGACCACGGATGATGGGACTTGAAGTACCTCCACTCACTTCCCAAGACTGCTGCCACCCTCATTCAATGACTAATGAAGACCAAACTTGGCACACAAAGCCCTCATGACCCACTCTACATCCTGTGCTGTTGGGAGGGGGATGGACCATGGTCAATGGGACTTGCAGTACCTTCACTAACTTCCTGAGACCACTGCAAGCCACATACACATCTAATAGGAACCAACCTTGGCACACAATGCCTTCCTCAAATAACCCGGGCACCGCCGGGTCCTCAGCTAGTTAAATAATAAAGGGGAGAGAATAGCTCCCCGAGGCACCCCACAATTTAGAGGGAGCCCCTCAGAAACCATATCTCCCCTCTCCACTCGCAGTCCCCGATCCAGGAGGAAGGAGGACACCCATTTAAGAGCAGTCCCCCTAACCCCTGTCACAGCTAAGCAATGTGTTAACAATGCGTGGTCTACTGTATCAAAAGCTGCCATGAGGTCCAATAACACGAGCAGCGCTGATCCTCCTTGATCCAACTGGCAGCGGAGCTGGTCTGTGATGGCGACCAGCACAGTCTCTGTCCCATGCCCAATACGGAAGACGGACTAATAGGGATCTAATATGAGCCTACACTGCCATATAATCTTGGACAAGCAGATAATCTGGCATCAGATCCTGGGATATAGCGCAATGTTGATCGAGCCCTAGATTGTGTTTATTTCTATTAGAATTTACAAATATTTGAAAATTTAAAGAATCTCATATCAAAAAAAGGAGAAAGAGAGATAAATTCTTAAAGTTGTCAGGATAAAAGAGATTTTAATTTAAGCCCTTTTCTAATGTAAAGTTGTCAGTATATACGGTAAGTCAAAATTCTGCAGCATATAAGGTGTTTCCTGAAGCCTCCCAGAAGGATGGAAAAATACGACTTGGTTGATTAATCCTTTAGGATTAGAAGGCTAGAGGCCAAACTTTTGTCTCCTGCATCCATAATGCTTATTCGACCCAAAGGTGGCAAAACAATAATACGAGGGCGGGTCAATAAGTCCGTGACTTTTTGAATTTCCCGCCTCTTAACTGAAAGGGCGACACTGCTCCTGTCGACAGGCACCTGTCAGTTGACTCCTGTCAAAATTTGAACAGGCTGCGTCATTTAGTTTGTGTTTGACAGCCATTGATAGCAGACTGCCGCGTGATTTGAGGAGAAAATGCAAAAAATGAATTTCGTGTGCTCATTAAGCATTACTTTTTGCGGAAAAAACCCATCGCTCAAACCAAGGCTAAGCTTGATAAATACTATGGGGACTCTGCACCATCCATTTCAATGGTAAAAAAGTGGTTTACTGAATTTCGTTGTGGCTGTACAAGCACGGAAGATGCTGGACGTTTTGGACGCCCAGTTGAGGTCTCTACACCCAAAACAATTGAAAAAATTCACGATATGGTGTTGTCCGATTGGAGATGGAAAGTGCGAGAGATTGTGGAAGCCATAGGCATCTCACGTGGCTCAGTGGCTTCAATTTTAAATGAACACTTGGGTATGAGAAAGCTTTCTGCAAGATGGATGCCGCGTTTGCTCATAATCGACCACAATCGCAATCGTGTGACTATTTCACAGGAGTGTTTACCATTGTTCAACCGCAATATGGACACATTTTTGTGCCATTTCATAACCGTGGACAAAACGTGGCTCCACCACAACACACCAGAGACCAAACGGCAGTCAAAACAGTGGGATTCTCAGGTTGAATCGGCGCCAAAGAAGGCCACGGTGGGTTTGTCAGCCAAGAAAGTCATGGCGACCGTTTATTGGGATGCACGCAGTATAATCCACACGGACTCCCTTCAAAAGGGTAAAACAATCAATGGCGAATATTATGCCAACTTATTGGGTCAATTTAATAAGGATTTGAAAGAAAACCGACCGCATTTGGCCATGAAAAAAGTTCTTTTGCACCAGGACAATGCAAGGGTGCACACATGTGCAGTTGCCATGGGAACAATCCATGAATTGGTATACGAATTGCTCCCTCATCCGCCCTATTCTCCGGATTTAGCCCCGAGTGACAATTTCTTGTTTCCAAACCTGAAGAAATGGTTCGGCGGAAAGAAATTTGACTCCAACAATGAAATCATCTCACAAAGAAATACCTATTTTAATGACCTCAACAAATCTTATTTTTTTGGAAGGGATTAAAAAAATTGGAGAAACGTTGGACAAAGTGTATAGAGCTCAAAGGAGACTGCGTTGAAAAATAAAATGATTTTTTATCCCAAAATTTGTGTTTTATTCAAAAAGTCACGGACTTATTGACCCGCCCTCATATGCACAGGAAAAAAGAATCTGTTTTGATCACCTGGATCAGTGTTTCCCAACCTTTTTTGAGCTGCGGCACATTTTTTACATTTACAAAATCCTGGGGCACCCCACCAACCAAAATGACACAAAATGACACTCTAAGACAGTCATACATATAGATAATATGTTTTTAAATGTGTTTATACACTCGGTGTGAAACCTGGGCCTGGTTCGATGAACACAACATAGATATGACTTCCTCTCACATACTTATACATGGCTATCATGTCTTCTCTCAGCCTTCTCTTCTTCAGGCTAAACATGCCCAGCTCTTCAAGCCGCTCCTCATAGGGCTTGTTTTCCAGACCCTTGTGAAATTTCACCCTGAGTGAAACTTGCTTCCAGATAACTATGGATGTCATGAAGCTGTTATAAACAGTTCCTTGGGGGGGGCAACTCTCAAAAAATCCAGTAAAATAGTTATAAAAAACCCCAACATTTCCAAGCGGAGAGGCTCAAATTGTTTCTTGGAAACCTGTGAATGCTTCAGCATCCCGATGCTCCCAGGTTTGCTCACTGCCCAATTCACCGTCGTGGAGCTTCCGGCATTCAGCGGAGTCCTTCCTTTGCCTCGGGGAGGATCTTTGGGGAGGGAGAGAGAGAGAGAAAGAGCTTCTAGGAAGGGGAAGAGTGCCAATTTTCCACGGCACACCTGATGATCACTCACGGCACACTGGTTGGGAAACACTGATCTGGATTATATGACAGTGTAGTAGGGGCCAGGGGCGGACCTACCTGTTCCCGGGGGGTACGTGAAAAAAAATTGCGCCCCCCCCCAGTTGCTCCCGAGGGGAACCCAGTGCGCATGCGCCAATCTGTGTGTACGTGCACTGGCTCCAGAGCACGCCTCCCGCTTTGGAGGCCAGTGCGCATGCGCGAATCTGCGTGCACGCGCACTGGCTCCAAAGCGGGAGGCACGCTCTGGAGCCAGTACGCATGCGCAGAGCTACTGCGCATGTGGAGGGCACGGCCGGCCTAACAAAGGCCCGGCCGGCGCAGCGGCGCGGTGCAGGCCGTGGAGCCAGCTGCAGAGGCCTGGCCGGCAAACGGCAGGGCGGGGTGGGGCAGCACGGCGTGGGCAGCGGGTGCGGCGGAGCCCGTCGCAACGCCCCTCCCAGATGGCGCGCCTCCCAGGTGACGTCGCCCTACGCGCCTGCGTACTCCGCCTAATGGACGAACCGGCCCTGGTAGGGGCCTAACACAATTCTCATTTTTAAGTCTGAAAGAAGTATTAATTTGTCTTTTTGAATTTATATCCCGCCTGTTATCTCAATAGGATTCTCAGCATTGATAATTGTACTTTTTTTAAAAAAAGAAAGAAATAACCACTTTTCTCTGCTTGTAAAGTGTAAGGCATTAAACAGACTGGAAACTGGCTATTAAAACGGAAGAAGTTGCAGAGTCAAGAGCGAGTCTTATTTTTTTGCAGATAAGAATTATTCTTCAGAAGACGAAAACAGGAAGGCCACATTTCAACGAAAGCCAAGAAGAGAGAAGCAAAGCTCTCTTAAATGTAGTCAGATTCTCAAGGATAACGAAGGAATACGTGAAAGAAAATCCTCTTTGCTCAGGTAAAGATCTTCTGTTTCTGCTTTTACACTTTAGGTCAGTGGTTCTTAATCTGTGGGCCATGGACCACCAGTGAGCTGCGAGGATGGAAATCTGGTCCATGAACCTCCTTCCTCTTTACCGTGTTTCCCCGAAAGTAAGACACCCCTGATTGTAAGACGAATCGGGGTGTCAGGGGGTCAGCTAATATAAGCCGTACCCGAAAGTCGCCGTACCTCGTCGCGTCGGCCCATCTCCATGGCACCTTTCCGCCAGGCCTCAACCAGGGAGGGGAAGAGTGCCGCGCCGCACACCTCCACGGCACACCTTTCCCCCAGGCCTCCAAGGAAGGGAGGGGAGAGCCAGACTCTGGCGTGGCACACGCCCTGGCTCCTTCCCCCCGCTTCTTTTCGTCAGAGTGACGCGCCGCCGCCACTCTGACGCGGCGCCACACGCCCCTGGCCCCTCCCCTCCCTTCTTTCATCCAGGAAGGGGGGGGGAAGGAGCCAGGGCGTGGAGAAGCGCCGCTGCGTCACTCTGATGCGGCGCTGCTTCTCCACGCACCTGGCTCCTTTCCCCTCCCTTCTTTCGTCCAAGGAAGGGAGGGGGAAAGGAGCCAGGGGCGTGAGAAGCGCCGCTGCGTCACTCTGACGCGGCGCTGCTTCTCCACGCCCTGGCTCCTTTCCCCCTCCCTTCTTTCATCCAAGGAAGGGGGGGGGAGCCAGGGGCGTGGCGAAGCAGCGCCGCGTCAGAGTGACGCACCGCCGCTTCACCACGCCCCTGGCTCCTTTCCCCCTCCCTTCCTTGGAGGCCTGGCGGAAAGGTGTGCCGCGGAGGTGTGCCGATGGGGGGCCGGTTGCGGCGGCATGGCGGCGGCGCGTGGGCATGGCGACGGGTACGTCTTGGGTTATATAAGACATACCCTGAAAGTAAGCCGTAGGGGACTTTCGGGAAAGAAAGTAAGACGCTGTCTTACTTTCGGGGAAACACGGTATTATATTTACTAGCTGAGAACCCGGCGGTGCCCGGGTTATTTGAGGAAGGCATTGTGTGCCAAGGTTGGTTCCTATTGGATGTTTATGTGGCTTGCAGTGGTCTCAGGAACTTAGTGAAGGTACTGCAAGTCCCATTGGCCATGGTCCACCCCCTCCAAACAGCACCAGAATGTAGAGTGGGTCATGAGGGCTGTGTGTGTAACATTTGGTCTTGATCATTCTCTGGATGAGGGTCGCAGTGGTCTCTAGAAGTGAGGGAAGGTATTGGAAGTCCCATCATCCATGGTCCCCCTTTCTCCAAACTGCACCAGGATGTAGAGTGGGTCATGGGGGCTCTGTGTGCCAAGTGTGGTCTTGATCAGTCATTGGATTAGGGTGGCAGCGGTCTCAGAAAGTGAGTGAAGGGAACTACTGCTTTCGGTTATATCTATCTCTATATATAAAAGTCAGTGTTTGCGGAGGAATATGTGCTAGCGTTCTGATTGGCTCTACATTCGACAACATGATTGGTTGCCACTGAGGGAGTATTTGCATAACGCCTCTATTGGCCAGCCAACACGAACATTTCGACCCTCTAAACTGGCAGAGGAGGATAAGGCAAAGGCCTGAGGCAGTCGCCAACACGAACATTCCGACGCTCTCAAGTGGCAGAGGAGGATAAGGCAAAGGCCTGAGGCAGTCAGGCATGGTGGGAGTTTCAGACCAAAACACTTTGCAATCCCTTTGCGACCCCAAATAATGAGAGAACAAGACCAAACTTGCCACACAGAACCCTCAAGACCCATTCTACATCCTGGTGCAGTTTGAGGGAGCAGCCTCAGCCTGAATTGACAGTAAGGCTTCCTAGGCTTCAGCCTGAATTGACAGTAAGGCTTCCTAGGCCTCAGCCTGAATGGACAGTAAGGGTTCCTAGGCTTCAGCCTGAATTGACAATAAGGCTTCCTAGGCTTCAGCCTGAATTGACAGTAAGGCTTCCTAGGCCTCAGCCTGAATGGACAGTAAGGGTTCCTAGGCTTCAGCCTGAATTGACAATAAGGCTTCCTAGGCCTCAGCCTGAATTGACAGTAAGGCTTCCTAGGCTTCAGCCTGAATTGACAGTAAGGCTTCCTAGGCCTCAGCCTGAATGGACAGTAAGGGTTCCTAGGCCTCAGCCCATTTCAAATAACCCGGGCACCGCCGGGTCCCAAAGCTAGTCTATATTTGTGATCAAGTCCAAGCAATTTCACCAGGACCTATGAGTGTCTAGCACAGGTGTGGGCAATTATTTTTTCGAAGGGGCCACACGACAGCCAAAAAATATGATGGAGGGCCGCACCTAAAGGCTGAGCTACATTCTACATAATATCAATTGAATTTCTTTAATAATAATAATAATAATAATAATAGGGGGGGAAAGGAAAAGGGCCAAAGGGCCCGAGGCTGCTAGGAATGGTGGGAGTTGCAGTCCAAAACACCTGGAAGGTCCAAGTTTGCCCATGCCAGATTTTGACAGAGACCTCTTCCTCCCCCTCCCCCTCGCGCCCTTTCTTCCCCCTCCTGCCGAACACTTACTTTCTCTTCTCCACTCGGGCTCCCTTCTTCCCAGCCTCGCTCTACTTGCTTTGCCTCGCTTTGCTCACATTGCCGCTTCTGCCGCCATTTTGATCCGAGGGGGCAGCGTGAGCGTGTTCAGGAGGGGAGGGGGAGAGAGGAAGACATGGGGCAAGTCTGCGCAGTAGCACCCACGCGGGTCACGTCTTCCTCCCTCCCCCTTCTGCTCCTGAGCAAAGTTAGGCGGCAGCGTGAGCAAAGCGAGCAGAGCGAGGCTGGGAAGAAGGGAGCTCGAGTGGGGAAGAAAAAGTGTTCGGCAGGAGGGGGAAGAAAGGGGATTGGAGGTTCCAGTTTCCCACGGCACACCTGATGATCGCTCACAGCACACTAGTGTGCCCCATAGTAGTCCAATGGGTGCCAGCCAGATTTCTGTACCGGAGCAGGGTACAGGGAGCACACAACTCCTCCGTTACATCAGGTCCATTGGCTGCCAGTCTGCTACCAAGCACAATTCAAAGTGCTGGCTTTAGCCTATAAAGCCCTCAACTGTTCCATCCCAGTTTACCTGTCCGAACGTATCTCCTACTATGACCCAGCTAGGAGGTTAAGATCATATGGAGAGGCCTTGCTCTCAGTCCCACCTTCTTCACGGGTGCAGTTGGTGGGGATGAGAGACAGGGCCTTCTCGGTGGTAGCCCCTTGGCTTTGGAACTCCCCAGTGAAAATTAGATCAGCCCTCTCCCTCCTGACCTTCAGGAAAAGGTTAAAGTTGAGGATGTGGGATCAAGCGTTCAGTTAGTAATCCACTAGAGACTATTTGTTGTTGTTTATTCGTTCGGAGAACTATGGAATAGTGCAATGACAATTTGGAATGGCCATGGAATATGATTTCGGATAACGTGATTTCAAATAGTGTTATTAAGGTTTGATATGTTTGTTCTTAATTATAATTTTAACTAGCTTGGGGACCCGGCGGTGCGGGTTATTTGAGGAAGGCAGGATGTAGGGCGCATCTTCGGGAGTCTGTGTGCCAAGTTTAGTCTTGTTCTGTCTTTGTTGGGGGCCTAGTCAGGAAAATCAAGTTGAGGAAGCCTAACAATATCCCATGAGCTGAGGCCTAGTCAGGAAAATCAAGTTGAGGAAGCCTTGATGTCAATTTTGGGCCTGGTCTGTGATTTATAGGGGCTGCAGTGTTGTTTGGGAAGTGAATGAGGTGAAGGTACTGCAAATCCCATCATTCGTGGCCCATCCTGCCCTAAACCACACCAGGTTGTGAAGTGGGCCATTGGTCCCTTCTTTGCCATGTTTGGTCCTGATCCGTCATTGCTGTGGGCCGCAGTGGCTGACTGCCTGAGACCTTTCATTTTCCCTCTATGTACTGCGGCCCACAGCAATGACGGATCAGGACCAAACATGGCAAAGAAGGGACCAATGGCCCACTTCACAACCTGGTGTGGTTTAGGGCAGGATGGGCCACGAATGATGGGATTTGCAGTACCTTCACTGCAGTGTTGGTGAAGGTACTGAACATTTCCAACAGAAAAAACGGTCAACTGGTTAACTTCAACTCCAGCCATTTATGCCTGCCTCAGGCCCTTCCCTTTCCTCTCTGTGCTGTGTTGGAATGTTGGGAGGCTGGCCAGTCACAGCCATTTATGCAAATAATCCGACAGTTGCAGCCAATCGAAATGCTGGCACATATTCGCTCGGTCGCACCACCCACCCACCGCCCGCAAACACTGACTTTTATTATATGTAATAGATATATCTGTTTATTTTACTATATCTGTATGTTTACATGGTGTTACAAACTGCCTGTTTTTAGACCAGGATAAGCTCAGGAAAGAAGCCCAGTTTAACATGGCGGCCATTTTGAGTGCTGCTTGAAGAGAACGGACATTTTAGGGTAGGTATTTCCCAGAGGGGGCGGAGCTTAGAAGCAGCCTGGGGGGAGGTGCAGAGAACCCTGGTGATTGGCTGGAAGCCAGTGGGCGGAGCTTAGGTCAAGAACAGAGGAAAATGTGCGTTTTGAATTCAAAAAGGCAGTTAGGCTCTGGAAGAGAGGCAGTTAGGATCTGGGAGTTGGAAGAGACAGTTAGACTCAGGATTTTAAAAAAAACGACAGTTGGGAGAGGGAGAGAAGAAGGAGTGTGGAGTTTAGTGAAGCCGTGTAGTTAGAAGTAGAGAGAATTCAGACAGCTTTTAAGGAGAATAGCTAAAGTGGAGAACAGATAGATCCCAAGGAAAGGATTATCTGTAGTTCTAGTTTAAGGAAAGTCTGTTAAAGTATTGAAGAGTTTTATTGTAACCAAGCATTAAACTGTTCTGTAAAGTAACCATAAGCTCCAAATCAACACTGCAACTGCTACGCTCAAGTGCCTGTGACCTCAAACACGATATCAAAATAAACATCTTTGTTCTTTGTTCATACACGTTTGCCTCAAGGTGTCTCAATCCATAATAGCCAGTAGGTTGAAGGTGAATCCAGCGAAGACGGAGATCCTTTGGCTGGGTCGTCCAGGCAGTGGGGATGTCCAGCTTCCGACCCTGGATGGTGTGGCACTACGCCCGTCGTCTTCAGTAAAGAGCCTCGGAGTTATCCTCGACCCTCTGCTGTCAATGGAGGCCCAAATCTCCGCTGTCAGTAGAGCGGCGTTTTCCATCTTCGCCAGGCTCGGAGGCTGGCCCCTTACTTGTCTCGGCACGACCTGGCCACGGTGATCCAAGCTACGGTCATCTCAAGGCTAGACTACTGTAACACTCTCTACATTGGCCTGCCTTTGTCGGTGATCTGGAAAATTAAGCTGGTGCAGAACACCACAGCTCGGTTGCTCGCGGGAGTTCCCGCGAGCTGCCATATTACACCTATTTTGCAGGAGCTGCACTGTCTCCCTATTGAGTTCCGGATCACCTTCAAAGTGCTAGTCCTGACTTTCAAGGCCTTGTATGGTCTGGGGCCAGTGTACCTGAGGGACCGCCTAACCTCATACTGTCCCATGAGAACATTTAGATCCGAAGAGGAGAATCTTTTAAGTGTGCCTAGCGTCAAGCTGCTACGGCTCACTTCAACATGAAGAAGGGCGTTTTCTATCATTGCCCCAGTCCTCTGGAATGCGTTACCCCCAGAGGTTAGGGCCCTGCGCAATCTGTTGGCTTTCCAGAAGGCCTGTAAGGTGTTCCTATTCCGACAAGCCTCTGAGCTGTGATACGCCATCTTTTAAGACTGTGTTTCTTCTCGTAACTGTTTTATTATCTGTTTTAATGTTGTGGTTGATATGTTTTTATTGCAATGTCTATTGTAAGCCGTCCCGAGCCACTGGGAGTGGAGGCTAATAAATCTAATAAATACATAAATAAAAATTAAAAAAATTAAGAAGGGAAACAGAGTATCCCTAATGGTGGCAGCGAAGACTGAGAGAAATCTCCACACATATTGATTAACCTGGGGGAGAAATCAAATAGGAAGGGATCACCCTGCCTGAAGATGATCTTCACATTAATTTGGTGGCAGTTTAAAACCCCAGGCGGTTTCACACATGGCATTGAATTGTTGCCTATACATGTAAGCCGCCTTGATTCCCCTGCGGCATTGAGAAACGTGGGGTATAATTAGGGTACATACATACATACATACATACATACATACATACTGTTGTGATGCAGATGCTAATTAAAGCCAAGCCCAAGTGATAAAAGGGATAACAAAGAGTTTATTTCACAACAAATGGGAATGGGACTAACAAAAAACAAGCCTAGCCGACAAAAACCCACAAAAAACCCCAGGGAAAGCCCAAAAATCATTGAAGAATGAATCCAAAACAAACTCAGGACGTCCTCTGTGACGTCCTCCGAGAGATGAGCCAATAGCGTAGTCAGTAACCAGTCCGTAGTCGTGGGCAGGAGAATGACGGAGAAACAAAGAGGCAATCCAAGGTCCACAGGAACTACATGTATAGGGACAACATATATCGTAATCCCCATAAAACACATTGTCAACCTCCCTCCGTACATACAATACCATTCTTGCAGCTTGAAACTCGCAGAAAGTCCAGCGGAGTTCAAACCCCGCCACTAGGAACACACGGCTGTAGCTGGACGGAAAACAAAACATTGAAACCCCAAAACCACCCACCTTTCCCAACTGCGGCAGCAGCATCTCAGCCCCAAAAAGGGCAGCGTAAAACTTCAACTCACGAGTAAACTGGATCAGGAACACGATGCAAGATAAGAGGATACCAAAACAGGATGCCAAACAGGATACCAAGAACAACTCCTTGCTCGTCACAAGAAAGCCTCCCCAAAAGCCCACATTATACTGTATAGCCCTAAAGATCAGACTCGCCCGAAGAGGACCCCTCCTCCTGATTAGGCGATGCAGCTGCTTCTCTCTCTGCAGCTGACCCCCTTTGTGAGTCCCTCCAAGTTCCCCAGCGTCTTTCAAAACTTAAGCATATCCCAATCATTCCCTGAGGTTTCAGTGGGCCAGTCTTTGTCACTATCAAACCCCAAAAAAGTATTACTACTGGTGTCTGCATTACACGCATCCCCAACCTGTTGTATCAAAGTCCAATCTAACTCAGTATCACTCTCTTCTGATGAGCTTCCCCCATCCCTGGGGAAACCCTCAAAGGACTCAGAGTCAGTAGGAGACATAAGTATTTGCTGAATTCTCTTTCTTTGTTCCAAACCTTCCCTGCTGGAATCACTTGCAGTTCTCTTTCTGCCTGCACCAGCATCTAGGTTACTCACAGCCCCACCCAGTTCCATACTACACTCAGACGCTGATGACTCAGCATCCTCCTCAACCCTACTAACAGGCAGAGCCGAGGGTTCAATTATAACATATGCATACATACATACATACATACATACATACATACATCACTGTCATGCACTTTATCATTGTAAGTTGTCTTTAGCAGAACTCAAGGTATATACTGTAATCAGACACTAACATAGTAGTTGTATTGTACTGAATAGTGTCTCTGTCTACGTGTTTATTAATAGAAATCTCTATAACCCACAGAATGGATTTCCAGTAAAACTCAGTGCTAATATTTGCCTTACAGATCCAATCTGGAAGTAATCAGATTTCAGATATTTAGATGACCATATTGCACGCAAAGAGGCCTGGAAAGAATCTAAAATCAGAATATGAATTGGAAATTTGTGAGCTATCTTGGGACCACTGTGTTTATGAAGCTAATCGTCGCATCTCTGTTCCTTTACTACTGTAAGTATCATAGTGAATTTTTCTGACACTAAAGACAATAGCTTAATAACTCAATTCCTAAATTTCATTCACAACCGTTTCTGAGGTGAGCGTTATTTGAAAGGCTTTGTTTATCTTTTTCTCATTACAGCCAGGCTCAGATTAACTCTTTTTGGCACCCTAAGACACACATTGGAAGCCATGCCCCCGGGCTGATGCCGAGCATTTGCGTCAGAGGCCCTAGGGGCGGGGCTTCCCTCTGCGTCTTCCTCCTCACGCCGGGCGCCCCTCCTTCCTTGAGTGAAGGAAGGAGGGGCCGGTGCGAGCAAGGAAGAGGCGGAGCGAAGCTGCGTCAGAGGCCCTGGGGGGGGGCTTCGCTCCGCCTCTTCCTCACTCACGCCGGCCCCTCCTTCCTTCACTCAAGGAAGGAGGGGCACCCGGTGCAAGCGAGGAAGAGGCTGAGCGAAGACCCACCCCTAGGGCATCTGACGCGGCTTCCCTCCGCGTTTTCCTTGCTCGCGCCGGGCGCCTCTCCTTCCTTGAGTGAAGGAAGGAGGAGCCAGAGCGAGCCAGGAAGAGGCGGAGTGAAGCCGCGTCAGAGGCCCTCGGGGCGGGGCTCGCTTTGCCTCTTCCTCGTTCGCGCGGCCCCTCCTTCCTTCACTCAAGGAAGGAGGGGCACCTGGTGCAAGCGAGGAAGAGGCTGAGCGAAGACCCACCCTAGGGCATCTGACGCGGCTTCCTCCGCGTTTTCCTTGCTCGCCGGCGCCTCCTTCCGTGAGTGAAGGAAGGAGGAGCCAGAGCGAGCAAGGAAGAGGCGGAGCGAAGCCGCGTCAGAGGCCCTAGGGGCGGGGCTTCGCTTCGCCTCTTCCTCGTTCGCGCCGGCCCCTCCTTCCTTCACTCAAGGAAGGAGGGGCACCCAGTGCGAGCGAGGGAGAGGTGGACCGAAGACCCGCCCCTAGGGCCTCTGATGCGGCTTCCCTCCACATTTTCCTCGCTCACGCCGGGTGTCCCTCCTTCCTTGAGTGAAGGAAGGAGGGGCTGCCGCGAGCAAGGAAGAGGCGGAGCGAAGCTGCGTCAGAGGCCCTAGGGGCCTATGGAGCTCCACGCGCAGGCACAGAAGTGCCCGAGATTGACCTTTTAAAAAAATTAGGGGGGGTCTGGATCTGGCACCCCCCCATGGCTGCACCCCTAGGCCGTGGCCTAGTGTGGCCTTATGGATAATCCGGGCCTGATTACAGCACTAAAATAGTTACTCAGAATGTATTAAATTAAATCAAAAAAGTAGATATTAGTCAGAAAAATCAAGGAGGACTTACAATTTGAAGGCAGCATAACAAATCAGGATCAAAATATGGCTCAGTTAAAGTTAAACTACACAAAACCCATGAAGAATAGATTACCTTTTTAGGGTCTAATGTGCACCATTTTGGCCATATGACAGAGCGGAAATTAGATTTAGACATTAAAATTAGAAAATGTAAACTTGAAAAACACTGTTGATCATGCTATAGTGTGTGTCGTCACAAATACTGGCTCCTCTAAAGTACTTTCATCGCCTCCATGTCTTTTGTTCAGTTTACAAATGCTAATCTATGGGAAAAGGGAGGCTCCGTAGTAGTGTTCATTGATTCTGCCCGGAATTTAACGATAGGTTCACATTAACAGTGTTTCCCGACCTTTTTTGAGCTGTGGTACACTTTTAACATTTAAAAAATCCGGGGGCACACCACCAACCAAAATGACACAAAATGACACTCGAACACAGTAATACATATAGTTAATTGACCTTGAGTTTTGGAGTTGTAGTTCAACCCTAACCCTAACCCTAAAGAACAGATACAAACCAAGAAACCCAGGATTTCCAAGGTAGCTGTTTCCACTTATTTTATACACATCTTTGCTGATTTTTTTGAAATGTACTAGAATTGTGCAGTTGCAGAAATCATACTAATAATAATAATACAACTGCAAGGTACGTAGGGAGTAGTATAGAAATAAGCCATAAATCTACTTTAAATATATAAATGAAAGATTTTCATGAAATATATTGTGTCCCGATACATTTTATTATTACAATTTATGCATATGAGAGTATCCCTTATAAAGGAATAGTTGAGCTTTTGGTTTCCTAGTAAGACTGAATTACTATGTCACAAAATGATGCATGTGTAAAGCGTGTGTCAACAATATATGCTCTACGCCAGTGTTTCCCAACCAGTGTGCCGTGGCACACTAGTGTGCCGTTAGCGATCATCAGGTGTGCCGTGGGAAATGGGAACCTCCAATCCCCTTTCTTCCCCCTCCTGCCGAACACTTTTTCTTCCCCCCTCGGGCTCCCTTCTTCCCAGCCTCGCTCTGCTCGCTTTGCCTCGCTTTGCTCTGGGGCGAGTCTGCGCAGTAGCGCCCGCATGGGTCACGCCTCCCTCCCTCCCCCTCCCCTCCTGAACACGCTCACGCTGCCCCCTCGGATCAAAATGGCGGCAGAAGCGGCAGTGTAGAAGAAAAAGTAAGTGTTCGGCAGGAGGGGGAAGAAAGGGCGCGAAGGGGGAGGAAGAGGTCTCTGTCGAAAGCTGGCATGGGCAAACTGGGACCTCCCAGGTGTTTTGGACTCCAACTCCCACCATTCCTAGCAGCCTCAGGCCCTTTTCCTTTTCCCCCCCAGCCACTCAAGCAGGAAAGGGCCTCAGGTTGTTAGGAATGGTGGGAGTTGGAGTCCAAAGCAACCAGAGGGCCGAAGTTTTCCCATGCCTGTTTGAGGGAACTTAAAGTGGTGAGCCTCCTTCCAACATTGTGATTCTGGATAGAAAACAAACAACAACATAGCATAACATTGTTTGAGTCCACAGTGCTCTCTGGGTGTAGGTGAACTACAACTTCCAAACTCAAGGTCAATTCCCAAGCAAACCCTTTCAGTACTTTATGTTGGTAATGAGAGTTCAATATGCCAAGTTTGGTTCATTTCCATTGTTGCAAGAGTTCAGGATGCTCTTGGATTGTGTGTTAACTATAAATCCCAGAAACTGTAACTCCCAAATGTCAAGGTCTATTTTCCCCAAACTCCATCTGTGTTCACCTTTCGGCATATTGAGTATTCATGCCAAGTTTGGTCCTGATCCAACATTATTTGAGTCCACAGTGCTCTCTGGATATAGGTGAACTACAAGTCCAAAACCCAAGGTCAATGCCCACCAAACTCTTATAGTATTTTCTCTTGGTTATGGGAGTCCTGTGTGGGAAGTTTGTGTCTTTCTGCCATTCCTGCCAGGATATCTACTGTATGTTGTGTTCATCGAAACAGGCCCAGGTTTCACACTGAGTGTATAAATACATTTAGAAACACATTAACTATTAGGCATGAGAAAAATGAAACGGAAATTAAAAGGATTCGTAAGAGATTCGTATGTAATGGGACTTTTGAGCTTTTACGGATCGCTGCCGCGAACCCGGAAGTAGACTTCCTTTACGGTCCTTGAGGCCAACAAATTGCGTTATGATCGTAATAAATTCTTAATTATTAATTAATTAATTATTGTAATACGTAATCACTTCTACCTGTCTTCTCCCCTCATTTCCTTCCCGCCTTCATTCAGCTTCTTCTTTTTCCCGCATTTCTATGGGGAACTGGAAGTGACGCTGCTGCTAGGTAGGCAATGCATTCTGGAAAGTGTAGTCCTCCACGCTTCCCCCCCCCCCTCCTTCTCTTCCCCGTTGCTCTGCTGCCATGCCCCATCGCAGGGGCCAGCTTCACACACACACGCGTGCGCGCTTCTCCTCCTCTCTCTCCCGGCGCTCTCTCAGATGCTTCTCTTCCCCGTTGCTCTGCTGCCATGCCCCATCGCAGGGGCCAACTTCAGCCCTCCAGGTACGTGTTTTGGACTTCAACTCCCACCATTCCTCACAGCCTCAGGCCTCTTCCTTTTCCTCTCAGCCTGGGCAAACTTGGGCCCTCGCTCCCTCAGGATCGGGGTGAGAGAGAGGCAGCGAGGAGCGAGGGGGGCTCCTCCTCCTTTTCTTTTGCTGCTTCCAAGAATAGAATACCCCCCCTCCCTCCTTCCCTCCCTCCTTCCTATTTGGAGAGTCCCATCTAGAATTCAGTGTGGTTTATTCAAGTTTTGGCCTACAACTCCCAGAAACCCCAGCCAATTTACCAGCTGTTAGGATTTCTGGGAGTTGTAGGCCAAAACCATCTGGAATGCGCATGCTCTGGCATACGAATTACTAACAAATTTCGTTAGTACTTAAGTTACATTTTAGAAATTTTTGGAAAATTTTTTGTAAGTCTCTCTTTTACTAATCAAAAAAAATCCCCCCCATTTGATTTTAGAATCGCCAGTTTTGGATTCGAAACCATGCCTATTAACTATATGTATTACTGTGTTAGAGTGTCATTTTGGTTGGTGGTGTGCCCCAGGATTTTGGAAATGTAAAAAATGTGCCGCAGCTCAAAAAAGGTTGAAAAACACTGCTCTACACCCTCCAGCATGATTTTATATTTTTAATTAATATTTTTTTTAAATCCACGAAACAGCGAGTCCACTTTAAGTGAACTGCGAAGTAGTGAGGGAACACTCTATACACACACAAAACACATATACACAGACTGGGCCACAGCAACGTGTGGCAGGGGACGGCTAGTATAGGGATAAGACTCTTAAATTGGCATTCTGCATGATACATTAAATTTAAGTTGGATGATGTCGTCATGTATTCAGGAACCTGCTACCAACTCAGTACATGCCTCCCAGGAAGCCAATGATGAAATTCTCTGTGGTTTTCCCCTAGTTCCCTTTCCCATCAATGATGCTGATGATGATAAGATTGTGGGAGGATCCACCTGCCAGAAAAGTTCCATCTCCTATCAAGTCTCACTAAATACGAGACCCCACATCTGTGGGGGTGCCCTCATCACCAACCAATGGGTTGTGTCAGTCGCTACTTGCTACGGATCGTAAGTTAAAATGCATTTTTAATTTTGCCTGTGACAGTACTATTGGTTTTAAGTGATAACTAGCCTAGGCATGAAACCCCGCTTTCCATAACCAAGATTGAAATCATCATCACCATCTGCAGCATCCATCCAGCACTGAAGAATATGTTTTGGTTGTTTAATAATAATAATAATACACTTTATTTATATTTCGCTCTTCTCACCCCGAAGGGGACTCAGAGCGGATTACATTACACATACGGCAGACAATCCCTGCCAGTAGACTTACAATTACAATACAACAAGTACAATTTTAGAAGGATTTTTCTTTTTTCTGGCTGCGTCACGGGGTGCGGTTGCTCCATTACGTCATTACGTCACAAGGGGGTGATGTTGCTTCATCCTCATTATGGAGAGCCTCTGTTTCCACATTCCACCTTCCGACAGCCAATCTTTCTTTTTATTCAGGCATTGTAAAGTCCTTTCTTTGTAAAAATCCTTCCCCGTTTAGCGGTCCCCAGTTCATCTATTCACAGCAGGGCTGTTTTCGAACTGTTAGGTGAACAGTGGACAGGGCTCACAGCTGGGTGTCCAGACCAGCCCGGGAATTGAACATGCAACCTTCTGATTGCAAGCACAGCTGTTGTTACCACTGTGCTCAGGCCCGGATCAAGCCCTTTTGGCGCCCTAGTCCAAAAGGTCCATCTGCCACCGCCCCCGGCTCCGCTCCGCCCCGCCCCTGCCCCGCCCCCTCACCGGCGAGGAGGAGGAAAGCCCCACCCCCAGCTCCACCCCAGCTCCGCCCTGCCCCAGCTCCGCCCCACCCCTCGCCGCGAGGAGGAAAGCCCCACCCCAGCTCCGCCCCACCCCGCCCCCCACCCCGCCCCTCACCGGTGAGGAGGAGGAAAGCCCACCCGGCCCGCCGGCGTGAGGAGGAGGAGGAACTAAAGCCCCACCCGGGGCCTCCCCACGGCTCCTCCCTCCCTCCTAAAGTCACCATGCCGGCAAGGAGGCGGAGCCGGGGGTGGGGCGGGGGCAGGGTCAGAGCCTTTGGAGCGAGCAAGGGGGGCAGCCACGCGCATGTGCACTTTATTTTTTGTTTTTTAAAAAATAATAATATTTTTTGAATTTTTTCACCTTTTTGGGGGGGTTCCGGACCTGCGGGGCCATGGGTGCCGCCCTAGGCCATGGCCTAGGGTGGCCTTATGGGTAATCCAGGCCTGACTGTGCTATCTCTGTATATAGGTTTGTTTCCAAAAGAGTATAATAAGCTAATTTGCAATGGAACCAACATTTGTCAGTGCTCAAGCCACCGAGTAACAGGATGCTCCCAAGAGCAGCAGTGGTGATGTTGCAATGGCTTTGAGCTTGCAGGTGTTAAAAGTATTTGACTAGCACTGATACTGTTTCATGGTGTTCTTGCTCCATTTCTCAACCCAGACAAATCCAAGTGAGACTTGAAGGAAATAGTTTATCCTTAAAGGATGGCTCTGAGCAGTACATAAATACAACCAAAATCATCCATCACCCCAGATACAACTCAAAACTCAATGACAATGACATCATGCTGATCAAGCTGTCCACACCAGCAACGCTCAACAGCCAATTGCAACCTGTCCCCCTACCCACTAGCTGTGTCACAGCTGGAACACAGTGTCTCACCTTTGATTGGAGCCAACCCCACATCAATGGCAGTAAGTCCTCTTTGTATTTTCCCCATACTTCTGTTGTTATTATTATTTAACATATACATTTTAGACAACGCTGAGCAGCAATCAGACTGTTCAAAATCAGAGAGAGTAACAAGTATACATGTTTATACCACTAATGAAAGATTGAAGTAGAATGCATTGAAACACTGAACACTACAGCTATGACGCTAAGTTAAATAAACGTGAGATGTTTACTTCCAATTAGTATACTAACTCTGTCTTCTCTTTTTAAAATACAAATTCTAAATTCGACTTTGAATATGGGATTATTTCAACATATAATTGAATTCTGCTTATTTTTCCATCTAGGACAGGGGTAGGGAACCTATGGCTCGGGAGCCAGGCGTGGCTCTTTTCATGATTGCATCTGGCTCTCCAGAGCAGCCTGGGCCTCAGTTTCCCAGCATGCAGCGGGGAGGAGTGATGCAAATGTGCTGCAACTGCCGCTTCCGTTCCTCCATCGCCGCCTCTTCCTCATCCCCCGCTTCTCTCGGGGCCTTCTCTCCCCTTCTTTCTTTCCTCCATTCCCCCTTCCTTCCTTCCTTCCTTCCTTCCTTCCTCCCCCTTCACCCTTTCCTTCTCCTTCTCTCCTTCCTTTCCCCCTCTCTCCCCTTCCTTCCTTTCTTTCTTCCCATTCACTCTTTCCTTCTCTCCTTCCTTTTCCCTCCCTCTCTCCCCTTCCTTCTTTCCTTCATTCTCCCTCTTCCTTTCCTTCTCCCCTTCACCCTTTCCTTCTCTCCTTCATTTTCCCTCCCTCTCTCCCCTTCCTTTTTTCCTCCATTCTCCCTCTTCCTTCCTTCCCCTTCCTTCCTTCCTCTTCTATTCTTTTCCCCCAAGTCTTCCTTTCCTTCTCCTTCCTTTCTTTTCACTTCCCTCTCTCTCCCCTTCCTTATTTTCTTCTTTTCCCTTCTTTCTTTTACTTTTCCTCACTCCCTTTCCTTTCTTTTCCCCACCCTTTCCTTTCCTCCCTTCCCATTTCCTTCTTTCTTTTCCTGTCCTTGTCCCTCTCCTGCTTTTCTTTTCTTCCTTTTCCATAGTTTGTTCTTCTTTTCTTTCTTCCTCTCTCCCTCCTTCCTTTATTTCCTCTGTCGGAGAATCCTTTTCTCATAGTATGGACGTATAGACTCACATTTAGTTGAATCCAGTCCTAAAATATATTATATATATTATTTATTTATTTATTTATTTATTTATTTATTCGACTTATTAGTCGCCCTTTCCCGAGGGCTCAGGGCGACTCACACTGTAAGTCATAGAACAGTAAAATTGAAGTAAAACAAACACACTAAAATTACCATCACCAGCACACAAGCCTGGTGTGGGGCAGTTGTATACATAAGCCCTAAGCACCGAACGCCTGGGTGAAGAGGAGGGTCTTGCAGGCCCTGCGAAATGTTAGCAGATCGGCCTGCGCTCGGACTGTGGGGGTAGAGCATTCCACAGCACCGGCGCGGCGGCACTGAATGCCCTCCTCAGCGTTGAGGACAGATGAACGGATCGCCGACTAGGCACCACCAGGAGGTTTTGGGACTCGGATCGCAATGGTCGTGGTGGGCTATAGTGGGAGAGGCGGTCCCTTAGATACACTGGCCCCAGACCATTCAAGGCCTTAAAGGTTAGAACCAACACCTTGAAGGTGATCCGGTGCTCTATCGGAAGCCAGTGCAGTTCGCGCAGCACTGGTGTGATGTGGCAGCGAGATGGACAACCTGCCACCAACCGTGCTGCTGCGTTCTGCACCAGCTTGAGCTTCCGGATCACTGACAAAGGAAGGCCAATGTAGAGGGCATTACAGTAGTCTAGTCTCGAGATGACCGTGGCTTGGACCACTGTGGCTAGGTCATGACGGGACAGGTAGGGAGCCAGCCTCCTCGCCTGTCGGAGGTGGTGGAAAGCCACTCCACTGACGATGGAGATATGCTTCTCCATCGACAGCTCGGAGTCAAGCGTGACTCCTAGGCTTTTCACCGACAGGGACGGGCGAGTGTCGCCCCGTCCAAGGTCGGGAGGCGGATCCCCCGTACCCGGACGGCCCAGCCACAGGATCTCCGTCTTGTCCGGATTCACCTTCAACCTACTGGCTCGCAGCCATCCAGTGACGGCCTCAAGGCAGTGATGGAAATTATCGGGTACGGAGTCATATGGCTCTCACTGTAATAAATTTCCAAATATTTTGCTTTCATGGCTCTCTGAGTCAAAAAGGTTCTCGACCCCTGGTCTAGAAGGATCGCTGAGCTCCATTCCTTTTGAAATGTTTACATGAAAATAATTATAGTTTTGAAGGTCCGGATTAACACCTTTTTGAGCCCTAGGCCACACTTTGGAATTACGCCCCCAGCCAACCTCTTACCCCCCCCCCCACCCACCCACACACCACTCAGACCCACACTTGGCTGGCGTTTGCCATGGTGCCTCTGGAGCAGAAGAGAGAGGCGGTTAGGCACCGTCCCGCCACCTCCAAGGTCCCCATGCATTCCCACCAGCTGGAAAGCTCCGCTGTGCTCTGAAGCTCTCCTCAGGAATCGGGAGGCTTGGGGAGAGCGCAGCGGGTGCAAACTCACTCCAAAGGCACTCATGAGAGAGAGAGAGAGAGCGCACGCAAGAGAGAGTGAGAGAGAGAGCACGAGAGAGACAGAGCGCGCAGGTGAGAGACAGAGCGTACGCAAGAGAGAGTGAGAGAGAGAGTGCGCGTGAGAGAGCAAGCGAGAGAGCGCGAGAGAGAGAGAGAGAGCACGAAAGAAAGAGCGTGAGAGAAAGAGCAAGAGAGAGCGTGAAAGAGCAAGAGAGAGCACGCAAAAGAGAGAGCGAGAGAGAGAGCGGGAGAGAGAGAGAGAGAGAGATGTCCGCTTGGCGTGCGCTCCCGGAGGGGACGGAGCAGAGACTTTGCCAGGAGATGGAATGAGGAGGGGCATGAGAAAGGGGGAAAGAGGTGCATGGACCAGTTTTTGGTGTGTTTTTTTGGTCTGTGATCTGTGCCCTCCCTCGGCTTGCGCCCCTAGGCCACGGCTTCATTGGCTTTATGGGTAATCCGGGCATGTAGTTTTGTATAACATAAATTCAATGCTACTGCATTTAGTACAACCATTGTAGGACGATTTTATCCTGATTAGTTTTCCTTAATATTCAATTGTAAACTAAAATGATAAGCCAACACAGAAATAAGCCTCATCAATTCAATGGATAGATCCCAGTTAGGCTTAGCAACAGTATTGAAATTGCGAGTGTTTTCAGATTGCCAGTTTGCTCACCCGAGACTGTGGCTTCTTTTCTGTTTGGTTATTCTTATGCATTCAATTTCAAACAGAAACAAAAAGTGATAACCTGCACATCATTCGTATTTGCTATAAACTTGGCGTAGTCTAAGTCAGGGGTGCTCACACTTTTTCAGCATGCGAGCTACTTATAAAACCACCAAGTCAAAAGGATCTCCCTCCCCACGACTCAGAGAGCCATCAAAGCCAAATATTTGGAAATTTATTTCAGTGATGATAATATTCATTCAGCCATATAATATATTTTAAGACTGAATTCAACTCAATGTGAGTATAATAAGCCCCTGGATTTATTCATAATAATAATGATGATGATAATATTCATTCAGCCTCTTCTACTACTACTAATAATAATAGTAACAACAACAGGTTCCTAGAGTAGGAGGAGACCTCCAAGGGCCATCCAGTCCAACCTCCTTCTGCCATAAGAGAAAAACACAATCAAAGCATTCCTCACAGATGGCCATTCAGCCTCTGATAATAATAATAATAATAATAACAACAGGTTCCTAGAGTAGAAGGATACCTCCAAGGGCCATCCAGTCCAACCTCCTTCTGCACCTGGGCAGCCTTAGGAGCCTGCGGGGTGGGACTGAGCCTTCCTCCCATCCTGCCTGCAATCTACCAGGACACCTTACGCGATCTACCAGCAGGCCCGGATTAACCCCTTTTGGCGCCCTAGGCCACACTTTGGAATTACGCCCCTAAACCAACCTCTACCGCACCCCCTCCCCACCTCCTCCTCCTCATGGCACCGCACGCCCTCCTTCCTCGCAGCATGACCCAGGGCCAGGGGGCTTCCCTTCCTCCCTCCTCCATGCGCCCTTCTTCCTTGAGTCAAGGAAGAAGGGCGCATGGAGGAGGGAGGAAGGGAAGCCCCCTGGCCCTCACAGCGCGCCCTCCTTCCTTGTGTTTAGCGTGCCACTAATGCCTATGATTGTACACCAGAATACATTTTGATATTTTTGCAATCCTAGAGTATTTCATTTGCGTCGCATTCCAGTCCAGCCCGTTACTCTGTTGGCTTTAGCATAGTGTTTCAGTGCATGGCCTAGGGTGGCCTTATGGGTAATCCGGGCCTGTCTACCAGTAGATTGCCATCTACCTAATGAGCACCTGTGCCTTAGTACTTATTGCATCCAATGTTCAGGATGAATACCATCTCTTTGGTGTCTTTTCTTGTAGCTAACTACTATCCTGAGAAGCTGGAGTGCCTGAAGGCTCCTGTACTGTCTTCTACCCAATGCAAGAAAGCTTTTCCAGGACAAATCACAAACAATATGATATGTCTAGGACTTTCGGAAGATGGCCGCGGCCCTTGCGAGGTAAATTTCCTCCCCACTTCTGTAAATATGAACAGTGTTTGCAGCTCCTCTTGATTTGTGTGTCCTTCTGTGACAACCCCTTGTTGACCGGCACCAGACTGGACAATCTTTCGGAATCCAAACCGCTAACCCTAAATGCAAGGGGGCCTCGAAGTTACCTCAGCAACTTCTGTCTTATGGCAGGGTAGACTATCTCCCCCACTAACCATTGAATTGCAGAGACTTTAAATTTCTCAGTAACCACTTGACCACACTGCCACCATTTGTCTGTCTGACCACTGACCTTGAGGGCCACCACCAATAAAAGAACTAACAGAGGTGTTTTTCTTTTAAGATGTAAATAATTTATTATGACACAAATGGGTACAAATCTTGATTGGTTTTATACTTCCTCAGAGGCACAAACTTATTCTGTTACACAAAACACAAATGGGGTTATACTATAGGGTTCCCACTAACCCTCTATAGACCTCTGAACTCTTCCATCCTTAACTAGGGTCTCTACACCCATAAAACTGGACTGTTCTCTTACAGACCTTAAGACTAACTAAAGACTGAACTGTTCTCTTACAGTCCTTAAGACCAACTAACTCAAAACAAACTCCTCCATCTCATGGCAGTTGGCTTCCAACCGCTCTTCACCAACTGTAAAATTCATACCTTGAACATTCTAAAAGGCTCTGGCCCTGGTTGCTATGGCGACAGCTCTTCAGAGCTTCTGCCAAGCCTCCCTTCTGTCTCACCCACATCAACAATTCATAGGATATTCCTTTGAACTACACAAAACAACATACATTTAACATATGTTATACAACATTTACACACAAATAATCGACATCATTACACCTTCCTTGTTAATAAGTTTTACCATCTTGACCTCACTCGGATATTGCTGGGCTACGCCAGTCTCCGTTTTAATCTTTGACTTGCAGAATGTGAAATTCAATATTATTATTAGTATCCATTCATTAAAAAGCAAGAATAGGCTCTGAGTTTGCAAGGCCTGAATAGGCCTGTTAGAAACAAGATCTTGTGTAGATCTCTTAGGGTCCTTCCAGACAGGCCCAAAACGCAGGACCTGCCTCGCTTTTACTAAACGACACCTGAGGTACGAGGGCGGGTCAATAAGTCCGTGACTTTTTGAAAGAAACACAGGTTTTGGGATTAAAAAATCATTTTATTTTCCAACGTCGTCTCCTTTGAGCTCTATGCACTTTGTCTAATGTTTCTCCAATTTTTTTTATCCCTTCCAAAAAATAAGAATTGTCGAGGTCATCAAAATAGGTATTTGTTTGTGAGATGATTTCATTGTTGGAGTCAAATCTCTTTCCACCGAGCCATTTCTTCAGGTTTGGAAACAAGAAATAGTCACTCGGGGCTAAATCCGGAGAATAGGGCGGATGAGGGAGCAATTCATATCCCAATTCATGGATTGTTGCCATGGAAACTGCACAGGTGTGCACCCTTGCATTGTCCTGGTGCAAAAGAACTTTTTTCTTGGCCAAATGCGGTTTGGGTTTTTTTCAAATCCTCATTAAATCAACCCAATAAGTTGGCATAATATTCACCATGGATTGTTTGACCCTTTTGAAGGGAGTCAATGTGGATTATACCGCGTGCATCCCAAAAAACGGTCACCATGACTTCATTGGCTGACAAACCCACCTTGGCCTTCTTTGGCGCCGATTCACCCCGAGAAACCCACTGTTTTGACTGCTGTTTGGTCTCCGGTGTGTTGTGGTGGATCCACGTTTCGTCCACGGTTACGAAACGGCACAAAAACTCGTCCATATTGTGATTGAACAATGCCAAACACTCCTGCAAAATTGTCACACGATTGCGTTTGTGGTCGATTGTGAGCAAACGCAGCACCCATCTTGCGGAAAGCTTTCTCATACCCAAGTGATCATTTCAAATTGAAACCACTGAGCCACGTGAGATGCCTATGGCTTCCACGATTTCTCGCACTTTCAATCTCCGATTGGCCAACACCATGTCGTGAATTTTTTCAATTGTTTTGGGTGTAGAGACCTCAACTGGGCGTCCAGAACGTTCGGCATCTTCCGTGCTTGTATGGCCACAACGAAATTCAGTAAACCACTTTTTTTACCATTGAAATTGATGGTGCAGAGTCCCCATAGTATTGATCAAGCTTAGCCTTGGTTTGAGTGATGGTTTTTTCTGCAAAAAATAATGCTTAATGAGGACACGGAATTCACTTTTCCCCATTTTCTCCTCAAATCACGCGCTAGTCTGCTATCAATGACTGTCAAACACAAACTAAATGACGCAACTTGTTCAAATTTTGACAGGAGTCAACTGACAGATGCCTGTTGACAGGAGCAGTGTTGCCCTTTCAGTTAAGAGGTGGGAAATTCAAAAAGTCATGGACTTATTGATCCGCCCTCGTAAATGCGAATTATTGTGGCGAAAACTTTGTTTTCCCAGTTTACCCCACAATAATTAAACACTTGGAAAGATCTGAACCGGATCTTTTGCAGGTATAGGTCCTAAGGGGATTGACTGCAGAAGCAATCCCAGGATTCAATCCCCACAGACATCCCTTGAGCTCAAAGTAGCAGGATGGCATCCCCCTTTCCAGCCCCCCATTTCCCCATCAAACCTTAGTCAAGGGCCCTACTGGCAGACACCTCAGGTAAGTTTTGGCTGGAAAATAAGGGGATGGGGGTGGATGCCATTCCAGATTAACAGGTGTGTGGGTGTGGGGACTGAAACCTGAGAGGAAGCAGGTTATTTGAACCCACTTCAATTTGTGTTTTAGGTAAGTGTAGAAGGGCCCTTACTCATATGGCTTTGAAAAGTTGGTTGATTTGGTGGCTCATGACATCTAAAGTGTAACGAATAACATTACAAGAGTGTTCTTTGATCCTTTACATAGCGATCAAAGTTTTCTGTGTTCTTTCTTTGCTTAAAAATAACTAACTTCTTTGCTATAGGTTATTACAGTGTTTCCCAACCAGTGTGCCGGGGCACACTAGTATGCCGTGAGCGATCATCAGGTGTGCCGTGGGAAATTGGAACCTCCAGGAGGGGAGCGGGGAGAGTCTAGTGTGTTGAAGTATAAAAACCCTAAGAAGCCTACCTCGATAAAGGCACAACATTACAACCACACCCCTCCCCACCCATTGTCTACTTGGTCTCTCCCTCTCCATGCATTGGGAAGGCCCGCCTCCCTTTCCCCAAGTAGAGACCTCCTCTTGCCTCCTGGGGGTTCTGTGTGGGAAGTTTGGCCCAGTTCTATCATTGGTGGGGTTCAGAATGTTCTTTGATTGTAGGGGAACTATAAATCCCAGCAACTAGAACTCCCAAATGTCAAGGTCTATTTCCCCCTAAACTCCATCTGTGTTCACATTTGGGCATATTGAGTATCCATGCCAAGTTTGGTCCTGATCCAACATTGCTTGAGTCCGCAGTGCTCTCTGGATGTCGGTGAACTACAACTCCAAAACCCAAGGTCAATGCCCACCAAACTCTTATAGCATTTTCTCTTGGTTATGGGAGTTCTGTGTGGGAAGTTTGTGTCTTTCTGCCATTCCTGCCAGGATATCTATGTTGTGTTATTTGAAACAGGCCAAGGTTTCACACTGAGTGTATAAATACATTTTAAAACATATTACCTATATGTATTCCTGTGTTAGAGTGTCATTTTGTGTCATTTTGATTGGTGGTGTGCCCCAGGATTTTGCAAATGTAAAAAGTGTGCCGCGGCTCAAAAAAGGTTGAAAAACACTGGGTTATTATATATATTTTAGTGTGACTAGAGAAAATGTCCATGGTATACATCAGGGTGCAGCTCATGGACTACATGCTGCCACCACTAGTCCTATCTAAATTTGGGTGGTGGGGGAGATCCATTTTTGAATGCAAATCATCTTCTCTTTCTGACTGTATCACTTACATCAGTGATTTTCAACCAGTGTGCCGCGGAACACTAGTGTGCCATGAGCATCAAGTGTGCCGTGGGAAATTATTTTCGAACTTCATTCATATATAAACTAGAAGGCGCATCTGTCCCTTTAAGAAATGGAACCATAGCACTCTCGCTTCACCTAAGAAGTGACGCGAGAGTGCTATGGTCGCGCCATCTTGGATTCGCTCAGACGCGGCTAAGTAAACAAAGTTAGAGTGAGTGCTGCAGCTGCGCGTCAAGTGACAGTGGCAGTTTGGGATCACAGCAAGACAAGCGAGTGACCATGATGGAGAACTTTTTGAGAAGGGAAAATGCAAAAGCCGAACAGGGCCCTGGACACAATTATGACACAGTTAAAGGCCCTCATATGAGTGGTGGACAAAGGAAAAAGAAAAGACGGTGAGCTCGAGGCAATACAGCGAAAGCTATCTTTCATTTGGATTCACTTTCACCGGGATGCGACGGCACCGAATCTGCTGTGCTTGGTGTGTGGTGAGAAGCTGCCCAATAGCGCCATGGTGCCAAGCAAGCTTAAACGCCATCTCCAAACGACACACCCTTCCATTCAAAACAAGACGACTGACTATTTTGTACGCTTACGTACAAACAATGAGAAACAGGCAATTTTTTTGAGAAAAACCACAAAGGTAAACGAGAGAGCCCTCAAAACGAGCTACATTGTGTATAAATACATTTTTAAACATATTAACTACTAGCTTGGGGACCCGGCGGTGCCCGGGTCATTTGAGAAAGGCATTGGTTGCCTGTGATCCAAATTGAGTCTAGATCCAATGTTAGCAGGGTTCAGTGGAAACCGGTGAACTACTACTCCCATATGCATGTCCCATTATCGATTTCTATCCTCCCCCAAACCACACCAGGATATAGAGTTGGTCATGGGAATTCTGTGTGCCAAGTGTGGACTTGATCATTCATTGGTGTGGTTCATAGTTGTCTCTGGAAGTGAGTGAAGGTACTGGAAATCCCATCATCCATTGTCCGTTATCCCCAAATTCACACCAGGATGTAGAGTGGATCATAGGGGCTCTGTGTGCCAACTTTGGGCCTGATCTGTCATTGGTGGGCCTCACAGTGGTCTATGGGAGCTGAAGCAAATTAAAGTACTGCAAATCCCATCCTTTGTGGTCCATCCTCCCCTAAATGGCACCAGGACGTAAAGTGGGTCATGGGGGTTATGTGTGCCAAGTTTGGTGCAGGTCTGTCATTCGTACGGGTCACAGTGGCCTGTGGAAGTGGGAGCCAATCAGAAAGCTGACACATACACAAAAAAATACCCACATACACTGACTTTTATGATATGTAGTAATTAGGGTACCTGGCAGTGCCTGGGATATTTGTAAAAAGGCATTGTTTGTTTTGGGGTGTTAAGTAATATCATGTAGTTAATTAGTAACATTATATTTTAGGAAAAAGCCAGTCTTTGATTCAGTTTGTATTAGTGCTCCCATTAGAAAATACATAAGAATGTGGCTGAACCTCAATGCCCAGAACCGTGGGTCAGTCCTCCCTAGACCAGGCCTGTATACACAGCTGGCCATGTTGAGTCTGTGTGCCAAGTTTGGTCCAGATCTGATGTCGGCTGGGGTCAGTACTCTCTGTATAAGAGTGAACTACAACTCCCATATGCCAAAGGCAGTCACCCCCGAACCCTCTAGTTGGTCATGTTGAGTCTGTGTGCCAAGTTTGGTCCAGATCCAACGTTGGCTGGGTTCAGTGCTCTTTGGATGCAGGTGAACCACAACTCCTATAAATCAAGGTCAATTCCCCGTAATCCTGGTCATTGGGGCTCTACATGCCAAATGTGATCCAGATTTTTGATTGAAGGGGGTGTGCCTTGATGCAAGGTGAACTACAACCCCACCGTGTGGAATCAGTCCCCCAAACCCATCCAGTCTGTTCAGTTGCTGATGAATGCCTCTCTGCTGTGTGCCACAGGAAAGGGTAGGAAAGGGTCAAGGGAGGGGCAGTGGGGGGGGGGGTGCCAATGGAAAGAGAAAGGAATCCTGGGGTGCCTGCCTGTGGGGGAGGGAACACCTGAAATCTAGGGTAGAATTGTCCCTGAATGAAAGCATTTCTTGGTTGGTGGGTCGTAGTGAGTGTGGAGGACATGGGAAGGGTTTGGGTCACGTATCCATGGCACTCACTCTAACCTGCCTTGTCCATGAAGGGAGGAGGGCCTTGGAGGCTTCTCAGCACCTGGAACTAGAGCCTGTTTGTGGAGGCCGGAGGCTATCTGTGTCAGTGGGCAACTCTGCCTCATACATACATACACATTTTTCACTTTTATTATGTGTATAGTAGATAGAAGATAGATATGTATGACTGTGTTAGAGTGTCATTTTGTGTCATTTTGGTTGGTGGTATGCCCCAGGATTTTGTAAATGTAAAAAATGTGCCGCGGCTCAAAAACGGTTGAAAACCATTGACTTACCTAATGTGCTTCCTTCACATTTCTTTACAGGGTGACGGGGGGTTTCCTGCCATCTGCAATGGGCAGCTTCAGGGTCTTGACTCCTGGGGCATTAAATGCACTGAGAAGCGCTATCCTGGAGTTTATACCAAGGTTTGCAACTATGTCTCATGGATTGAAAACACCATTCGGTCCAACTGAGCACAGCTTCCCAGTTAGTTTGAATTCAAGGCTATGATTCATGCAAAGTAGAGTCATGAAAATTAAAGTACGACTCATGCAAAGCAGGATCTGGTCATTATTTTTGCTGGTGGGGACTGTCTGTTTCCCCGAAGAAGCTCATAACTTCTACTCAATGTTATTTATTCCAGTGATCAACTGCTAAAACTTTGTTGCTTAAGGCTGTCAGCTGATCAATCTTCCATGTGACCCATCACCACTAACACCAACTGCAGGAAACCAAAAAATGTTTCAAGGCCAATGTTTCACCCTCCATTTTTCCACAGAGCTCCATTTCATTTGCCTACTTCTGTGGTTCTCAAAGTGGGCGGTAACACCCCCTAGTGGGCAATGAGGCAATCCAAGGGGGCGGTGGGAGGCTCAGAGAATTTGGGGGGCACTAAAGCCCTGTAAGGGGGCGGTGGCAGGATTCCAACTCACAAGCGCGCAAGTGTGCACCTGCCAGTTAGAAACCCCATGCAGGCGCTGCCTGGAAACCGCAGCGCGTGCCCCCCTTCCTCTCCTCAACTCCATTCACAGCGCAGTCCCGTATCGCCCCTTCCAATCCAATGGGTCCCTTGGAAAGAAGGGGCAATACGGGACTGCGCTGTGGGCAGAGTTGAGGAGAGGAAGGGGCACGCGCTGCGGTTTCCAGGCAACGCCTGCCCAGGGATTCCAACTGGCAGGCTGAGACAGTCGCGCGCTTGCGGGTGTGTGCCTGCCAGTTAGTCCAGCAGAGAAGGAAAGCCTCCGTGTCTGCAAATGCCCCCTGAGGCTGGCGGCGGGACCCTGGGCTGGAGCCTGGCCTTGGTGGCGGCCCTCGGCCTGCTCTACTGCCTGAGGGGCCCACTTGCCAAGTTTGGTCCAGATCCATCACTGTTTGAGTCCACAGTGCTCTCTAGATGTAGGTGAACTACAACTCCAAAACTCAAGGTCAATTAACGATATGTATTACTGTGCTGGAGTGTCATTTTGTGTCATTTTGGTTGGTGGTGTGCCCCATGATTTTTTTAATGTCTTCTTTTTCTTCACCGCTGCCCAGCCCTCCTCCTCCGCCTCCTCCTCCCCCAAGCAGCAGGAGTTTGGCAGGAGGGGGAGAAAGGGGGGGAGACACACCAGATGATCCGTCATGGAACAGTAGTGTGCCGTGGAACAGCGGCTGGGAAACACTGGCTTATGGCATCTCTTGCTTATTTTGTCTTGTGTTGGAAGACACGCAGTGCCACAGTAGAATTGGCTAATTTTTATTGTGTCAGGAGCGAATTGAGAATACAGTTATAATGTTTACAAAAATTACAAACAAAGTTGGGACTTGGCATTATCCAAAATGCCCTTTGATCAGAAGTTGGCCACTTGGAGTGCCTCTGGTGTCACTGTAAGAAGGTCCTCCATGGTGCATGTGGCAGGGCTCAGGCTGCATTGTAGCCAGTGATCTGTGGTTTGCTCTTCTTCCCACTCGCATGTCATGGACTTCACTTTGTAGCCTATTTCGTAAGATTGGCTCTGCGTCTCTTGGTGCCAGAGCGCAGTCTGTTCAGCTCCTTTCAAGGTGCCAAGTCTTCTGCGTGCCCAGGGGGGAGTTTCTCATCCAGTATCAGCCACTGTTTGAGGTTCCAGGTTCTAGCCTGCCACTTTTGGACTCTTGCTTGCTGAGGTGTTCCTGCGAGTACCTCTGTAGATCTTAGGAAGCTATTTCTTGATTTAAAACATTGGCTTGCTGGCTGATACCCGAACAGAGGATGGGCTGGAGATGTCAATGCCTTGGTCATTTCATTACAGGTTGCTACTTCCCAACAGATGTCAGGTAGTGATAAACAGTATAATTTCTCCAGTAGAATTGACGAGAATAAATGAATACAAAGTGCTATAGGCCAGTGTTTCCCAACCACTGTGCCGTAGCACACTAGTGTGCCGTGGGTGATCATCAGGTGTGCCATGGGAAATGGGAACCTCCAATCGCCTTTCTTCCCCCTCCTGCTGAACACTTTTTCTTCTCCACTCGGGCTCCCTTCTTCCCAGCCTCGCTCTACTCGCTTTCCCTCCCTTTGCTCTGGGGCGAGTCTGCGCAGTAGCGCCCGCACGGGTCACATCTTCCTCCCTGCCCCCTCCCCTCCTGAACACGCTCACACTGCCCCCTCGGATCTAAATGGCGGCAGAAGCGGCAGTGTAGAAGAAAAAGTAAGTGTTGGGCAGGAGGGGGAAGAAAGGGCGCGAAGGGGAAGGAGGAGGAAGAGGCATCTGTCGAAATCTGGCATGGGCAAACTTGGACCTTCCAGGTGTTTTGGACTCCAACTCCCACCATTTTTAGCAGCCTCAGGCCCTTTTCCCCCCTCAGCCACTTAAGCAGGAAAGGGCCTCAGGCTGTTAGGAATGGTGGGAGTTGGAGTCCAAAGCACCCAGAGGGCCGAAGTTTTCCCATGCCTGTTTGAGGGACCTTGAAGTGGTGAGCCTCCTTCCAACATTGTGATTCTGGATAGAAAACAAACAACAACATAACATAACATTGTTTGAGTCCACAGTGCTCTCTGGGTGTAGGTGAACTACAACTTCCAAACTCAAGGTCAATTCCCAAGCAAACCCTTTCAGTACTTTCTGTTGGTAATGAGAGTTCAATATGCAAAGTTTGGTTCAATTCCATTGTTGCAAGAGTTCAAGATGCTCTTTGATTGTGTGTTAACTATAAATCCCAGAAACTGTAACTCCCAAATGTCAAGGTCTATTTCCCCCTAAACTCCATCTGTGTTCACATTTGGGCATATTGAGTATCCATGCCAAGTTTGGTCCTGATCCAACATTGCTTGAGTCTGCAGTGCTCTCTGGATGTCGGTGAACTACAACTCCAAAACTCAAGGTCAATGCCCACCAAACTCTTATAGTATTTTCTCTTGGTTGTGGGAGTTCTGTGTGGGAAGTTTGTCTCTTTCTGCCGTTTCTGTCAGGATATCTATATTGTGTTCATCGAAACAGGCCCAGGTTTCACACTGAGTGTATAAAGACATTTAAAAACATATTAACTATATGCATTACTGTGTTAGGGTGTCATTTTGTGTCATTTTGGTTGGTGGTGTGCCCCAGGATTTTGTAATTGTAAAAAAAGTGCCGCGGCTCAAAAAAGGTTGAAAAACACTGCCATAGGCTATATTTCAGAGGAAGAATTGGGCAAACGGTTCAATTTTTTAATTTTTAATTTTTCAATAAAAATAATTTATATGTATGTATTTTTATTGTGTTTATTGCTGATGTTTTGGTTTTACTTTGTTGTAATTTGCTGTTTGGGCTTGGCCTCATGTGAACCGCCCCGAGTCCCCTTTGGGGAGATGGGGCAGGGTACAAATAAAGTTTATTATTATATTATTATAACCACCTCTGAGTATTTCTTGCATTAGAAAGCCCTGTGAAATGCAGAAGTTAACAGATAATTGAAGACACATACACACACATACAGATCTCATACCCACAAAGGAATGCAGTCAATGTTTTCTTCGTCAAGTCCCAAAATGTTCCGTCTGGTGCTTGCATCCTGCTGTGAAAGGGTTTATGTTTGACTTCCTCAGCAGTTGCCTCTCTGTGTAATCTTGTTTTGCACAGAAGTAGGTGCCAGTGTCTCCCGGCTGGGCATTCTTCAAAGACAGAGGCAATTTATATTTTGCCATGCCAGTGCTACCGAAACGGTCTTGAAATTCCTTCTCAATGGCCGGATCTCCCGTAGAGCCTTCCGATGTCAAAAGAACCAGCTGAAGGCGAGCATCCTTCGCCCTCTCTTGCTTGTACCAGGACATGTACACATGATTGGTTCCCACCTGTGAACAGGTGAGACTGACTGGTTGTCCCTCCCAGGCCACCACATCCGGAGATTGATTAAGAGCAAACCCTAGAAGAAGAAGGAGAAGAAGGAAGAAGAAGAAGAAGGAAGAAGAAGAAGAAGAAGAAGAAGGAGGAGAAGGAGAAGGAGAAGGATTAGGAGAAGGAGAAGAAGGAAGAAGGAAGAAGAAAGAAGAAAGAAGAAGGAAGAAGAAGAAGGAAGAAAGAAGAAGAAAGAAGAAAGAAGAAGAGAGTAGTTCAAGATTTCATCAACTGAATTAAAAACAATGAATGATTAGAAAATTGAATCCATTTTCCGCAAAACCTGCTGCCCAAGGCATGCTTTTCTCACAATCTATAGAAAAGTCAGATCACTGGACAAAGACATTTTACAATTTACTTCTTATTCAGTTTCTTATCTCTCTAGGCCAGGGGTCAGGAACCTTTTTGACTCAGAGAGACATAAAAGCAAAATATTTGGAAATTTATTTCAGCGAGAGCCATATACTGTAATATATAATATATTTTAAGACTGAATTCAACTCAATGTGAGTCTATACGTACATACAATGAGAAAAGGATTCCCCCTTTGGCAGAATGACGGGACACTTCAGGCCTGGCTCTGCAAAAGGCACGCTCAGGACTCTGGGAAGGAACAGAAGGCGGAAGGAAGGGGGAAAGAAAGAAAGAAAGAAAGAAAGGAAAGAAAGGAGGGAGGGGGAGAGGAAGAAAGAAAAGAAGAACAAACTATGGAAAAAGAAAAGAAAAGCAGGAGAGAGACAAGGGGGAAGAAAGAAGGAAATGGGAAGGGAGGAAAGGAAAGGGTGGAAAAAAGGAAAGAGAGTGAGGGAAAAGTAAAATAATGAAGGGGAAAGACGAAAATAAAGAAGGGGAGAGAGAGAAGTGAAAAGAAAGGAAGGAGAAGGAAAGGAAGACTTGGGAAAAGAATAGAAGAGGAAGGAAGGAAGAGGGAGGGAGAATGGAGGAAAGAAGGAAGGAGAGAAGGAAAGGGTGAAGGGGAGAAAGGAAGGAAGAGGGAGGGAGGAAGAGGGAGAATGGAGGAAAGAAGAAGGAGAGGGAGGGAAAATGAAGGAGAGAAGGAGAAGGAAAGGGTGAAGGGGGAGAAAGGAAGGAAGGAAGAAAGAGGGAGAATGGAGGAAAGAAGGAAGGGGAGAGAGGGAGGGAAAAGGAAGGAGAGAAGAAGAAGGAAAAGGTGAAGGGGAGTAGGAAGGAAGAGGAAGGAAGGAAGAGGGAGAATGGATGAAAGACGGAAGGGGAGAGAGGGAGGGAAAAGGAAGGAGAGAAGGAGAAGGAAAGGATGAAGGGGGAGAAAGGAAGGAAGAGGGAGAGCCAGATGCAATCATGAAAAGAGCCACATCTGGCTCCCGGGCCGTGGGTTCCCTACCCCTGCTCTAGGCATTTAAATGTTGATTAAATTGATGGTTTAATTAAATCAGGTAAACTAACTCTTGGTGAACTTAAGCTGTGTTACTATATATCACTCAGGACCCTTCCAGACCGGCCCTATATCCCAGGATCTGCCTTAAACTGGATTATATGAGTCCACACTGCCAGATAATCTGGGATAAACAAAAAAACTGGGACCAGATCCTGGGACATAGGGCCAGTCTGGAAGGACCCTAAGACAACTGCAACATCCTCTTAAAGGCTTTCACTGATCATTTACAGTTTTGCAGGAACAGAATTGATACAAGACATACATGATATACAGATTCTGTACACAATGGCAAACAACACCTCTATGGTGCCATTTCCACTCCTTCAGAAATTGTTACATCTACATCTATCTCTCTATGTATATAATAAAAGACAGTGTTTGCGGCAGGAGGTGCGTAGAAATATGTGGCAGCGTGGATGATAGGACTTCCAGTACCTTCACTCACTTCCAGAGCCCACTGCGACCCTCATCCAATGACTGATCAAGACCATACTTGGCACACAGAGTCCCCACGGCCCACTCTACATCCTGGTGCAGTTTGGAGAAGGATGGGCCATGGACGATGGGACTCGCAGTACCCTCACTAACTTCCAGAGACCACTGCAAGCCACATAACCAAATCATAAAGACCAACTTTGCCACACAATGCCTTTCTCAATTAACCCTGGCACCGCTGGGTCCTCAGCTAGTATAAAAACAAATAAATCGTGTTGTATTTCAGGCCAAGTCTCAGGACTGCAAAGGCTGGAATAAGTGATGGGAGCGAATCACTTACCGGATGAAAAACATAAAATGGCAAGCAAGTAGGAACTTCTTCTCATCTCTGCAGAAAACAAAAAGTTATCACTGTGGACTTTAATCCAATTGGACCAACTGCAGACAGGGCGACACCTTTGACTTGCATCAAGAAAGAAATGCAACCAAATACAGATGTTGAGAACAGGAAGTTACAAGGGGGAGGAAAAGGAAACGAGAGAGAAACCACACATGCCAACAGGGAAGATCATTGTTCTTTGAAGATACACAGACACACATATATAGTGACCACGTTCACAGATCGAGTTGAGCTTATTTTAAATTGCTATGTAATTTGTAAGTATGTATTTGGGTGCTTTATGTTTTTAGTATATTTTATTTATTTATTTTATTATTATTTATTTATTATTTGGACTTGTACGCTGCCACTCCCCGAGGGCTCGGAGCGGCTTACAATCATATAAAAGCACCACAGAAGTAAAAACAACAATTAAACTAGACTGAAAAGATTTTCCAGCTTAGCAGTCAAAGGCTAGCTGGAAAAGATGGGTCTTGCAGGCCTTGTGGAAAGAGAGTAGATCATGCTTGGCCCACACATCGCTTGGAAGGGTGTTCCAGATTGACGGCGCCACTACAGAAAAGGCTCTGCGCCGAGTCGATGTGAGACGAATTGCTTTGAAGGTCGGCACTTCAAGGAGGTTCATTTGTTCGGAACGGAGTGACCTCTGGGGTTGGTAGGGGAAGAGACGGTCCCTCAGATGCAGCGGCCCCAGACTCTGCAAGGCCTTGAAGGTTAACACCATCACCTTGAAGGTGATCCGGTGCTTGACCGGAAGCCAATGGAGCTGCTCGAGAATAGGTGTTATGCGACATCGCACTGGAGTCCCAGTGAGAAGTCGTGCAGCGGCATTCTGGACGAGCTTAAGTTTCCGGATCACTGACAAGGACAGGCCAATGTAAAGGGCGTTACAGTAGTCCAGTCTCGAGATGACCGTGGCTTGGAGCGCCGTGGCCAGGTCGTCCCTGGATAGGTAGGGGGCCAGACACCTAGCTTGCCGCAGATGGAAAAAGCTGGTTTTGCTGACGTTGGAGACCTGGGCTTCCATCGACAGCAATGGGTCTAAGACGACCCCAAGGCTCTTAACTGAGGATGTCGGGCATAATGCCTCACCATCCAAGTTAGGCAGTCGGGCCTCCCCACCCACCGGGCGGCCCAGCCACAGTATCTCCGTCTTTGCTGGATTCACCCTCAATCTACTGGCACACAGCCAGCCAGTAACAGCTTTTATGTTTTTAATATATTGTTGTAACAGGTTTTTATTGTGTATAGCATTGAATTTTGCTGTAAGCCGGTCTGAGTCCCTATACATATATAGACAGTAATTTGGTGAAGTACCAGAACTCTTCAATCGGGAAGGTTAGCGACCTGGTAAAACTATACTTCCCATAACTCTTTAACATTGAGGCACATCAGTTGTAGTATTGGCAAACTGCATTAGTTCTACAGTGCAGATGCAACCAAAGGCAAAGGCAACTCATAATATTAATTCCAACAGACCTCACAACCTCTGAGGATGCCTGCCTTAGATGCAGGCAAAACGTCAGGAGAGAATGCTTCTAGAACATGGCCGTACAGCCTGGAAAACCTACAACAACCCAGTGATTCTGGCCTCGAAAGCCTTCGACAATACATTCATTCTTGTTGAAATAAATAGTATGCACCTCGGAGTAGGTCAGATTCACTGATGGCTCTTCCCTGGCCATAAACAGGACGTAGAAAAGAATTAAATACATGAACAAATGAGGTTTTGGAAAGAGCACACCGAATAGAGGACACACAATCCTTCTTTAGGAAAAGATTTCAGTGGCTTATCATCACTTTAATCTTGGATTTACTTAGATAAGAGTCTTGTAATACTGTATTAAGAGATTAATTTGGCACTCTATTTTGCTTTTGCAATCTTCATCAACACCTGTTTTGTGATTTTAATTTAATTTGTTGGCTCATGTTTAACTTATTGTCCACAAGGACTCAAAGATGTTTTTCGCACGTACTGCTCTCAAACCAGGGGTCCCCCATTCTGTATCTTTGCTTTCCATATTTTGTGCCTAAGTGGAGTATCTTGCATTTCTCCCCATTGAACTTCGTTTTGCTAGTTTTGGCCATTCATCTCTCTAATCCAGGGGTGCTCAGGACGGTGATTGCGATCGACCGGGTGATCTTTGGGCCTCATCCAGGTGATCTTCAGGCCCTCACCCGGTCAATCGCGTTTCCTCACCGCTGGTCCTCTTCACACGCCGCCTGGCCGCCTCCAAGAGCTCACGAGTCCAACAGCGAGAATGGCCGCTTCTGCGCTTCTTCCCTCCCGCCCCTCCCTGGCTCAGAAGCATCGCGCCGCGACGCCTGTCAGCTGGGAGGGGCAGGGAGGATGCCTTGTCTGGCGTTATTCCCAAACAAGGGAGGAGGAGGGCAGGCGCACCCCCCTCCTCCTTCCCTGGATGGGAATAATGCAAGTTATAATGCTTTATTTACAAGCAGGGAAGGAAGGGTGGGGGCATCGATTGAGCCCCCACCACCCTTATTTCCCTGCTTGTAAATAAAGCGGAGCAACACGGGTTGCCCCGCTTTATTTACAAGCAGGGAAGGAAGGGTGGGGGCTGCACGTCCTCCTTCCCCCCTCCCCCTCCCTGCTCACAGGCAACGCGCATTATATATAATGCGCGTTGCCTGTCATCAGGCAGAGGGAGGGGGGAAGGAGGAAGTGCAAACCACTCCCTCCTTCCCCCCTCCCTGCTTACAGGCAACGCGCATTATATATAATGCACATTGCCTGTCATCAGGGAGGAGGGAGGAGGGGACGAGGGAGTGGTTTGCACTCCTTCCTTCCCCCCTCCCCCCTCCCTGGCAACGCACATTATATATAATGCGCATTGCCTGTCATCAGGCAGGGGGGAGGGGGAAGGAGGGAGTGGTTTGCAGGTGATCTTTCAAAGTTGGTTCTTCATATGGTAGCTCCCATGCTGAAAAAGTGTGAGCACCCCTGCTCTAATCTGTTAAGATTGTTTTCAGTTCTGCTCCCAAATTGGTGTTATCTGCAAACTTGATGATCATGCCTTCTAACCCTTCATCTAAGTCAGTGTTTCCCAACTGGTGTGCCACGGCACACTAGTGTGCCGTGAGCGATCATCAGGTGTGCCGTGGGAAATTGGAACCTTTCTTCCCCCTCCTAGCAGCCCTTTCTCCCTCTTTCCCTCCCCAAAGATCCTCCCCGAGGCAAAGGAAGGGCTCCGCTGAATGCCAGGGCCAGGCCCGCCTTGAGGAAACCTTCAGGAGCCTGGACTCAGCATGGCTCCAGCTCCCGCTCAGGGCTGCTTCAGCCTCCCGATGCTCCCAGGTTTGCTCACTGCCTAATTCACCGACGTGGAGCTTCCGGCTTTGGCTGTTTTCGCGAGGAATCCAAGCCAACGTGAAAACGCCTACTCAATCACTTCCGCCCAGTGCTCTGCTTTTGCAGAGGGAGGAGGGAGGCAGCAAAAGAGGCCACACAGATCTATGAAACATATAGACTACCCATTCACAGGTTTCCAAGAAACAAATTGAGCCTCTCTGCTTGGAAATGTTTTAATTATTTTACTGGATTTTTTAAGAGTTGCCTCCCCCTAAGGATCTGTTCATAACAGCTTCATGACATCCATAATTATCTGGAAGCAAGTTTCACTCAGGGTGAAATTTCACAAGGGTCGATATATATATATAGATAGATAGATAGATAGATAGATAGATATAGATATATAGATATATAGATAGATAGATATATACGTATATGTTGTGTTCATCGAAACAGGCGCAGGTTTCACACTGAGTGTATAAATACTGTACATTTAAAAACATATTAACTATTTGTATTACTGTGTTAGAGTGTCATTTTGTGTCATTTTGATTGGTGGTGTGCCCCAGGATTTTGTACATGTAAAAAACATGCCGCGGCTCAAAAAAGGTCTAAGTCAGTGGTTCCCAAAGTGGGCAGTACCACCCCCTGGTGGGCGGTGGGGCGATATAGGGTGGTGCTGGAAGGCTCAGGAGAATTTGGGGGGTGCTAAACCCCTGTAAGGGGGCAGTGGGGTGAGCCAGGTGACAGGCTACCATTCATCTCTCTCTCTCTCTCTCTCTCTCTCTCTCTCTCTCTCTCTCTCTCTCTCTCTCTCTTCTCCCCTCCTCCTGCTCCCTCCTCCTCCTCTCGCTAAGCAAGGGATAATAATAATACCTTTGGGGTTCCCGTCCAACTGGTTGAGTCTTATAACAATAATAATAATGCCCTTCAACATATTTAGTGGAACTTGGATTCAGTGCAGTAACCAATTTATTAACAACAACAAAAAAAGAAACCGATTGCAAAATAGTCAATCGCGATGATGTGAGATTCCTGCTGACGGAAATAGAGCCGAGGATTCCTAGATTGGGAGCAGCGTGCCAGGTTCGTCCTTCTCATTCAGATGATTTCGAATGTTTTAACTTTTTCGTATTACCTTTCTATTCTAATTTCCATAAATAGTTTCATATTTTCAAACTTAAATGTTTCTAATTGACTCCTTTCTTTATTATATTTTACGAAAAAGGTAAAAATATTAATACATAGATCTTTCTGTTTAATTGCTATTAAAAAAATTAAACAGTTAATTTCTAGGGGGGCGGTGAATACTTTTTTTTTTCTGGAAAGGGGGCGGTAGGCCAAAAAAGTTTGGAAACCACTGGTCTAAGTCAATAATAAAGATGTTGAACAGGACCGGGCCCAGGACAGAACCCTGTCAGGGGTGCTTTGAATGCGGTTTTCCTGCTTCTTGGCTGGGGTTGGAGTGGATGGCCCAACTTTGTGATTCTATAATTCTATGATAGCTTCGTCTAACCTGTGTGTGTTATGTACTTTGGCAGAACAAAGAAAAGCAAACCAACAAATAAACATGCATAGCTACACCCTGAGAATGACAGGCTGTGCTTAACATTCATTCATTCATTCATTCATTAGATTTCTGCGCCACCATTCCCGGAAGGCTCGGGGCGGCTCACACAAGCATATACAAAACAACACATTAAAACAAGTTAAAAACACATTAAATGAACACACAATCTAAATAGATTAAAACCTAATGTGCCGAAAACAAGGCACAGCAGTGTAAGAAACATTACAGCATGTTACAGAGTCGGCGGGCTACACATTGGCAGGACCTATAGGCCGAAGGCCTGTTGGAAAATATAGGTCTTGCACGCCCGCCTAAAAGGCAAGAGATCTCGGATGGCACGCGTCTCAGCTGGGAGGGCATTCCACAGCGTGGGCGCAATCACGGAGGACGCCCTCCTACGAGTTGTTGTTAATTTGGCTGACTTCGCCGATGGAATGGCTAACAGGTTAGTGCTTTTGGGCCGGAGTGATCTCGTAGGGCAATATGGGGAAAGGCGGTCCCTCAGATACGCTGGCCCCAGGCCGTGCAAGGCCTTAAAGGTGAGCACCTACACTTTGAAGGTGATCCGGTGCTCAATAGGAAGCCAGTGCAGGTCCTGCAAGGTAGGTGTTATGTGACAGCCTGCTGGCGTACCAGACAGGAGTCGGGCGGCAGTGTTCTGCACCAGCTTGAGCTTCCGGGTCACCGACAGAGGAAGGCCAGTGTAGAGTGCGTTGCAGTAGTCCAGTCTCGAGATGACCGTGGCTTGGATCACCGTGGCCAGGTCGTTCCAGGATAGATAGGGGGCCAGCCGCCTTGCCTGTCTGAGATGGAAAAAAGCAGATTTGCTGGCCATGGAGACCTGGGTCTCCGTGGTCAGTTGGGAGTCCAAGTGAACTCCCAAGCTCTTTACAGAAGGCGATGGGCATAATGCCACACCGTCCAGGGTTGAAGCTGACATCCCCACCACCCGGACGACTCCAACCACAAAATCTCCGTCTTCGCCGGATTCACCTCAACTTACTGGCTCGCAGCCATCCAGTAACGGCTTCGAGGCAATGTTGGAAATTATCGGGACGGATCCAGGCCTGCCCTCCATCTCAGAATGAGCTGAGTGTCACTAGCGATTTATGGCACTCCAGCCCATAACTCCGCACCAGCTGTGCAAGCGGCTGCATGTAGATGTTGAATAACAGAGGGGGAGAGGATGGCCCCCTGAGGGACTCCACAAACTAATGGGGAGCCCTCAGAGACCACCTCGTCCCTACATCTAAGTATAGGGCTCTTTATATCTATATAGTAGGCATTAGGGGTGGTTAGGTTCATCGGAGTGCTCCAAAAGTCGTATTAAATTCGTATGTAAATCACTTCCGAAGTGTTTTTGAAGGGATTTAAGCAAGCCAGAAGTGAATTTGCAGTTTTGAATCCGGCACCGCTTTTTTCGGAAAGGCTTCAGAATCCTTCGAATGTGGAGAGAAGCCATGGGTTTGGAAGCCCATGCCTTCCCTCCAGAACTAGACAGCCCCGCATCCAGATCTGGAGGGAAAGTGTGGGCCTCCCAACCTGGTTTGAAAGTCCATGGCTTCCCTCCAGATCTGAACATCCCTCCACAGGAGATCTGGGGAAAACCTGTTGTAAAGGAGGGGATTCGTGAGGAGGGAGATTCCGATCCGAAAACTATGACAGGGTCAACTTTTCTGACCAAATTGTAAAGGCTCTAACTACAGACAATAATGTAAAGATCTTCAATTATGTGTAGGCTCAAACTTTGTGAGGATCTGAATTCGAATCTGTGTTTTAAGTGTGGAGAGAATGTGAGGATTCGAACTCATGGCTGTGACAGGGCAGAATGTCCTACCAATGCCACCACAATATGTAAGGACTCTTTTAATTTTCACTTGCTGCCACCATATAATGTATTGTGCTTGGCTACCCACTAGGAGAGAGTTGTTTTCAAGGCTTGTGGGAGAAAGAATCACTAGAAGAGATGTTTTAATCAAAGAACTATGAAGTTTATTCAAACAGGTTTAAGCATAGAGGTTTCAGAGTTCAAGAGCTTGGGTGGTTACAATATCTACTCAGAGGCACTTTCTTAAAGTTACCATATACTAACTATGGAGATACAGTCTGCTACTATATCACTGCTCTCCTAAAAACAATCTCAGCAGTTTCTACACTCTGGTAGTTCTTAAATCCAACTGCTTCCCTAGCAGTTAAACACAGCTGCACTGCTACTCTCTCCCAGAGTAGAATCAGGCTTCACTGCTACTCTCCCTCAGCGTCCTTTTAACACTCGCTGATAGCTGATCAAAAACAGACTCCCTAACTCTCCACACACCCTTCTGCTTTCGCAGTTAACCACCAACTGACATAGTTTGAATCTCAAGATTCCAGAGCCACTTACAGGCTCCGCCTCCTGTTTCCACGGAAACGGAAATTCCCTGGAGGTTCTGTCAGCTAATATTCCCGTTAACACTTTAAGGTTAACTAAGTTCTACCCTTTAACATATACATACATATATATATAAACATCAAACACATTTAAAACCTGTAATAAATAAATATGACTTCATCACACCCGTGTTTCCCCCAGATCTGCTGGGGAGGGATGTTAACCCGCATCCAATCTCAGTGTTTACACCCAGATTGGACGCAGAATAACATCCCTCCTCAGCAGATCTGGGGGAACCGCGGGTTTCCACCAGACCAGGCTGATGCGGGATGGATGAAATTGGCTTGCAAAGTGGGTTAAACGTGTCTGCCATTAACGAAGGCATTCCGAAACTTCCAAAATTTCGTTAATTGTGAACTTTTTTCCAAGAAAATTTGGGAAATCAGTCCAAAATTGAATCAGCAGCGCCCCCTACAGTCGAAGCGAGTTTTGAATCATTTTTTTTGGCTCAACTAGCCCTACTAGGCATGAATCTTCAGCAGTCCTTTCTATAGCCCTGATTGTCTATTTCGTTCTATTTCAGGGGCAGAAAACACCTCCTGCATAAGATCACACATATTTGATGTGGGGCCTGCTTTCGATATGATGTGGGAAAGGGATCGTGTTTAAGGATTATAACTGGGACGGCTTAAGAAAAGATAAGAATAAAGCCACTTCCTGAAAAGAGGAAATATTCAACAAGATCCAATATCTCCCTTTTGGTGCTTGAAGCACCTCTGATGCGTTTCCAGGAAAAGGAGGCAACAAGGGGAGATTAAAATACGTGAAGGAAGATAAAATGAATAAAAAGACATCTGTAGAAGACTTGGCAACGGACACAGAATGGATTGTGAAGTCCAACAGTGAAGCTTAAGTCTGCGTGGGTGACAAAGGATGCATTGAGAAGCCACACCAACAAGGATGAAGGGACATGAGTATTGATGACGGCAACCAGGAGGAACTGGTTGTGGTTATGACAAATGGGCTACATTTGTCAGGTTGTTGTGTATCTGAGTCTCTCGACATTACTTCACGAACGAAGATTCTTAGGAAGGACTCAGCCCATGTTTTTTACAAGCGCGTTGATGGCTAAAAAGGCCAGTCCGAGATAGGCAAGTTCAGTTGCAGAAAGCACAGCAGAAAGTCTCCTTGGGTGATGTTGTTTCCATGTTGCGGTTCTTTCTACATTGTCGTTTCTCTTTGAGACCCGTTCGGCGTGACTTCTCGAAAGAGGCCGCAGCATTGTGGATAGTGTGTCTCCATGCCTCCCGATGTGCGGCCAGTGTGGCCCATTGTTGGTGATCAATCTGGCCGAGCCTGAGATGTTGTTTCAGGAGTCCTTATATCTCTTTTGGGGGCGCCTCTCTTGCGCTGACCCGTGGCGAGTTCACCATAGAGTAGTATCTTTGGGAGGCGGTGGTCCTCCATCCTAGAGACGTGCCCTGCCCAGCACAGCTGAGTTCTCAATAGCATGGCCTCAATGCTGGTGATCCCTGCTTGCTCAAGGACAGCAACATTTGTCACATAGTCGGTCCAGTGTATATTTAGGATTGTGCGAAGACAGCGGTGATGAAAGAGTGCGAGGAGTCGTAGGTGTTGGCGATAGGTGTCCCTTGTTTCAGACCCATAGAGGAGAATAGACAGTATGATAGCTCTATACACACTGATTTTGGTGCTTTGCCTCAGGTGCTTGTTGCTCCAGACTATTTTGTGAAGCCTTTCGAATGCACACTATGCCTTTACTAATCTGCGATCTTTCTCTTTATCAATCTTGGCGTCTGAAGAGATGATGCTTCCCAGGGAGGTGAACTGCTGAACGGACTTAAGCACAGATTTGCCTATGCTGACATGAGGATGATGGTGTTCTTCCTGTGGTGCGGGCTGGTAGAGGACTTCCGTTTTCTTCAGGTTGACTTCCAGCCCAAACAGCTCTGCAGCTGTTGCAAAGCAGGATGTTAGGCGCTGCAAAGCTGCTTCTACATGCTTTAGAAACATATCCTTTAATGATTTAATGAACATTTTCCACCACCAAATATTTTCATAAGAGATATTTCTTGTTTGAAGAACATAATTGAAATCTGGGTTGTTGTATGTTTTTGGGGCTATATGGCCATGTTCTAGAAGCATTCTCTCCTGACGTTTCTCCTGCATCTGTGGCAGGCATCCACAGAGGTTTTGAGGTCTGCTGGAAACTATGAACATTAGGTTTATATATCTGTGGAAAGTCCACGGTGGGAGAAAGAACTCTCGTCTGACGGAGCTAGGTGTGAATGTTTCAATTTGCTACCTTGATTAGCATTTAATGACCTGACAGTTTTTAGGTGTGCCTTGTTACTGCTTGGGGGAATGTGGCGCAGCTGGCTGGGTGTCAGCTGCAAAAGATCTCTACTGACCAGAAGGTCATGAGTTCGAGGCCTGCCCGGGTCGAGGTGGGCTCTCGACCTATTGTGTAGCCTGTTGTCGACCTTTGCCACCCGAAAGGCAGTTGCATCTGTCAAGTAGGAAATTAAGGTCCCACTTAGTGGGGAGGCTAAATTTAACTGATTTACGAGGCCATTAAAAAGATCTCCAGGAAACACGCTGAGGAATGAAGGAGTTCAACAGCTCCCCCTGGTGGCCAGATGTTAAATTGCCTCTGTCTGTCTTGTGTATTTGTGTGTCTAAATGTAATGTGTACATTGTAATCCGCCCTGAGTCCCTTGCGGGGTGAGAAGGGCGGAATAGAAATGAATTAAAACAATCAATCAATCAATCAATAAAAATGTGTTGACAGGTGATTAGGTGTTCCTGATTGTTTCTTGTCTGGAGTTCCCCTGTGTTTGGGTTTGGTCCCAACAGACCTCACAACCTCTGAGGATGCCTGCCAGAGATGCAGGTGAAACGTCAGGCGAAAACGCTTCTAGAACATGGCCATACAGCCCGAAAAGACCTACAACAACCCAGTGATTCTGGTCATGAAAGCCTTCGACAATACTTGAAATCAGCAATTCTTTTGGAACGATCCCATCTCAGTATATAAATATACTAAGCTTATTCCATCTCCTTTTTAAAAAATCTGATATGTCAGAGTGAAAGCCACGGCCCCTCCCATCTGGTCCTGGCCCCGTTCTGTCTAGTATTTTATATAAAGCGGTCATCCTCTGAGCCCCGGGTGACCTTCGAGAAGTCTCTGCAAGGGAGTGTGAGAGCGCAAAGAAGGGCACACTGCCCATAGTGCGATGCACCACCAACCGCTGGAAATGCTGCTGTGCCTCCTGCCTGTCTTGTGCCTCTGCTCCAGCCATGCCTCTGTGCCCCCATTGCGCTTCTCTGCTTTCCTGGACCCCACCCACCAGATCTACTTGCGATGGGACCACAATGACGAAGAGGCCACCATGACGTTTGAGCTGCAAGCCCACTCAACAGGATGGGTTTCTTTTGGCTTCACCCATAACAAAGAGATAACAGGAGCAGACTTTGTGATTGGTGGCGTCCTTCCTGACGGCAACGTCTATTTCTCGGTAAGCTGAAGACTCAAACTGCCTCTTCCACTCTATAGGAAACCAGCCTCTATATCAGGGGTAGGGAACCTATGGCTCGGGAGCCAGATGTGGCTCTTTTCATGATTGCTTGTGGCTCTCCAGAGCAGCCCGGGCCTCTGTTTCCCAGAATACAGCTCTCTCTCTCTCTTCATTCCTTCCTCTTCCTTCCTTCCTTTCTCCCCTTCACCCTTTCCTTCTCCTTCTCTCCTTCCTTCTTTCCTCCATTCTCCCTCTTCCTTCCTTCCTCTTCCTTCCTCTTCCTTCAAAAAAGCTAAAGACGTGGCTGTGGGACCAGGCATTTGGTTGATGTGTAGCAGCGGACGGACAACTTGAGTAGCATAGGCAGGCCCGGATTAAGGAAGTTTGGCGCCCTAGGCCACCTCCCTCTCACCTTCAGTCAAGGAGGGCAGGGCGAGAAGGAGAAAGAGGCGGAGGGACCCCTGCCGCGCATGTGCACGCAGTGGGAGGGTGCCTCTTTCTCCTCCGTGCCCCGCTCTCCTTCCTTGATTGAAGGAAGGAGGGTGGGGCGAGGAGGAGAAAGAGTCGGAGGAACGCCCGCTCTCCTTCCTTGATTGAAGGAAGGAGGGTGGGGCGCGAGAAAGAGTCGGAGGGAGGGCGCCTCTTTCTTTTCTGTCCCCCGCCCTCCTTCCTTCAATCATGGAAGGAGGGCGGGGCATGGAGGGGAAAGAGACACCCGACGCATGCGCACTTTTTTGAATTTTTAAAAAACTTTTTTGGGGGGTCCGGACCTGCTGCCCCCCCATAGCTACCGCCCTAGGCCATGGTCTAGGGTCGCCTTATGGGTAATCCGGGCCTGAGCATAGGGTTATGTTGACGGACTGCAGATCGGCTTGAACAACCTATGAATATGGAACGGGGATTATGGGGTATCTGATATGTAATACTTTTAATCTGTTTTGTTGTATTTTGATATGCTGATGTTTTGTTCCTTTGTATGCAGCACTGAATTGTTGCCTTCTTGTTGTTAGCTGCCCTGAGTCCCCCTTATAACCTAAGGGTGGGTTATAAAAGAAAGAAATAATAATAATAATACACAGCAGTTATCCCATATTAACTTGCTATCAATACTAAAGCAAGGTAAGTCAGTCTTGATTGTAATGATTTGCCCAATGCTACCCAAGGAAACCTATAAAACAGAATTTGAAACCAGGCTTCCTCAACGGAAACCTGTAATTTTATTTCCTGAGCTTTGTGCATGTTGTTTTCCCTGCTTCACTCAGGACTGGCATGGTGTGAGTGAGGATACCATCTTGGAAGATGAAAGCCAAGACTACGAGTTGTTATCATTGACACAGGATGCAACTTCTACTACCATGGCCTTCCTCCAACACAATTTATTCCAATTGCGTAATCATATTTACCGCAACGTGTGATGAAGATGACCTGGACATCACGGATCTCAGGGGCACCACAAATACAGATACGCTCTTATTGAACCTCCCATATCTCACCATTATAGGTGGTGTAACCTTCCTTGCTGTAGTTTGGAAGGATTTCTTTAAAACCACTCAACCATCTCAGGGAAACAGTAGAACCCAAAGAGTCTATATCAGAAGTTCGTTGACGCACTTCTTTGAAGTCACTTGACATTACCTGAATGCCGCACCTTCAGTAATCAAACAAATGGTCAGCCCCGATTTATAAGAAGCATGTTCCAGAACTACAACAAGAGGCATAAAAACAGTAAAATATAAAAGACAGTTTAAACAATATTCCGATTTATAACCAAGAGAGGCTCAGAAGGGGCTAAATGCCTGCCAACAAGAGGCATAAAAACAGTAAAATATCGTTTAAACAATAGCTTAACCAAGAGAGGCAGAAATGCCTGCCAGCAGCTCGCTAATTGCTCGCACTTCAGGTGGTAAATTCAGGTTGAGATTCAGATCGAAGAGATCTCTGGGGAACATATGGGAGTAGTCGGTCCCTCAAGTACACCGGCCCCAGACCATACAAGGCCTTAAAGGTCAAAACCCAGCACTTTGAAGATGACCCGGTGCTCAATTGGCAACCAGTGCAGATGCTGCAGAGTTGGAGTGATATGAGCCCTGGCCGGCACTCCAGCCAGGTGTCTTGCTGCCGCATTCTGCACCAGTTTGAGCTTCCGGACGACCAACAAAGGAAGACCAATGTAAAGGGCATTACAGTAGTCTAACCTCAAGATGACCGTCGCCTGGATTACCGTGGCTAGGTCATTTCCGGAGAGATAGGGCGCCAGCCGCCTAGTCTGCCACAGATGGTAGAAAGCGGATCTGCTGACAGTAGAGACCTGAGCCTCCGTTGTCAGCAGCGGGTCCAACTGGACCCTCAGACTCTTTACTAAAGGCGACGGGCGTAATGCCTCGCCGTCCAGAGTAGGCACCCGGAGCTCACACCTCCCCGGTGACCCAGCCAAAGGATCTCCGTCTTCGATGGGTTCACCCTCAACCGACTGGCTCGTAGCCAACCAGTCACGGCTTCAATGCATTGTTGGAAACAATCGGGTACAGAGTCCGGTCAGCGGTCCATCCTCAGCACCAGCTGGGTGTCATCCACATACTGGTGACACTCCAGACCAAAACTCCGCACCAACTTGGCAAGTGGTCGCATGTAGATGTTAAACAATAAAGGTGAGAGAATGGCTCCCTGAGGCACCCCGCAACTTAAGGGGAGCCCCTCGGAAACCATACCTCCCCTCTCCACTCGCTGTCCCCGGTCAAGGAGAAAAGAGGACACCCATTTTGGGGCCGTCCCCCTCACTCCCGTCATGGCTAGGCGGAGAGACAAGTGCTTACAATATCCATAAGGACACAGAGAGTGTGCATCCAGAAAAGAAATAGGAATCCCTAGTTTTATTCAGGGTTAATGCAGGGTTAAATTATATTGATCTGGAGAGGTGATATAAAAAGTTACTGATCATTCAGAAAGCTGGCAGAAAATACTATAGAAATAAACCATGTATGGGGGAGATGGTGAAAAGCGTAACATTACATAGGGGATTGGGGGTAAAACAGTCCATTTTTTGGTTTTACAACTTGTGGTTGCAATATGAATCTTCATCTTCTGCTTTTCGGAGTGACTATTTATGCCTATGGAAAAATATACAAACATGAGGATCGATGATCTTATTAGCACCCAGACCGTAATTGGTTTAGCTTAGGACAACTTATATACCCTTCTATCGTGGTTTGCCCAGACGCTTATATGTCTGGGATTCAAGTACTCTCAGATTAGTCCTACCAATCAGTCGAGAGCTTTTCCCTAAAGATACCAATTCAATGTTAGCTCTATCTTGTGCTCCCTCGTATAATAGTTTTGTACGATCGTCCAATCAATCTTTTTGGTAGGGTTCCTATCCATACTTTTTAACTCTTGAGTCAGCCATTCCATCTGGACCATTTCCATCATTTTGTACAGCCATTCCTCTTTCCTTGGTTCGCTGGCAGATTTCCAATACCTGGCATAAACCAGTGTGGCGTGTGGTTTTGGCCAAGAATATACGCTTTTCATTTGGGTCTAAGCTTGGATCCATAATCCCTAAAAGGAATGTGTCTGGCTTTCTCTCTATCTTTTTGAGAGAATTTTATTAACTTCCGTGTTTATTGTATTCCAATATGTTTGGGCTTTCGGGCACAACCACCATAGGTGGAAGAAGGTTCCATTCCGGGCTCCGCAGTTCCAGCATTCCGTTTTGACATTTTTGTATATTTTGGCCAATTTATCTGGGGCAAGATACCATCTGTATAAGATTTAAATCCAATTTTCCTTATATTTGTAGCAAACGGAAGAGTTTGCGGTTTTTTTCCAGATGGTTTGCCAAGTCTTCCAATTTATCTTGACTCCAATGTTGCGTGACCATTTTTTCACATGGTCCTCTATTTTAAGATCATTTTGGAAAAGTAGTCTATATATCTTTCCGACTAGATTTTTATCCGGCCCAAGAAGAACCTTCTCCCACTCTTTCTGGTCATCCTCGAACCCTTTTTTAATATCCAATTTAAATTTTTCCATAACTTGACGATATGGGAGCCAACCCAGCTCCCTTCCTTCTCGGGCTAGTTGCTCTTTGCTTTTCAACCTATAATTTAGCCCGTTCCAATATATCAAATCCTTATAAGTATACCATTTGGTATCGTCTAATTGTCTTAATCGGAATGCCTCCACTGGTGATAACCATGTGGGGGTTTTGGAGTATATTTTGTTGAATATACTCTCGTTTTTCCCTTCCCTACCCTTCCCTGCACCCCTTGTTACTCTTCCCCTTCCCCACTTCCCCGTTTCAACCCCTGTTTTTGGGTTTTTGTGTTTTATGTTACTTTTAATATTTGAAACTGCAATAAAGAACATTTATTAAAAAAAATAATATCACATATACTTTATTTATTTACCACACTTGTATCCTGCCCTTCTCACCACGAAGGGGACTCAGGGCGGCCTTACAAATGCAACCATTCAGTGCCGCATATACATACAGTATATATTTCCATGTATGACATATACTTTCAGATATACCAGAGCTGAGAATATTTTGCAATTATTTTGTAAATACTTTGTAATGTATATTTTGTAAACAAAGGTATATTTAACTACAATTTCCCATTTTCCCTATGTATGTCACATCTTGGGACACTAATAAACAGCAGCATATCCAGGCAATGGTACACTTTAATTTGTCACTTTTTTGGATCATGCAAGGAAGTGATTGCTAAAATTGTGAAAATGTCAAATCTGTGTTATTACTGATTGCAACTGCAGAAACAAGAAAATGTATTTGTAGAGTTTTAATAAAGTAATTTCTTCATGAGAAAAAAATTTTTAAAAAAAGAAATAAACCATGTATGGATCTTTAAAATAAACTCAGAAAGGACAGGAACAAAATTTGGGACTTCCTTTTTTTTCTACGGACTTCCTACAGCTTTAATAACTCGTAACACAAGCAATTATACCTTTCCCAACCTTCCTTCTTCTTTGGTCATATTTTGATTGTTGTTGTTGTGTGCCTTCAAGTCATTTCTAACTGATAGTAACGCTATCAAGGGATTTTCACACTTCTATATATATGTTTTCCTTGTCAGGAAACAGATGGCAACTAGGTATGAGACAGTTTCAGCCCTGTCACTCCAAATAGAGAAGACCCCTAAGAGACTTCCCTGGTATTTGGTGGCAGGCAAAGCAACAGAAGCTTCTAGATGTTGGAAGTGTTGCTGACTACTTTTTCATCTGCTGGTTCTTGAATCTACTTATATTTGTACATTTTGACCTTGTATAAACACCCTTGAATTTTTGACAAAATCTACCATATAAATGGGAAAATCAAACAATGTTTTCTTCAGTATCCTGGCCAGTTTACCTGTGTGTGCATGTGTGCAAATATTGGTAATGGTGTGATCTCACGGAGAATGTTTTCCCTTTTAATTTCGCCCTGCGCAGGGGGATACGCTAAGACTGATGGCTGGCTATGGCACCGATGACACCATCAATTTCTTCAAAGGGCGAATAGTCCACAAATCTCTCTACATGATGCTGTCATCAACCGATGAGGAATTGAACTCACCCAGTATCTACCATGTATATGATCTGAAGGTAGATGATGTGAGTATCACATCACTTAGAACAAAGATAACTCCATTCAGTAATTTCAAAGGACTCTGTTTCTGATAGATTTAATACATGTGTTCATTTACTCATCAACAACGATCATCATATCATTCACATGGCAGTATTTACTCGTCTTCTTATCCTTCAGTGTGTGAGTATTAGGCCTGAGCAATCATGGTTCTAAATGGTTCTAAAGTACTTACAAAACTAAAGTTCTGGTGGTGAACACTAGGTGGCACTGGTGCTTTGCTTCTACAGTGTTGCTAAAGTTCTGGTGGTGAACACTAGGTGGCGCTGGTGCTTTGCTTCTACAGTGTTGCTAAAGTTCTGGTGGTGAACGCTAGGTGGCGCTGGTGCTTTGCTTCTACAGTGTTGCTAAAGTTCTGGTGGTGAACACTAGGTGGCGCTGGCGCTTTGCTTCTACAATGTTGCTAAAGTTCTGGTAGTGAAAACTAGGTGGTGCTGGTGCTTTGCTTCTACAGTGTTGCTAAAGTTCTGGTGGTGAACACTAGGTGACGCTGGTGCTTTGCTTCTACAGTGTTGCTAAAGTTCTGGTGGTGAACACTAGGTGGCGCTGGCGCTTTGCTTCTACAATGTTGCTAAAGTTCTGGTAGTGAAAACTAGGTGGTGCTGGTGCTTGCTTCTACAGTGTTGCTAAAGTTCTGGTGGTGAACACTAGGTGGCACTGGTGCTTTGCTTCTACAGTGTTGCTAAAGTTCTGGTGGTGAACACTAGGTGGCACTGGTGCTTTGCTTCTACAGTGTTGCTAAAGTTCTGGTGGTGAACACTAGGTGGCACTGGTGCTTTGCTTCTACAGTGTTGCTAAAGTTCTGGTGGTGAACACTAGGTGGCGCTGGTGCTTTGCTTCTACAGTGTTGCTAAAGTTCTGGTGGTGAACACTAGGTGACGCTGGTGCTTTGCTTCTACAGTGTTGCTAAAGTTCTGGTGGTGAACACTAGGTGGCACTGGTGCTTTGCTTCTACAGTGTTGCTAAAGTTCTGGTGGTGAACACTAGGTGGCGCTGGTGCTTTGCTTCTAGAGTGTGGCTAAAGTTCTGGTGGTGAACACTAGGTGGTGCTGGTGCTTTGCTTCTACAGTGTTGCTAAAGTTCTGGTGGTGAACACTAGGTGGCGCTGGTGCTTTGCTTCTAGAGTGTGGCTAAAGTTCTGGTGGTGAACACTAGGTGGCGCTGGTGCTTTGCTTCTACAGTGTTGCTAAAGTTCTGGTGGTGAACACTAGGTGGCGCTGGTGCTTTGCTTCTACAGAGTGTTGGCTAAAGTTCTGGTGGTGAACACTAGGTGGCACTGGTGCTTTGCTTCTACAGTGTTGCTAAAGTTCTGGTGGTGAACACTGGGTGGCGCTGGTGCTTTGCTTCTACAGTGTTGCTAAAGTTCTGGTGGTGAACACTAGGTGGCACTGGTGCTTTGCTTCTACAGTGTTGCTAAAGTTCTGGTGGTGAACACTGGGTGGCGCTGGTGCTTTGCTTCTAGAGTGTGGCTAAAGTTCTGGTGGTGAAGACTAGGTGGCGCTGGTGCTTTGCTTCTACAGTGTTGCTAAAGTTCTGGTGGTGAACACTAGGTGGCGCTGGTGCTTTGCTTCTACAGTGTTGCTAAAGTTCTGGTGGTGAACACTAGGTGGCACTGGTGCTTTGCTTCTACAGTGTTGCTAAAGTTCTGGTGGTGAACACTAGGTGGCGCTGGTGCTTTGCTTCTACAGTGTTGCTAAAGTTCTGGTGGTGAACACTAGGTGGCACTGGTGCTTTGCTTCTACAGTGTTGCTAAAGTTCTGGTGGTGAACACTAGGTGGCACTGGTGCTTTGTTTCTACAGTGTTGCTAAAGTTCTGGTGGTGAACACTAGGTGGGCGCTGGTACTTTGCTTCTACAATGTTGCTAAAGTTCTGGTGGTGAACACTAGGTGGTGCTGGTGCTTTGCTTCTACAGTGTTGCTAAAGTTCTGGTGGTGAACACTAGGTGGCGCTGGTGCTTTGCTTCTACAGTGTTGCTAAAGTTCTGGTGGTGAACACGGGGTGGCGCTGGTGCTAAAGTTTTGCTTCTACAGTGTTGCTAAAGTTCTGGTGGTGAACACTAGGTGGCGCTGGTGCTTTGCTTCTACAGTGTTGCTAAAGTTCTGGTGGTGAACACTAGGTGGCGCTGGTGCTTTGCTTCTACAGTGTTGCTAAAGTTCTGGTGGTGAACACTAGGTGGCGCTGGTGCTTTGCTTTCTACAGTGTTGCTCATGTTCTGGTGGTGAACACTGGGTGGCGCTGGTGCTTTGCTTCTACAGTGTTGCTAAAGTTCTGGTGGTGAACACTAGGTGGCACTGGTGCTTTGCTTCTACAGTGTTGCTAAAGTTCTGGTGGTGAACACTGGGTGGCGCTGGTGCTTTGCTTCTACAGTGTGGCTAAAGTTCTGGTGGTGAACACTAGGTGGCGCTGGTGCTTTGCTTCTGCAGTGTTGCTAAAGTTCTGGTGGTGAACACTAGGTGGCGCTGGTGCTTTGCTTCTACAGTGTTGCTAAAGTTCTGGTGGTGAACACTAGGTGGCACTGGTGCTTTGCTTCTACAGTGTTGCTAAAGTTCTGGTGGTGAACACTAGGTGGCGCTGGTGCTTTGCTTCTACAGTGTTGCTAAAGTTCTGGTGGTGAACACTAGGTGGCACTGGTGCTTTGCTTCTACAGTGTTGCTAAAGTTCTGGTGGTGAACACTAGGTGGCACTGGTGCTTTGCTTCTACAGTGTTGCTAAAGTTCTGGTGGTGAACACTAGGTGGCGCTGGTGCTTTGCTTCTACAATGTTGCTAAAGTTCTGGTGGTGAAAACTAGGTGGTGCTGGTGCTTTGCTTCTACAGTGTTGCTAAAGTTCTGGTGGTGAACACTAGGTGGCGCTGGTGCTTTGCTTCTACAGTGTTGCTAAAGTTCTGGTGGTGAACACTAGGTGGCGCTGGTGCTTTGCTTCTACAGTGTTGCTAAAGTTCTGGTGGTGAACACTAGGTGGCGCTGGTGCTTTGCTTCTACAGTGTTGCTAAAGTTCTGGTGGTGAACACTAGGTGGCGCTGGTGCTTTGCTTCTACAGTGTTGCTAAAGTTCTGGTGGTGAACACAAGGTGGCGCTGGTGCTTTGCTTCTACAGTGTTGCTAAAGTTCTGGTGGTGAACACTAGGTGGCGCTGGTGCTTTGATTCTACAGTGTTGCTAAAGTTCTGGTGGTGAACACTAGGTGGCGCTGGTGCTTTGCTTCTACAGTGTTGCTAAGTACTTTTGGTGAACACTAGGTGACGCTGGTGCTTTTCTTCACAGTGTGGCTAAAGTTCTGGTGGTGAACACTAGGTGGCGCTGGTGCTTTGCTTCTACAGTGTTGCTAAAGTTCTGGTGGTGAACACTAGGTGGCGCTGGTGCTTTGCTTCTACAGTGTTGCTAAAGTTCTGGTGGTGAACACTAGGTGGCGCTGGTGCTTTGCTTCTACAGTTTTGCTAAAGTTCTGGTGGTGAACACTAGGTGGCACTGGTGCTTTGCTTCTACAGTGTTGCTAAAGTTCTGGTGGTGAACACTAGGTGGCGCTGGTGCTTTGCTTCTACAGTGTTGCTAAAGTTCTGGTAGTGAAAACTAGGTGGTGCTGGTGCTTTGCTTCTACAGTGTTGCTAAAGTTCTGGTGGTGAACACTAGGTGGCACTGGTGCTTTGCTTCTACAGTGTTGCTAAAGTTCTGGTGGTGAACACTAGGTGACGCTGGTGCTTTGCTTCTACAGTGTTGCTAAAGTTCTGGTGGTGAACACTAGGTGACGCTGGTGCTTTGCTTCTAGAGTGTTGCTAAAGTTCTGGTGGTGAACACTAGGTGGCGCTGGTGCTTTGCTTCTAGAGTGTTGCTAAAGTTCTGGTGGTGAACACTAGATGGCGCTGGTGCTTTGCTTCTAGAGTGTTGCTAAAGTTCTGGTGGTGAACACTAGGTGGCGCTGGTGCTTTGCTTCTACAGTGTTGCTAAAGTTCTGGTGGTGAACACTAGGTGGCGCTGGTGCTTTGCTTCTACAGTGTTGCTAAAGTTCTGGTGGTGAACACTAGGTGGCGCTGGTGCTTTGCTTCTAGAGTGTGGCTAAAGTTCTGGTGGTGAACACTAGGTGGCGCTGGTGCTTTGCTTCTACAGTGTGGCTAAAGTTCTGGTGGTGAAAACTAGGTGGCGCTGGTGCTTTGCTTCTACAGTGTTGCTAAAGTTCAGGTGGTGAACACTAGGTGGCGCTGGTGCTTTGCTTCTAGAGTGTTGCTAAAGGACTGGTGGTGAAAACTAGGTGGCGCTGGTGCTTTGCTTCTATAGTGTTGCTAAAGTTCTGGTGGTGAACACTAGGTGGCGCTGGTGCTTTGCTTCTATAGTTTTGTAAGTACTTTAGAACCATTTAGAACCATGATTGCCCAGGCCTAGTGAGTATATGTGAGTGTGAGTGTGTATACATACATGTCCAAATAAGTTGGTCTATAAAATAAAAATACAATAGCAATCTAGCAAGAATAGAATAAATTACCATTCAGAGAAATATATTAATATGGTTTTCAATCACAGAATGAAATTTGTTTGAAACACATCCGAATATGGCCTTCCTTTGTTGGTAATCCGGAAACTGAAGATGGTGCAAAACGCCGCGGCTCGACTGCTGACTCGAGTGACACTAACATGCCACATCACACCAGTCCTCCAGCGTTTGCACTGGCTTCCCATCAAGTACCTTGCATGGCCTGGGGCCAGTGTACCTGAAGGACCGCCTCTCCTTGCACATTCCCCAGAGACCACTACGGTCCATGGACCAAAACCTATTGGAGGTTCCATCACTCAAGATTTGCCAATTGTCATTGACTCGGCAGCGCACCTTTTCTGTAGTAGCGCCTACCCTGTGGAACGCCCTCCTGGCAGAGGCACGAGCAATAACGGAGTGACAGGCCTTCCGGAGGGCCTGTAAGACCACCCTGTTCTGCCAGGCATTTAATCTCTTAGGTTGTGCTTTCCATTCTGGTCCTAATCTGTTTATATTTTGTTTTTAACTACGTTGTGTTGTGTATTCATTGTTGTGAACCACCCTGAGCCTTTTTGGGAAGGGTGGTATATAAATCGAAATAATAAATAAATAAATAAATAAATAAATAACATTGGGCCGGGAGATAGCACAGTGGTAACACAGCTGTGCTTGCAACCTGAAGGTTGCTAGTTCGATTCCCCGAGCTGGCTTGGACAACCGGCTATTGCAGCCCTGTCCTTCTGCTCACCTCGCAGTTTGAAAGCACCCCAGCTGTGAGTAGATAAAACCGGGAACCGCGAAGCGGGGAAGGTTTTTACAGAGGGACTTTACCACGCCTGAAATGTGGTTGTCCAGAAGGTGGAATGCGGAACAGAAGCTTCCTTTGTTGGATGGAACAACAGCAGCCCCTTGTGACATAACGACGCAATGACATAACAACAATGATGTAATGGAGCAATTCACATCCAGCGACGCACACCTTACGAGGCAGCCAGGAAGAAGGAATCTTCTAAAATTGCACTGTGTACTGTCATTTGTATGTCTTCCGACAGGGACTGTCTATCGTATGTGTAATGTAATCCGCATTGAGTCCCCTTCGGGGTAAGAAGAGCGGAATATAAATAAACAGTTATTATTATTATTATTATAAATATATATATATGTGAGGTTTCTCCATTCTTCGTTCCTCCTTCAAGGAAGATAGTCCATCTTTTGGTTCTTTTTGCTTGAGAAAGGGACAGATCTCATCCGCTATTATGGTTATTACTGTCTACACTCCTGTATAAGTATAGAAATTTGAGCCAAAAACTGGGTCAAATTGTCCACAGTCAATGTAGGAACTATGCCAGGGATCCTCAAACCTTTTAAGACAAGAGCCAGTTCAATGTAATTTTATTGGGATCTATTTTTATCTTGAAATTTACCAGGAGCTGCTGCATTTCCCACCCTCGGCTTATACTCGAGTCAATACATTTCCCCAGTTTTTAGTGGTCAAATTAGGTGCCTTGGCTTATATTTGAGTCGGCTTATACTCGAGTGTATATGGTCCATTTCTTGTCAATACTGCAAGGGGCAAAGGCAGTATTAGAAGTTATACAAAACCTAGGCAGAGCTTGAGTGCTTAAAATGTTATAATGCCAAAATGCATTGTTTCTAGAGTGTTAACAGTTTATAAAGGCAGAACACTAAAATACAGTAAATTTCAGTTATGTTCTTACTTTGTATCTTGACTTGGTTTTTCAGTTCCCTGTCCCTGAGGACACCACTTACGCCTGCACTTTTCTTCCGCTGCCCATAGTCAAGACAAAACATCATATCTACAAGGTAACAATGGAGAGACGGCAGAAAGGGCTGTAGCTACACTTATTCTCTTAAGTGTCTCTGTAAGCTCTGTTTTAGGGGATGAAATGGGTGGTTACAATGGATTCAAAGGACAACAGAAGCTTTTGGCCAGCCTAAGCTTCACAGGAGAGAACAATACATTACAAAAGGAGATCTTGCCAGGTCTAGTCATCCTTCTGGATTCTTTGAAAGACTTTTCTGGTGTAAAGTGATGGATTATAAATTGTTGCTTACAAACTGTCATAATCTTCTCTCCTGTGAAGCTTAGGCTGGCCAAAAGCTTCTGTTGTCCTTTGGACTGTTGGTATAAAATACTGCTAAATGCTTCAGCAGGTGCTAAGAATGTCTGTTTTGGTTACAATGGATGTCACATGTAGCAGGGCCCATATCACAGTGGTTCTTAACTTGACTGTGCACCAGCTGGTTGAAGGTGAACCCATTGAACATAAGAACATAAGAACATAAGAAGAGCCATGCTGAATCGGGCCTCAGCCCATCTAGTCCAGCATTCTGTGTCACACAGTGGCCCACTAGTTGTACACAGGGATCTCTAGCAGAAAGGAGGGCAAAGACAGAGATCCTATGGCTGGGCCGTCCTGGTGTCGGTGAGTGCCCGTTGCCTACCCTGGATGGCAAGCAGTTAAGTCCGTCGTCTTTGGTAAAAAGCCTGGGGGTTCAAGTAGACCCACTGTTATCGATGGAGACTCAGATCTCCACGGTTAGCAGGAGAGCATTTTTCCATCTGCGGCAGGCTAGGCCAGTGTTTCCCAACCTTTTTAGAGCCGTGGCACACTTTTTACATTTACCAAATCCTGGGGCACACCACCAACCAAAATGACACAAAGTGACACTCTAACACAGTAATACATATAGTTAATAGGTTTCTAAATGTATTTATACACTCAGTGTGAAACCTGGGCCTGTTTAGATGAACTCAACATAAATATCCTGGCAGGAATGGCAGAAAGACACAAAGTTCCCACACAGAACTCCCATAACCAAGGGAAAATGCTATAAGAGTTTGGTGGGCATTGACCTTGAGTTTTGGAGTTATAGTTCACCTATATCCAGAGAGCACTGTGGACCCAAACAATGTTGGATCAAGACCAAACTTGGCGTGAATACTCAATATGCCCAAATATGAATGCAGATGGAGTTCAGGGGAAATAGACCTTGACATTTCGGAGTTGTAGTTGCTGGGATTTATAGTTCCCCTACAATCAAAGAGCATTCTGAACCCCACCAATGATAGAACTGGGCCAAACTTCCCACACAGAACCCCCAGGAGGCAAGAGGAGGTCTCTACTTGGGGAAAGAGAGGCGGGCCTTCCCAATGCATGGAGAGGGAGAGACCAAGTAGACAACGGGTGGGGAGGGGGGTGTTTGTAATTTTGTGCCTTTATTGAGGTAGGTTTCTTAAGGTTTTTATACTTCAACACACTAGACTCTCCCCCCTCCCCCCGGAGGTTCCAATTTCCCACGGCACGCCTGATGATCGCTTACGGCACACTAGTGTGCCCCGGCACACTTGTTGGGAAACACTGGGCTAGGCGACTGGCTCCTTACCTATCCAGGAATGACCTAGTTCCGGTGATCCAGGCAACGGTCATCTCGAGGCTAGACTATTGTAACGCCCTCTACATCGGCCTTCCCTTGTCGACAACCCAGAAACTCAAGCTGTTGCAAAATGCTGCCGCTCGATTGCTGGTGGGAGCACCTGCGAGAGAGCCCATCACACCAATCCTACAGCAATTGCACTGGCTGCCAATAGAGTACCGGATTGTTTTCAAGGTGCTGGTTTTGACCTTTAAGGCCTTGTATGGTCTAGGGCCAGTGTCCCTGAGGGACCGCCTCACCCCATACATTCCCCCGAGATCCGGGGAAGTGGATTTTTCATGCTTAACAGCTGTAAAAGGAATCGCTGACTCTGGGCCCGGCCTTGGAATAATAAAAAGCAGATAGTAAGCAGGCTTCTGCTGCCTGTCCTTCTGTTCGAGCTCCCTTGTGCCAGGTTTCAACCTACTTCCCCCACTTCCCATGATCCAGTTTAATTCTCAATTTTGGCAAAAGAAACTCCTGAAAAGTCGAGGAAAGAGCCACGTCCCACTTTTCTTAGTCTGCTGATCACACCCAGGTTTGTCCGCTTCCCACTTCCCCGAGATCTCTGCACTCAGAAGAACAAAACCTTCTAGTGATTCCATCAGTTCATTCCTGTCCCCTCTCAGTGACAAGACAACGAGCCTTCTCTGTGGTGGCACCGATGCTGTGGAATGCGTTACCAGACAACGTTCAGGCTATCACAGAGTTAGCCCCCTTCCGGAGGGCCTGCAAGACGACCCTTTTTAAGCAGGCCTTCAATCTAAGTTGCCCCGGACAACGCTGACCATGTCCTTGTGTTTTATATAACAAAGTGTTTTATCTGTATTTTAATCTGTTGTTTTATGTAAACTGCCCCGAGCCTGCAGGGAGGATTCGTATATGAAAGTGAACAATAAATAAATAAATAAATAAATAAATAAATAAATAAATAAATAACTTGTGGGTCTCCGGGTGTTTTGGCCTACAACTACCAGAAATCCCAGCCAGTTTACCAGTTGAAGGGCAAAACACCTGGGGACCCACAGGTTGAGAAACACTGCCATACCACTACTAACAATCTGATTGGGCACCATTTAGGGGAAGATAACATACTGGTCTTCAGAGGACAGCACAAAAATCCCTACAGATTGAACAGGAACATTCTGGCTATTCATTTTATTTATTTTTTTTTAAAAAGTAAATATGGATTCTTATTTTTTTATTTTACAGTTATTTTTAGTAGTATAGTACACCTTCCACGTTTGTGGATCTTACTTTCACGGTTTTCGTTTTTTGTTGTTTATATATATATTTAATAATTTATTGCACTTTTTTGGCTTTGGTTATAAACAGATTTGATACATATGTTCACTCTCGGAACCTCTAGTTCTTCCAGTCAAATTCTATGGTCAACTTCTGCCAGACATTGTCCATAGAGTTGCAAAGATTCTTAGGGAAAACATTCCCTTTCCTATATGTTGGTCCTCCAGCATAATTCTGTGGTCACCTTCTGCATATAATTCCAGTGCTTCTAGGCCAGGGCTGTCCAACTGCCGGCCCTGCAGGTGTTTTGGACTTCAAATCCTAGAAATCCTAACGGCTAGGATTTCTGGGAGTTGAAGTCCAAAACACCTGCAGGGCCGGCAGTTGGACAGCCCTGTTCTAGGCCATTAACCGTGGCAGTTAAAGTGGTGTCAAGCTGCATTAATTCCACAGTGTAGATGCAGCCTTGGTTGTTGTTGACAATGCTATATGTTTTATCTGTCTGTAGTTTGAGCCCATGATCACACCCCGAAATGAAACCCTAGTACATCATATCCTGGTCTATGCATGTGGGAATGCAAGTGTGTTGCCCACTGGTGTCGGTGACTGCTATGGAGCTGATCCCGATTTTGCCCTATGCTCCCAAGTAGTTGTGGGCTGGGCTGTAGGAGGAGGGGTGAGTATGTGGAATTTTCCAAACCAAGCAAACCACATCCAGCCCATAATCAATTGTCATCCATGGTAGAGGTGAGTTGCCAGATTCTGGGATTTCGTTTCATCGTGAATTTTAGGAGAAAGGAGGAGGTTTTCCCCCCAGGAAACAAAGTAAAGGGGTCTGGGGATCCTAAGCAACAGTTGCATGCCATTCTCATGTGCTTGGCCATTTTTAGTCATCAGGAATTTGGGATTTTTGTGAGCCAGGCCAGGATTACCCATAAGGCCAACCTAGGCCATGGCCTAGGGGTGCAAGCCGAGAGGGGGCGCAGATCACGGACCCAAAAAAACAAAATAAAAATGTTGAAACAAATAAAAACGCAACGCGCATGGAGATGAGGAAGGAAGGATACCGAAGGTCCTCCTTTTTGGCACCGCCCCTGCCCCTACCTGAATGCCAGCTCCTGCCTCGGCTATTGTTGCGCAAACGGCGTTGACGTTGACAGGAGGAACAATTAACTCCCTCGATGCCGACAGCATCCACTTGCAGGCTCCTTCAGTGCAAGTACAGGATACTCCATTGCGCAGTCTGCGCATGCCCTAACACCATGAAAGCTGGTATTCCTCCTCCAACACAAGAAGGAGACTCCTCCTTACTGGAGAGAGAAGCGCAACTGCCGGCTACGGCACGTGCGCAAACCCCAGTACAGGAGAGAAGCCCTACGCGACAAGCCCCGGTATCGGGGAGAAGTGCGGCATCGGTACAGCTGCTGACTACAACGCATGCGCAATCCCCGATACTGGGTAGGAGCCAAGTGCCTCACACCCTGGCATCGGGGAGGAGGCTCCTCCCCCCATGCCTGCATCCATAGTGCCTGCCGAGAGGGAAACTCCTGTGGCGGACCTAGTGGGGCCACACAGGGAGAGCTGGATGCGGGGCCCTAAGGGGGACGAGAGGAGGAAAGGATGTGGGGGGTGGGGTGCAGTGGAGGTTCGCTTAAAGGGGGCATAATTCCAAAGTGTGGCCTAGGGTGCAAAAAGGTGTTAATCCGGGCCTGTTGTGAGCATTTCCCACTAAAATGTCAGAGTGTCACCAGTGCCACCTTGTACATGTCTTCTCAGGGGTAAGCCCAATAGCATTCAATGGAACCTAATCCTCAGCAGGTGGATATGGGGTTCCAATTACAGTGATTGTAGACTTGTCTACACCAGGCCTTTACGTCTAAGTGGCCTAGAAGTCAAACCTTGATATCCAGGTGACATCCAGGGACTTCTAGTCCTTAATATTGGGATAAATTAGGTTGAAGTAGACACTACTTCTGGCTAGCCCTGGATTCGCAGATGAGCCCATAATCCAGGGGTCGGGAACGTTTTTGACCCAGAGAGCCATGAAAGCAAAATATTTGGAAATTTATTTCAGTGAGACACATATAATATATAAAATATATTTTAAGACTAAATTCAACTAAATGTGAGTCTATACATACATACTATGAGAAAAGGATTCCCATAGAAGCAGAATGAGGGGACACTTCAGACCTGGCTCTGCAAAAGGCATGCTCAGGACTCTGGGAAGGAAGAGAAGGCGGAAGGAAAGAAGGGGGAAAGAAGGGAAGAAAGACAGAGGAAATAAAGGAGGGAGGAGGAAAGGAAGAAAGAAAAGAAGAACGAACTATGGAAAAAGAAGAAAAGCAGGAGAGAGACAGGGAGGAGAAAAGAAAGAAGGAAATGGGAAGGGAGGAAATGAAAGGGAGGGGAAAAGAAAGGAAAGGTAGCAAGGAAAAAGTAAAATAATGAAGGGAAAGAAAGAAAAGAAAGAAGGGGGAGAGAGGGAAGTGGAAAGAAAGGAAATAGAAGGAAAGGAAGACTTGGAGGAAAAGAATAGAAGAGGAAGGAAGGAAGGAAGGAAGGAAGGGGAGGGAGGGAGAATGGAGGAAAGAAGGGGAGAGAGGGAGGGGAAAGGAAGGAGAGAAGGAAAGGGTGAAGGGGAGAAAGGAAGGACGAGAATGGAGGGAAGAAGGAAGGGGAGAGAGGAAGGGAAAAGGAAGGAGAGAAGAAGGAAGAGGAAAGGGTGAAGAGAAGAAAGGTAGAAAGAAAGAAAGGGAATGGAGGAAAGAAGGAAGGGAGAGAGGGGGAAGGAAAGGAAGGAAGAGGGAAGGAAGAGAATGGAGGAAAAAGAGGAAGACGAGGACAAGGCCCCGCCACTGGGCTCCACCATCCCCGGCAAAGAGGGCGCAGGGCCCCAAGAGCAGCGGAGGGTGAGGTAGAGGCGGCGGTGGCGGCGCGGAAGCGGCAGTCGCGGTGCATTTGCATCACTCCTCCCCGCTGCATGCTGGGAAACCGAGGCCCGGGCTGCTCTGGAGAGCCAGGTGCAATCATGAAAAGAGCCACATCTGGCTCCCGAGCCATAGGTTCCCTACCCCTGCCATAATCAGTCCTTCGAAAACTAAAGGAATAAGTGACAAAACTGTAACATAATTTTAAATTGCCACTTCCCTTCTCTTCCTCTGCCTCCTACCTATATAGTCCTACAAGTTCCCAGATGAAACGGGAATTTCCATAGGCACACCGTTGGATGCCCAGTGGGTCCGCTTAGAAATCCACTACAGCAATTTTAATTTAATTCCTGGTGAGTATGTTATGTGTGAATGAGTTAAGAAAAGGGCTGAGGGGCTGTGGTGGGGTAAGACCCAAAAACAGGCCCGGATTACCCATAAGGCCGCCCTAGGCCATGGCCTAGGGGCGCAAGCCGAAAGGGGCGCAGTTCAGGGACCCAAAAAAATGTTGCAACAAAACCGCAACGCGTGGCATGGAGATGACTCTCTCTCTCTCTCTCTCTCTCTCTTGGGGAGGGTGGGGGAGAGCGCTGCATGGGGGGGGGGGAGGAGGGAATGGCACCCCCCCTCGCCATTGCCCCTGCCCCCTTGTCAAGGAAGGAAGGCGCAAGGAGGAGGAGGCAGAGGGAAGCCCTCGGGGCCACTGCCGGACATGCGTGACACCCAGGAACATGGTGGAGGAGGCGAGGCCGCTCGCGCACTACCTCATGCCGCGCATGCCTGGCAGTGGCCCTAAGGGTGGGGCTTCCCTCCGCCTCTTCCTCCTCCTCACCGCGCGCTTCCTGCCTGGAGTCAAGGAGGAGAAGGGAGAAAGGAAGGGAAGCCCCGGGGCCGCTTCTGGGCATGCGCGGCAGGAGGGAGGGTGCGAGCGCCACGGCCTCTGCCTCCTCCGCCATGTTCCTGAGCATTGCAGCAGCCCCGGGGGCTTCCCTTCCTCCTCCTTTTACATTTACAAAATCCTGGGGCATGTTTCTGGGTACCGCGCGTGCGCGGCAGCAGCCCCGGGGGCTCCAAGGAGGAGGAAGGAAGGGAAGCCCCCGGGGCTGCTGTCGCGCATGCGCGGTACCCAGGAACATGCCCCAGGATTTTGTAAATGTAAAAAATGTGCCACGGCTCAAAAAAGGTTGGAAAACACCGCTGTAGAGAGAACCTACTGCTCAGGTCATTTTTTTTCTTTTTTAAAGATTTAATTGACAACTCAGGCATAAGGCTATACTATACGCCAGAACTGCGTCCATATGACATGGGGGTGCTACATACAGGAATCTTCACCTTTCCTATCCATTTCATCCCCCCTGGAGTGGACTCCTACAAGTCATACGGCATCTGCAATACCAGTCAGTTTGAGGAGGTAAGTTCTTCGCTATCCCGCTGCTTTTTCTTTAACCAGCACCAAGCGAAATTTCATTGGTCTCTTCTTTTGGCCACCGTGAGTCCCGGTTTTTGGAGAAAGGCCAGGTCAAGTAGTGGTGAGAGTGGCTGTTTCATGCTCAGGTTTGTAATTACTAGAGTTGACGGGTCTCCGGGCACCAAGTGAAGTCTCTCAGGCATTGCAATACATCCCAAGACATGGAGGCAAATCTTGAAGGAAGTGACCAGTATTAGGTTTTGTTATGTAAAGTCTGAGCACGCAGGACATAAATCACTACTTGTTTAGTTAAATTCCTGCATGCAAAAATGAGTATTTTAAAATGGTCTTCCTGCTGCATGAAACAATGGTTTCAACATGGTTTTCCCTGGCTATATGCATTTCAGGACTTTTTGAAAAATTCGTGTGTGCAACCCCCCCCCACACACACACTTTTTGCAAAGAATATTGGTTTGCAGCATTTGCTCAAGAAATTATGTATTTTGTGCAAAATTCATTATTTCTTACACAAACGTGCTATTTTTAGCAGAAATAAATAAGGTTCCAAAGTATGAATAATTTCTTTAATGTATGCAAATACATGTATGCAAAATACCCCACTTTTTGCAAAGAATATTGGTTGCAGCATTTGCTCAAGAAATTGAGTATTTTTTGCAAAATTCATTATTTCTTACACAAAAAGTGTTATTTTTAGCAATAAATAAATAAGGTTCCAAAGTATGAATAATTTCTTTAATGTATGCAAATTAATGTATGCAACCCCCCCACTTTTTGCAAAGAATATTGGTTTGCAGCATTTGCTCAAGAAATTGTGTATTTTGGGCAAAATTCATTATTTCTTACACAAAAGTGTTATTTTTAACAAAAATAAATAAAGTTCCAAAGTATGAATAATTTCTTTAATGTATGCAAATTAATGTATGCAACCCCCACACACTTTTGCAAAGAATATTGGCTTGCAGCATTTGCTCAAGAAATTATGTATTTTGTGCAAAATTCATTATTTCTTACACAACAGTGTTATTTTAACAGAAATAAATAAGGTTCCAAAGTATGAATAATTTCTTTTATGTATGCAAATTAATGTATGCAAAATACCCCACTTTTTGCAAAGAATATTGGTTTGCAGCATTTGCTCAAGAAATTGAGTATTTTGTGCAAAATTCATTATTTCTTACACAAAAGTGTTATTTTTAGCAAAAAATAAATAAGGTTCCAAAGTATGAATAATTTCTTTAATGTATGCAAATTAATGTATGCAAAAAAAACCCCACACTTTTTGCAAGGGATATTGGCTTGCAGCATTTGCTCAAGAAATTGTGTATTTTGTGCAAAATTCATTATTTCTTACACAAAGGTGTTATTTTTAGCAGAAATAAATAAGGTTCCAAAGTATGAATAATTTATTTTAACAATGCATTATAATGCATTGTGTCAAACCATATTTTTTCATCTAAGCTGGAAAAATGTAAATACTCTTTTCCTCCATAGTTAGCCATTTCCAGGTTTTGCCTATTTTTGGACTATTAGAGAGGTGTTTGTGTGTATGTTGTGCTTGTGCAACATGGGTGCCTCAAATCTCCAAGATCAGGGAGAAGGAACTGGCTCTGAATTGCATTGTGACCTGATTTATCCATAGTGTGGCCCCTTGTACCGGGAATGTGGCGCAGCTGGCTAAGTGTCAGCTGCATAAGATCTCTCTGACCAAAAGGTCATGAGTTCGAGGCCTGCCCGGGTTGAGGTGGGTGCTCGACCTTTAAGTGTAGCCTGCTGCCGACCTTTGCAGCCCGAAAGACAGTTGCATCTGTCAAGTAGGAGATAAAGGTGAAACATTAAGTGGGGAGGGAAATTTTGCCTGAATTATGAGGCCATTAAAAGAACTCCAGGAATGCGGAAGGAACAACAAGGGACGCTGGGAACGCTGAGAGATGAGGAGTGTGTCGGCTCCCCCTGGTGGCCAGAGTTTGCCTCTGTTCGTCTATATGTGTGTATGTGGAAACGGCAGGGATTGTCTGCTAAGTATATGTACCTGTAATCCGCTCTGAGTCCCCTTTGGGGTGAGAAGAGCAGAATATAAATAAAGTGTATTATTATTATTATTATTGGATTTGGAAGGCTCCCAAACTTCTTTCCATTGGCCTATACCTGCCATATAGGCTTGTGGAGTTCAGGTAAACTACAATTCATTTTAGGGTCTCAGATTTCAGTGAGGGTCCTGATCGGTTTTTCGGGAGCCTCCTGAATTCAGGAGGACAGAAATTCATTTTTGATCCAGGGAGCCGAAATATTCATTTTCTATCTGGCCCATTATGGGGTGTATTACCCAGGTTCCCATTCCTGTCATTTTAGGCATTTTTCTCCTTATATCCTTCATTAAGACTTGGATTTAAAAGCATCAGAGTTAAGATACCACCCGGTTGCAACCCTTTCCCTTCTGTCTGTAGAGGAGACCGGGTTTAATGCTTAGTTAAAGCTGTTTCTATTCTAAAGGAGACGCACTCCAGGCGCACATAGCGCTCTCTCTCTCTCTCTCTCTCTGCCAGCACACAGCTTTCCAAGGCATTTTAAGATGGCTTCCCCACTTCCCAGAGAAGGAAGAGCAACCTGGAGCTATCCTACCCTGGACTTCCTTTAAAAAGCCTTCTCTTTTCTCTTGATTTGCAGGCTCGTAGTGGTGCAGTTTCCCCCCTCACACTTTTATTTATTTATTTATTATTTGGACTTATACGCCGCCACTCCCCGGGGGCTCAGAGCGGCTTACAGTCATATAAAAACACAACAGAGGTAAAACAACATATTAAACTAGATTTTAAAAAAGGTTTTCCAACTTAGCAGTCAAATGCTAGCTGGAAAAGATGGGTCTTGCAGGCCTTGCGAAAGGAGGATAGGTCCTCCTTGGCCCACATCACTTGAGGGGTATTCCAGATTGACGGCGCCAGTACTGAAAAGACTCTGCGCCGGGTCGATGTGAGACGGATTGCTTTGAAAGTCGGCACTTCAAGGAGGTTCTGTTGTTCGGAGCGGAGTGACCTCTGGGGTTGGTAGGGGAGGAGACGGTCCCTCAGATACAGCGGCCCCTGACCATGCAACGCCTTGAAAGTTAACACCATCACCTTGAAGGTGATCCGGTGCTCGACCGGAAGCCAATGGAGCTGCTGGAGGATGGGTGTTATGTGACATCTCACTGGGGTCCCCGAGAGAAGTCGCGCAGCGGCATTCTGGACGAGCTTAAGTTTCCGGATCACTGACAAGGGTAGGCCAATGTAGAGGGCGTTACAGTAGTCTAGCCTCGAGATAGCTTGGAGCACCGTGGCCAGGTCATCTCCGGATAGGTAGGGGGCCAGACACCTAGCTTGCCGCAGGTGGAAAAAGGCGGTTTTGCTGACGGTGGAGACCTGGGTTTCCATCGACAGCAATGGGTCTAAAACGACCCCAAGGCTTTTAACTGAGGATGTCGGGCATAATGCCACACCATCCAAGCTAGGCAGTCGGACCTCCCCACCCACCGGGCGGCCCAGCCACAGTATCTCCGTCTTTGCTGGATTCACCCTCAGTCTACTGGCACGCAGCCAACCAGTGACGGCTTCAAGGAACTGTTGGAAACAAGAGGGTACGGAGTCCGGCCGGCCTTCCATTTTCAGAACGAGCTGGGTGTCGTCAGCGTACTGATAACATTCCAGCCCAAAGCTTCGAACCAGACCAGCAAGTGGTCGCATATAGATGGTACAGTTGGTTTTTGACAGCCACTGTTCTCTTGCAGCTGAAAAAAAAACACATGGTGGCTGAGCCCTTGCCATTATGGCCATCCAAACAAGCTGGATTGGCTGAAGGGAACTGACCAATTCGAATCCATGCACAAGCCTACTCGCCAGTCTATTGTGTCTCTGTAATGTCACAATAGCATACACCCCTGTGACATCGCATGAGCCTGAACCAAGTTTTTGGTTCTCAAATCTTGGGAAATAGGAAAGGGCTGAAGCACCGGTGCTCTTCTGCCTTCAGGGCCTAAAAATAGGCTTTAAAAGAATAGACATGTGTGACGACTTGGCTATAAACTTTGGAGGATTTTAAATCTCTTGGACGCTAACACCAACCTAAAATATTAATTTCAGGGTTTCTTATAAGAATAACAGCTAATCTAGGCTCCAATTGTAATCACCAAAATAAGCTGAGAGGATTCTGAGGTAAAATCTTCTTCTAAACTGGGAATGTGAGATTACTGGAACTGGCACACACTGATGGTAATGAGGCACACAGAAACTGTCTTGAAAAGTTAATAACGATGAGTATTTATTAAACTAACAAGCAGCTTTGAGAGGCACAAATGCGTAACGGTTAACAATTAAGGTACAATAGTGTGTTGGTTACTAAAGATTAGTTCTTTAAATCTTAGATCTTAAAACAGACAGTGTAATGACTTGTCTAACTAGAACTCCCTCACACTAATATTTAAACTAGTGGTGAGCAGTCTACAAACTAACTATCTTAGTTAGTACCCTGAGCTAACTCTCAGTCTACCAGAAGCCCACCTAGCTATAACTCTATCTCTTAGAGTGTTCCTCTAGCTGGATTCTTCAGAGAGGTGAGCTAATCCCTAAACCCGAGAGACAGGACCGGACAAAGGTAAAAAAATATAGTAAGCAAGCCTTTTTTTGGTGCCCCCTGGGTCTTCAGTGTGGTATGATGGCGCGCGCGCGCGCCGGAGCACGCGTGCGCGCAAACAGCTAGTTTTGCACATGCGCTATTGGGACCAAGTGCTTCTGGATGAAAAGGACGGGGAACATTTTGCAGCCGGGCGGAGCCTCCTGCCTCCGGCTGCATAATGTTCCCTGGCTTGTTTTTGGACTCTTGGGAGTGCATTTAGCAACTCCCTCCACCAAAAGCACTCGGTCACAATAGCGCATGCGTGAAGGTTTCACGCATGTGCTATTAAAACAGAGCACTCCCAAGAGGATGAAAAGGACAAACCAGGGAACATTTTGCAGCCGGGGCAGAGCCTTCTGCCCATGCGCCGGCCGCGCAGAGCAATGACGCGGCATGATGCGCCGAACCTGGCAGCTGTGGCCGGATGCGCCCTTGGCCACGTGGCGCCCTGAGGCGGCCGCTTACTTTGCCTCCACTAAGATCCGCCCCTGCCTAGAGATTTCTGAAAGCCTGTGACTGACTACCTGCCAGATATCACACAGAGCCTTCCCTGCTAGCTCACACACAGCTGTGTCAAGAGACTCCTTTAAACTCACAGCTCTGCCCACAGACTGCTCTCTCTCTCTCTCTCTCTCTCTCTCTCTCTCTCTCTCAGAGCTCTGACAAGAAGCTCTTCACTCTTTGAGTCCTGACAAGAGACTGACTAACAAGCTACACTCTTTCCCACTCAAGTAGCTCGGCTCCTCCCCTCAGCTCTGGGCTCCTCCCAGGCAGCTCTCTCTCTCACTCCCTCCCAGAGAAGGCTCCAAACACTCCCCCTTTCCTGGCTTTCCTGTTTTCTCCTGGATGCCAAACTGCTATGCTGGTCTCGGCCCAGCATTACAATGGGTGAGTCTTCATAACATGCAAGCTATTGGACCTGAAGGTAGAGAAAAGCCATCCCACATATAGGGAGACCTGGAATACCTTTGAGAATGAATGTTAGACTCAAAATAGTGAACCAAAACCAAGATTTAGTTAATAGCAACCAGTAAAAATGCTGGTGACCCAAAATGCTTAGTTGGTTGCAAAAGAAAGTCCTTGAAAAAGGAAGTGATCACTTGCCTCTCTGTTTGCAGAGTGATGGTGCCTTTCTTTGGTCCCAGGTTCCTGCTGCTCTCTGGCTTGTAGGCCCACGAAGTCCTGTAAAAAACCCCAAATCCACAGTCTATGTTGAGAACACATCCTCCTTTGTACTGCAGGCTTCGGTTGAGAGCGAAGGTTAGGCTTAGTAGGTGAACTAAGGTGGTTTTGTCGCAGCAATGGCTTAGATTCCACCTTGCTATGTCAGTGTGCTCTTCTGGAATGGAGGCAGAAAGGAAGTCCAGCCTCCCAGGTAAACTCAGGAAGGGGAGGAGTTCAGGGTGGTGCTGCCAGGTTTGGGGCCAAGCACAACTCCTCCCACCACAGTCCACATGGCAGAACAAAAGAACAAAGGCCTTGCAGGTGAAGGCAACCAAATACAAAATACAGATATAATAAGAGCCCCGTGGGGGCGCAACAGGTGCTGTGCCCCAAAACTTGTCTTTTTCCTCCCTTTTGGACTGTAGATGAATGGGGCTCCAGTGCCTGATATGCATGTGTTTGGCTACCTGCTGCACACCCACCTGGCTGGAAAGGGAGTGAGAGGTGTCCTATACCGGTAAGAAAAATCATTTCGCATGTGTGCCCAACCTATAGATGTGACAATTACAAAATGTCATTCAGAAAGGGGGGGGGGCTGATTTTAAAAGCAAAACATGAGGAATATGACATCTCCCTTTCCCACTCCTATTACAACTTTTGCTGTTACTTGGATCACTTCCAGCACGAGGGTCTCACATGAGAGAAAATTGGTTGAGATAAAGATCGTCCTTGTGCATAAGAAATCTGCATTTCCCACCTATGTGTTTGTATGGGGACGCGCGGGGAGTTTTTTTTACTCCAACAGGTATATGTGTCCTATTGACATTGCAAAACAAATGGTGAACTGTTACAGGAGCCGCTCCAAAATTTAGTTCATTAAGCAAATGGACAAATTAGAATTAAATCCATCATTTCTTGAGCAGTTTTTTTTTTTTTGGTTTCGTTTTGTTTTGGTTTTTTGCAATAGTGATTTTAGCTCTGGGCATCTTGGTTGATCACACCTTTTATGTTCCTCCCAGTAGTACACATGTTGTTCCTGTCTTACTAACTCTTTTGTGTTCATGCCAAGGAATGGGGAGCAGGTGACAGTCCTCTGTGAAGACAACAAGTATGATTTTAATCTCCAGGAGACAAGAAACCTGAAGGAGACCGTCCTTTTCAAGCCGGTACGTTTTTACAGTTTTCCCTTTGAGCCAGGTAGATGGTAAACCATTCATTGCCCACTCACTGCTCCCCCACCCTCACCCCCTACTCGCCTGCTCACCTTACAGCTAATTTTGAGTTGTGTTTTGGGCACTCGGTGCCTTAAAGGTTCACCACCATTCTATGGATCTATGGCAGGGGCAGGGAACCTACGGCTCAGGAGCCAGATGTGGCTCCTTTCATGATTGCATCTGGCTCTCCAGAGCAGCCCAGGCCTCGGTTTCCCAGCATGCAGCAGGGAGGAGAGGTGCAAATGCACCGCGACTGCCGCTTCCGCGCCACCATCGCTGCGTCTTTTTCCTCCCTCTCTCCCTACCTTCTTTCATCCCTCTTCGTTCCTTCCTTCCTCTTGCATTATTTCCTTCTCTCCTTCCTTTTCCCCCTCTTTCCCCTTCCTTCCTATTCCTTCCTTTCTTTTTCCCCTTCACCCTTTCCTTCTCCTTCGCTCTTTCCTTTTCCCTTCCTCTCTCCCCTTCCTTCTTTCCTCCATTCTCCCTCCTTCCTCCTTCTTTCTTCCTTCCTTCCTTCCCTTCCTTTTTTTTTTCCCCTTCACCCTTTCCTTCTCCTTCTCTCTTTCCTTTTCCCTTCCTCTCTCCCCTTCCTTCTTTCCTCCATTCTCCCTTTCCTTCCTTCGCTCCTTCCTTCCTTCCTTCCTTCCTCTTCCTTCCTTCCTTTCTTTTTTCTCCCCCTTCACCCTTTCCTTCTCCTTCCCTTTTCCCTCTATTCCCTTCCTTCTTTCTTCCATTCTCCCCTTCCTTCCTTCCTTTTCCTTCCCTTCCTTCTTTCCTCCATTCTCCCTTCCTCCCTTCCCCTTCCTTTTCCTTCCCCTTCCCTTTTTTATTTTTCCCCCCAAGTCTCCCTTTCCTTCTCCTTCCTTTCTTTTCACTTCCCTCTCTCCCCCTTCTTTCTTTTCTTCTTTTCCCTTCATTATTTTACCTTTTCCTCACTTCCTTTCCTTTCTTTTCCCCACCCTTTCCGTTCCTCCCTTCCCATTTCATTCTTTCTTTTCCCCTCCTGCTTTTCTTCCTTTTCCATAGTTTGTTCTTCTTTTCTTTCTTCCTCTCCCCCTCTTTCCTTTATTTCCTCTGTCTTTCTTTCTTTCCTTCCCTTTTCCTTCCCAGAGTCCTGAGCGTGCCTTTTGCGGAGCCAGGTCTGAAGTGTCCCCTCATTCTGCCAAAGGGGGAATCCTTTTCTCATCGTATGTACGTATATACCCGCATTTAGTTGAATACCATCTTTATATATATTATATATATTATATCAGGGCTGTCCAACTGGCGGCCCCGGGGCCGGATCCGGCCCCGTAGCCTGTTGGACACGGCCCCACCTATGCCCTCAGCCGCCATTTAAAAAAAAAAAATTTAAATCGATTTTTTTAAAAAAAAATGGCGGCCGGGGGAGGGGAGGCGGGCCAGGGAGGAGGAAGAGAGCTAGCTCCTCCCGGCGCCCCCCTAGGGCGGGGAGCCGAAAAGGGCAGAAGGCGCCAGAGAGCGCGTCACAGGCCTGGCGTGATGCGCTGCTCTTGCGCTGCCTACTCCGGGCGGCGGCTCCCGGCCTAGGAAGGAGGGGGGGCGCAAAAAGGAGGAGTAGGCAGTGCCAAGGGGCAGCGTCATGCCAGGCCTGTGACGCACTGCCGTTGGCGCCGCCTTCTGCCTGCCGGCGCGCCCCTCCCTTCCTAGGGCAGGGAGCCGCCGAAAAGGGCAGAAGGCGGCGTGACGCGCTGCTCTTGGCACCGCCTACTCCTCCTTTCGGCAGCTTTAGGAGGGGAGGGGCCTGGGCTGGGGGCGGGGCCTGGGGGGGGCCTGGGGCGGGGCCTGGGGGGGGCCGAGCGGCCCCGCAGGTCATCAGTGACCTCTTATCCGGCCCTGGACCCGCCAGAAGTTGGACAGCCCTGTATTATATGGCTCTCACTGAAATAAATGTCCAAATATTTTGCTTTCACGGCTCTCTAAGTCAAAAAGGTTCCTGACCTCTGGTCTATTTTGGGTTGTTTTACAGGGAGACGAGTTCCTGGTGGAATGTCAATATCAGACTCTTGATCGAACGGATGTCACCTTTGTAAGTCCTCGACTGATAGCCATCCGAGCATTAAGAAAATGTGGTGGGTGAATAATAGCTTTCAGAAATCAAATTGGTCTCCTTATAACACTATACAAACATCTGAATATTTATTTGCTAGATCAGTAAATTTTACAATACTGGGCAATGGAAAGGTGTATCCTATGCTGCAGGGAGATCATGGGAGAAGAAGTAAGGCAACATATACAAAAAAAGGGATAGGGTATACATTTATTCATATGTCATATGGCAAGATGATTAGGAAACACTGACTAGAATCCTGTTGGTGACATACACACATAGCCATTCACTAAGTAAGAAGATAAGAAGATATGCGCAATGAAACCTCAACACAATTATATCCCAGTATTTATTTATTTATTTATTTTATTTTATTTACTTTATTTATATTCTGCTCTTCTCACCCTGAAGGGGACTCAGAGTGAATTACAGGTACACATACTTAGCAGACAATCCCTGCCATTTCCACATACACAGTACACACAGTACACATATATGGACGAACAGAGGCAAACTCTGGCCACCAGGGGGAGCCGACGCACTCCTCATCTCTCAGCATTCCCAGCGTCCCTTGTTGTTCCTTCCGCATTCCTCAGCGTTCCTGGAGTTCTTTAATGGCCTCATAATTCAGTCAAAATTTGCCTCCCCACTTAATGCGGTACCTTTATCTCCTACTTGACAGATGCAATTGTCTTTCGGGTTGCAAAGGTCGACAGCAGGCTACACTTAAAGGTCGAGCACCCACCTCGACCCGGGCAGGCCTCGAACTCATGACCTTTTGGTCAGAGAGATCTTATGCAGCTGGCACTTAGCCAGCTGCGCCACATTCCCGGTGCTACTGTTTGCATAGTCAAACAGGTATAAGACCGAACTAACATTCTCATATAGCCTTGTTTTCAATATATGTTTTCCTAATAACTTGCCAATTTTTGTGATTACGGAATGGATAGGTAAGGGCAAAGTATTCTCCTTTCTTGCATCTTAGCTGAGATTTGAAATGCTTTCTCTCTTTCTCTCAGGGAGGACCAAGTACCCTGAATGAAATGTGCCTGATATTCCTTTTCTACTATCCTCGCAACAACATCTCCAGCTGCCTAGGATACCCAGACATTCAACATGTTGCCAACGAACTTGGGCAAGAGGCCTCTGAGTGAGTGCTTCCGAGGCAGGGTGAAGAGCAAAGCGCTTGAACGGCCCAGGAGGGAGAGGAGCAAGCAAGGTGGCTGTAGTTGGTCACAGAGTGGAGGGAAATACCAAAGGATAAAGGCAGTCTAAACATTATGGAAAGAAGGGATCTAAACAGTGAGCGAACTTGAGACCCCATGGCCACTCACTGGGCCCACCTTTGACCGATTCCAACCGCTGAACGCAGAGGCTGTCGATAGGATTGTAACTGCATCTAGACCAACCAGCATGCTCCTGCTGCTTCTTTCCGCCCGCGCAGCGCTTCTTTCGTCTGCGGGGCATTGCAGGAAGGAGAAAGCACAAGGTGGGGCATCCAGAGGGAGCACTCCGCCCTGCCTGTCTCACTGGCAACGGAGGCTGCACAGCTGCTTCTGGACGAGAGAGAGGCAGGGCGCTCCCTCCAGAGGCCCCGCCTCGTGCTTCCTTCTTCCTGCAATGCCCTGCAGGCGATAGAAGCACCGCGAGAGCGGAAGCCAGCAGCAGGAGGGTGCGTGTGCACAGGGTGTGCGCACACATGGCAGGAGCGCGCCATCCGACTGGTGAGGCCCGAAGATCACCTGGAAGAGGGCCGAAGATCTACTAGTAGCTCCGAGCTACCTAATGAGCACCCCTGCTCCACACCATACCTTAGCAATTGCCATGTTAGCAGATGGTGGGAAGTGTACACTAACAACATTGGGGGAGGGAGCAAGTAGGGGGTGGAATCAGAAGGACTAAGGGCGTTTTCCCACCAGAGATACTGAATGAAGACTATTGTCTGCTAATTGTCTAAGTCGCTCCTGCAGACTCTTGGAATTCTCAGCTAGAGGTCCTCGGCTTCCCTGAACTACATTTCCCAGAATTCTGTAGGAGTAGATCAGACATTTGGCAGATGAAAGCCTCCGTTCTATAACGCTAGTGGGAAAATGTCCCAAATATCTTCAATTGAAGATTGTCTGTCATCATCTACTGCTGGCTTTCCTTGATATTTGTGGCCACCATGACATCTCTCTTCATTCTCTCCACTGTGCCTTGCCTCTTTCCCCCTAGTCATCCATCTCTTCCTTGGTGTCTCCCCTGCAGTGAAATGGAAGGAATGATGGCCATTACCTTGGTGGAATGGGACAATGAGACTATCAACAAGGCAGAGAAGGCATGCAAGGAGGCAGAACAAACTGTTATAATTAAAACAATCAATGTAAGCAGACTTGACTCCTTTTTTTGTATAACCAATGTCTTTAGCTGAAAAAATCAGAAATGAAGGATCTCCAAGTCACAATTGAAATCTTCAAGTCTTAACATTTGTCTCTTCCCTGACACCCCGCCGCTGTTATCTGTTCTGAGGAGAACAGAATAAAGGCTGTGTTGTGATACTGCAGAAAGGCAGTTAGGTTTTAGAAAGCCTTTAAAGACCGCTGTTTGTAGGTTAGGCTGAAAAGCTAACCTAGAAGATAGATAAAAGGCCTATAAGTGGGCAAAGTATCTATAATATTGTTGAGTCAGTGTTTGGAAAAAGCCAGTCAAACATTGTATCCCATTTAGAAACTTAGTAACTTTAAGATCTGTACCTCTAAGAAGATACTGTAACCAACTAAGCTCTGTGTACCTTAAAACTTCCACGCTTTAAACCTTGTTAACAAATAAACTGTTCAAGTTCTTTATTCATAAATCTCTCTCAGTGACCTCTTTTGGTGCAAGCTTTAGAAACATCGGGTGGTCAAGAATTACTCACTAGTGGCAGCAGATTTACAAAACTGGTGCGTCATTACGGTTTGGTGACACACATCTCCATTAATTTGAGGCAGAATTAGGGTCCTTGATCGAAAATACCTCAGTTCCTAACACTTGGGGGTGGCAAAAGTTATAGAGAGTCTTCACAGGGAGCTTTTTCTATTTTACTGTTTCACTGACCAGAGAGCCTAAAAACAAGCAGTGGGTACACGAGCAGGCAAGTGTATCTTTCATTCCCTTCATTTTCTTTACTTCCAGGAGATGGTGAGAAATGAAACAAGCGTCATTCGAGAGATTACCGATACTATACCAGCACCCTGTAAGGACGTTTCCAAAGTCATCCCTCCAACTCGGTTGAAAAGACAAGCTGAATTCCAGGCGACTCCACCAACGACTGCCAAAGCTCTTGGGGCAAAGGGCGTTTTTCCATTTCCTCCCCTGCTCTTCTTATCTTGGGGTTTTGCATGGCTATTTACTTCCTCCGTGTAGACTCTGAGCATCATGTATCCAGTTTTAGTTGCAGAATATCATCAACATGCTAAAGCTCTTGTGATTTGTTTTTTTCCTGTGGTATGATGGGTGCAAATCTATTTGAAATCACACTTTCCCAAATGTGTGAATGAAGTATTTATTATTTATTTATTTATTTATTTATTTCCAGTGTTTATACCCCGCTACTGCTCAACCCCCGAGGGGGGACTCAGTGCGGCCTAACAGACGGCAACAATTAGACGCCACACAATACATAGTAAACAACAGTTAAAATTAAAATACATTAAAATACACCTAGAATTAAATACATTAAAATACAGTTAATATTAAAAACATCATGTACATTCATCACCATTAAAACAATGTTCCATCCAAAGTCTTAGATCTTAACCACCAATTTGCCAACTGACCAGTCTAGAGTGCCGTGTCGTGCTAGGGTGCAAACGCTTGGTCCCAGAGCCAGGATTTCACTCTTTTTCTGAATGTTAGGAGGGATGAAGCTGATCGAATATCAATAGGGAGTGTGTTCCACAGACGGGGGGCCACCACCGAGAAGGCCCTCCCTCTCATCCCCGCCAACCGCATTTGAGAAGTTGGTGGGAGCGTGAGCAGCCCCCCCCCAGATGATCTTAAACTACGAGGTGGGACATAGAGGCCGATGCGTTCGGACAAGTAAGCTGGGCCAGAACAGTATAGAGCTTTAAAGGTCAAAATCAGCACTTTGAATTGAGCTCGGAATTGGACAGGCAGCCAGTGGAGCTGACACAACAGGGGGGTGGTATGCTCCCTGTATGTAGCTCCAGTTAGTAATCTGGCTGTCGCCCGTTGGACTAGTTGTAGCTTCCGAACTGTCTTCAAAGGCAGCCCCACGTAGAGTGCGTTGCAGTAATCTATTCGGGATGTGACCAGAGCTTGGACGACCGTAGCCAGATCAGACTTCCCAAGGAACGCACAAAACTGAAGCAAGCAAACGGTCTCTGGAAGGAAGTCTGCATAGATCCCCTTTGCATTTAAAACCCATCTATTGTGGTTGTGCACCTTCAAGTCGTTCCTAACCTGTGGCAACCCTAAGGCATCCCTATCTCAGGGTGATCTTAGTTCAAAAGAAGTTTGCCTTTTCCTTTCTCTGAAATCGAGAGAGTGTGACTTCTCCAAGGATGTACAATGGGTTGTTGTAGGGTTTTCGGGCTGCATGGCCATGTTCCAGAAGCATTCTCTCCTGATATTTCACCTGCATCTATAGCAGGCATCCTCAGAGGTTGTGAGGCCTGTTGGAAACTAGGAAAACTGGGTTTATATATCTGTGGAAGGTCCAGGGTGGGAGAAAGCACGCTTGACTGCTTGAGGCAGGTGTGAATGTTGCAACTGGCCACCTTGATGAGCATTTGATGGCCTGGCAGTTTTTAGGGGTGGCCTGTTAGTGCCTGTGGGAATCTTTTGTTGGGAGCTGATTAGCTGTTCCTGGTTGTTTCCCCTCTGGAGTTCCCCTGTGTTTGAGTGTTGTTTTACTGTTACAATTTTAAGAGTTTTTTAATACTGGTAGCCAGATTTTGCTTCTAGAACATGGCCATATAGCCCAAAAACCAGGCCCGGATTAACTCCTTTTGGCTCCCTAGGCCACACTTTGGAAGCCCCGCCCCCGGGGCCGCTGCTGGGCATGCGCAGCAGTGGCCCCGGGGGTGGGGCTCTCTGGGCTGCGGTAGCGGCCCCAGGGGCGGGGGTTCCCTCTTCCTCCTCCTCGCCGTGACCGCCTTCCTTCAGTCAAGGAAAGCGGTCACGGCGAGGAGGAGGAAGGGAAGCCCCACCTCCACAGCTCTGCTGGGCATGTGCGGCAGCGGCCCCAGGGGCGGGGCTTCCCTCTTCCTCCTCCTCGCCGCGACCGCCTTCCTTCAGTCAAGGAAAGCGGTCACGGGGAGGAGGAGGAAGGGAAGCCCCACCCCCAGGGTGCTGTTGGGCATGCGCAGCAGTGGCCCCAGGGGTGGGGCTTCCCTCTTCCTCCTCGCCGTGACCGCCTTCCTTCAGTCAAGGAAGGCGGTCGCGGGAGAGGAGGAAAGAAACCCCGCTCCTGGAGCGCTGCTGGGCATGGACAGCGGCCAGTGCCGGCCTTTGGCATTCCGCCATGTAAGCGGCCGCGTAGGGCGACGGGTCCTGGGAGGCGTCGCCGCCTGCGGCCTTTGGGGCGCCGCCACGCTGGCCGCCCCTCCGCCGCGCCTCCTGCCCGGGAGCCAGTGCTCCCGCCGCCGGTGCAGCCCCGGTGATGCAGCCGGCGGCGCCCGGCACAGCCGGTGATGCAGCCGCGCCGGACGTCACTGGGCATGCGCAGGCGTGCGTGGCGCACTCGCGCAGCTGCGCGTGATGTCACCATGCATGCGCAGGTGTGTGTGACGTCGCCGCGTGGGCTGCCGCATCCAGCAGCCATGGGGGCGCAGAAATAAGGCTCGCCTACCCCCAGGAGAGGTGAGACCGCCCCTGACAGCGGCCCCGGGGGCGGGGTTTCCCTCCGCCTCATCCTCCTCGTGCCCCCCTTCCTTGACAAGGGGGCAAGGGCGATGGTGAGGGGGGCGCCATTCCCTCCTCCCCGCCCCCTTACAGTGCTCTCTCCCCCGCCCTCCCCCGAGAGAGAGAGAGAGAGAGAGAGAGAGAGAGAGAGAGAGAGAGAGAGAGAGAGAGAGGAGTCATCATGCCGCACATTGCGGTTTTGTTTGTACTTTTTTTGGTCCTTGATCTGGCGCCCCCCCCCCCCCTAGGCCTGCACCCATAGGCCATGGCCTAGGGTGGCCTTATGGGTAATCTGGGCCTGCCGAAAACCCTACAAGAAGCCATTGTACAGTATATTCTTGGAGAAGTCAGGCTCTCTCAATTTCAGAGAAAGGCAAAGGAAAACTTCTTTTGAACAAAGATCACCCTGATTACAGCCATGAAAGCCTTTGACAATACGATATACAATGGGTTTCAAGGGGATTAACTCAAACAAACAACAAAACAGTAGCAGTTCCACTTGATATACAAGTAAATGCAAAAAGAGCATGCAAACAAAGAAATATACAAGCACTAGTATTCCATTCAAATATATCATTCAGTGTATTATTGCACAACACAGCTCAAAAGTCATATACATATGTCAATCTTTTCAAAATTAAATCAATATCTATTCTCTAATATCGTTCCTTACTCGTTCCTTACACGCAGGTAAGTGGAATCACAAAGTCTTTGGATGAAATAATGTTTAGAGGAAAGATTCCTCTGGGTGTACTCACTCCAGATGGTACCTGAGCGTCCAAGTTGTATCCAAATCAAAATGGGAAACAATAATAAGTTCAAATCTGTAAATAATCAATGTTGAACGCCAGTAGAATTGCTACTGAGCTGGATTATTTACAGATTTGAATTTACTATTATTTCCCATTTTGATTTGGATACAGCTTGGACACCCAGGGACCATTTCATTATAAATGGCAGTTCCTAATTCGTTATGTAATTAAAAAAATCACCAATAACGAAATAATAATGAAATTTTGAAAGTTTTGTTAGAGTTCTAAAATTTTCACCACCAGAACTTTAGCAACACTGTAGAAGCAAAGCACCAGCGCCACCTAGTGTTCACCACCAGAACTTTAGCAACACTGTAGAAGCAAAGCACCAGCGCCACCTAGTGTTCACCACCAGAACTTTAGCAACACTGTAGAAGCAAAGCACCAGTGCCACCTAGTGTTCACCACCAGAACTTTAGCAACACTCTAGAAGCAAAGCACCAGCGCCACCTAGTGTTCACCACCAGAACTTTAGCAACACTCTAGAAGCAAAGCACCAGCGCCACCTAGTGTTCACCACCAGAACTTTAGCAACACTGTAGAAGCAAAGCACCAGCGCCACCTAGAGTTCACCACCAGAACTTTAGCAACACTGTAGAAGCAAAGCACCAGCGCCACCTACTGTTCACCACCAGAACTTTAGCAACACTGTAGAAGCAAAGCACCAGCGCCACCTAGTGTTCACCACCAGAACTTTAGCCACACTGTAGAAGCAAAGCACCGGCGCCACCTAGTGTTCACCACCAGAACTTTAGCAACACTGTAGAAGCAAAGCACCATCACCAGCTAGTGTTCACCACCAGAACTTTATCCACACTGTAGAAGCAAAGCACCAGCGCCACCTAGTGTTCACCACCAGAACTTTAGCAACACTGTAGAAGCAAAGCACCAGCGCCACCTAGTGTTCACCACCAGATCTTTAGCAACACTGAAGAAGCAAAGCACCAGCTCCACCTAGTGTTCACCACCAGAACTTTAGCAACACTGTAGAAGCAAAGCACCAGCGCCACCTAGTGTTCACCACCAGAACTTTAGCAACACTGTAGAAGCAAAGCACCAGCGCCACCTAGTGTTCACCACCAGAACTTTAGCAACACTGTAGAAGCAAAGCACCAGCGCCACCTAGTGTTCACCACCAGAACTTTAGCAACACTGCAGAAGCAAAGCACCAGCGCCACCTAGTGTTCACCACCAGAACTTTAGCAACACTGCAGAAGCAAAGCACCAGCGCCACCTAGTGTTCACCACCAGAACTTTAGCAACACTGTAGAAGCAAAGCACCAGCTCCACCTAGTGTTCACCACCAGAACTTTAGCAACACTGTAGAAGCAAAGCACCAGCGCCACCTAGTGTTCACCACCAGAACTTTAGCCACACTGAAGAAGCAAAGCACCAGCGCCTCCTAGTTTTGTAAGTACTTTAGAACCAGTTAGAACCATGGATTGCCCAGCCTAATAGTTACAAAAGGGGGTGAAACAACAGGATGTGAGAGAAATCTACCACTCAATTCACTCCTGAAAGAGTTATCATGGGGAAAAGCTTTCTCACCAAACCTTGTTTCCTTGACAAGCCTGATTTTTCAAAATCCAATTCTCACAGGGATAGAAAGTGAACAGGGGAACAGAGAAGCAAAACAAACACCACAGGGGTATTAATATTTCCCCTAAGTTAGCCAAAACACGCACACACACACACACACACACAAACACATAAACACACATACATACACATATCGTGTGTGTGTGTGTGTGTGTGTGTGTGTGTGTGTGTTTTGGAAAAAACCTGTGTTTCATTCAAAAAGTCACTGACTTATTGATCCACCCTTGTATTTAAGTTGGAATAGATACATTTTAATGTAATTGCAGTCATACGCGCGCGCACACACACATAAACACACATACATACACATGTCGTGTGCGTGTGTGTGCGCGCGCGCGCGTATGACTGCAATTACATTAAAATGTATCTATTCCAACTTAAATACAAGGGTGGGTCAATAAGTCAGTGACTTTTTGAATGAAACACAGGTTTTTGGATAAAAAATCATTTTATTTTTCAACGCCGTCTCCTTTGAGCTCTATGCACTTTGTCCAACGTTTCTCCAATTATTTTATCCCTTCCAAAAAATAAGATTTGTCGAGGTCATCAAAATAGGTATTTGCTTGTGAGATGATTTCATCGTTGGAGTCAAATCTCTTTCCGCCGAGCCATTTCTTCAGGTTTGGAAACAAGAAATAGTCACTCGGGACTAAATCCGGAGAATGGGGCGGATGAGGGAGCAATTCGTATCCCAATTCATGGATTGTTGCCATGGAAACTGCACATGTGTGCACCCTTGGATTGTGAGCAAACGCGGCACCCATCTTGCGGAAAGCTTTCTCATACCCAAGTGATCATTTAAAATTGAAACCACTGAGCCATGTGAGATGACTGTGGCTTCCACAATCTCTCGCACTTTCAATCTCTGATCGGCCAACACCATATTGTGAATTTTTTCAATTGTTTCGGGTGTCGAGACCTCAACTGGGCATCCAGAACATTCGGCCTCTTCCGTACTTGTGCGGCCACAACAAAATTCAGTAAACCACCTTTTCACCATTGAAATGGATGGTGCAGAGTCCCCATAGTATTTCTCAAACTTAGCCTTGGTTCGAGTGATGGTTTTTTTCTCACAAAAAATGCTTAGTATGCACACAAAATTCACTTTTTTTCATTTTCTCCTCAAATCTTGCGGTAGTCTGCTATCAATGGCTGTCAAACACAAACTAAATGACGCAGCTTGTTCAAATTTTGACAGGAGTCAACTGACAGGTGCAACTTGACAGAAGCAGTGTTGCCCTTTCAATGAAGAGGCGGGAAATTCAAAAAGTCACGGACTTATTGATCCGCCCTCGTAGTAAGTATTGGCAGCCATCTCAATAAGATACACAGCATTGCTAGTTGTAAATCTTTAAAAGAGGGGAAAAAACATGCCTCTGCTTGTGAAGTGTAAGGCATTACATGAACTGGAAACTGGCTAGCAAAAAAGGAGAAGTTGGGAGAGGCAAGCATCAAGAGAGGGTCAGGAACTTTGCAATAAGTATTTCGAAGGAAGAGTGGTCACAGCAAGTTCGCTGCAGAGTCGAGAGCCGTTCCGGAAGACGTGAATAATTCTGCACAAGATGAAAGCCAGAAGGCAGCATTTCAGTGGAAACCAAGAAGAGAGAAAAGCAATCACAGAACCATTTATTGTAGCCGGATTCTCAAGAATAACGAAGCAATAAGTGAAAAAATGAAATCCTATCTTCACTCAGGTAATGATCTTTTGTCTCTGTGTTTACTAGGCATGAGAAAAAAGTTATGAAAATGATTCGTTTCGTAAGAAATTCGTAAGAAATGCTACTTTTGAGTATTTCCGCACCTGGAACGCCAACCAGGAAGTGGACTTCCTTTTTCGAACCTCGCGGGCCAGGATTTTCTTAAGTGTCGTTATTAGGTCGTAAGGGGGCACCCTCCTTCTCTCCACCACCCTCCCGCCTCCCTTGCCAATAAGTATTATGGCAAGGCAGTTTTGGGTCCATTACTTTTTAATTTATTCATTAATGACCTGGATGTAGGAGTGAATTCTGAGGTAGCAAAGTTTGCAGACGACACGAAATTGTTCAGGGTAGTTAAAAATGAATCTGATTGTAAAGAGCTCCAGAAAGATCTCTCGAAATTGAGTGAATGGGCAACAAAGTGGCAAATGCATTTTAACCTAAACAAGTGTAAGGTCATGCACATCGGGGCAAAGAACCCCAACTACACCTACCAATTGATGGGGTCAAAGCTTTCCGAGACAAACCAGGAAAGGGATCTTGGGGTTTTGGTGGACAGCTCAATGAAGATGTCAACCCAGTGCGCAGCAGCAGTGAAAAAAGCAAATTCTATGCTTGGCATGATCAGGAAGGGAATCGAAAATAGGTCGGCAAATGTTGTATTGCCTCTCTACAAATCTATGGTAAGGCCACATTTGGAGTACTGTGTACAATTCTGGTCTCCGCACCTCAAGAAGGATATAACGGAACTGGAAAAAGGTACAGAAAAGGGCAACAAGAATGATCCAAGGGATGGAGCGGCTCCTTACGAAACCAGGTTGCAACGCCTTGGTCTTTTCAGCCTTGAAAGACGGCGTTTAAGAGGTGACTTGATCGAAGTGTATAAAATCATGCATGGGATAGAAAAGGTGAATAAAGAAAAACTATTTTCTCTGTCACCCAACACTAGGACTAGGGGGCACTCCCTGAAGCTCCAAGGTAGGAAAGTTAGGACTAATAAAGGGAAATATTTCTTCACCCAGAGGGTCATTGGGTTATGGAACTCACTTCCAGAGGAGGTTGTGACAGCGGTCAGCCTGGACAGCTTCAAGGCAGGATTAGACAGATTCATGGACACCAAGGGAATCAGTAGTTACTGAAAAGGACATCCAAGTGCCACCTCTGTGTTGATGGAGGTAGGCAGGATTTCCCTGGGTACTGGTTGTGGGGGGTCGGGAGCAGGTGAGGGTTTTGCCCTCCTTTCTGCTAGAGATCCCTGTGTACAACTAGTGGGCCACTGTGTGACACAGAATGCTGGACTAGATGGGCTGAGGCCCGATTCAGCATGGCTCTTCTTATGTTCTTATGTTCTTTTTTTTTAAAAGATTTTATTTACATACAAAAACAACTTACAATGTAGACAGAATACAAAACAGTGAACATTTTACATACACATAACCCACCACCAAGGCCTGAACAGGTATCCTTTACTTTGCCATATCTTTATAAATCAACCCTTAAACTAAATGTCATATCCAAAATTCCTGACCAACAGGGTTATATTGCATTCTATTTTCACTCTCTAAAGTGTTTTTAATAAAAACCGACCAGTATGCTTCAAAATCTGATCTATTAGTTTCCCCCCTGAATAACTTCATTTCCATTGTTAGTTTATCATTTAGGGCTACGTTCCATACCTCCCTATACCAAGCTTCCAGTGTAAGATTAGTTATTATTTTCCAATTCCTTGCTATTATAATTCTTGCCACAGTGAATAAAATAATCATCAACTCTTTCTTTTCCTTTTCTAAATTCAACATTGTGGCATCCATTAGTAATGCTAACCTAGCATCCGGAGTAATATTTAGCCCTATAATATTGCTTATTTCGATAAATATAGCCTTCCAAAAATTCTTCACTTGGGGCATTCCCACCATAAATGAAAATATGTCCCTTTGTGCATGCCACATCTCCAGCAGAGGTTGCTTTGCTTGCTGTCCATCTGATGTTGTTTGACCGGTGTGGTATACCATCTCCATATAACTTTAAATACATTTTCTTTTAATCTTGTTGATAAATTCTTAGCCACTCTCCACTTCAGAACCCTTTTCCAATCGAAATCTGTCAGAGGCCCTAGGTCTCCTTCCCAGACCTTTTCCAACAGCTTCAGCCCTGTTTCTTCGCCAATTAATCTATTATATATTTTCCCAATTAATCCTTTCCCAGTTATTTCTTGGGATTTAAGTTTGCTTAGCCATTCCTCATATTTATTCATTGCTCTACATCTGGGATTTTTACTTAAGAAGTCCCTTTCCCAGTTACACAGCTGTTGTCTCTCAAACCAGTTCAGAGCACCTTGTTCTTCTAACTTATTGAACTTGCCCATTGAATTGTGTGTCCATTCTTTCCAGGAAAGAGCAGTTTCCACCTCCACTAATTTTTTATTTAAGTTTAATTCTCAGGTCTTCTGGGAAATTCTCCAGTAACACTATTGGGGTTATGGGGGAAATTTCTGGAAATACCTTGCTTTTAACTTAACCCATATCTCCATAACGTCTTTAGCCAGGTTATTTTTGCACTCCTTAATTTCTTTACCTGTTTTTGCCCTATAAAACATTTCCCCATAATCTCTTTGCCAACATTTCCCTTCCAGTTCCTGCCAGATTAATTTTGGTTCGAGAGCAGCCTAAACACTCCCTTTATAATGTGTGCCTGGTGGTAGGTTTTTAGTTCTGGTATTCCTCGTCCCCCTAATTTCTGAGAAATATACCATAGGCCTCTCGGTAGCCTGGATCTTCTGGTTCCATTACAAAATTCATTGACTATTTTCTGCCATTTTTTAAGATCAACCTCTGGCAGTTTAATAGGTAACATATTACAGAGGAAGTTGAATTTAGGTAGTATTTTCATTTTAAAGATTGCTATTCTGCCAAACCATGAGAGGTTAAATGTTCTTATGTTCTTAAGCCCTAAACTAAGCTCCTTCTTTTGGTTGGAAGCCGGAAAAAATGTAAACAGAGAGGATTACTCAGAAGTAAATCTGCAAGGAGGGCCCTTTGGATGAAGGGCCCTCCTTTGTGGATTACTACTGAGTAAACCTCTCTGTTTACATTTTTCCAGGCTTCCCTGCCTCTCCTGCCTGCCAGGATCTAAAGCATCAAAGAGTATTGGGGTGAGAAACCAACCTAATGTATAATAGAATGAATGCTACTGTAAGTGCCTAATATTATAAGTAATCCAACTGGTCATACCTACATTCCATGCACATGCAATAATACAGCAGTAATAACAATAACAAGAGGTAAAATTCAAACCGAAGTATTCTGACTGGTTTCTCCTCATGCGGTGCAAACGAGCTCTTCTCTATTAGCCCGGGAAATTAGCTGAGGGAAAAGCCAGCGTTTTTCTGTTTGGGAGCACACACATACATATTCTTGGGGGAGATTTGCTGCAGAATCCGGGCTCATAGAGAAGATTCTGCAGCAAATCCCCCCAAAGAATATGTATGTGTGTGCACCCAGGAAGCAAATGCTGTGCCCGGGGTTTTGCCTTTTCCCGGGCTCAGAGAAGAGCCTTTTGCAGTTTGAGGAGGGAGCACAGTCAGAATACTTCGGTTTGAATTTTACCTCTTCTTATACCCATTGTTATTACTGCTGTATTATTGCATGTGCATGGAATGTAGGTATATGACCAGCCTGGGCAAACTTGGGCCCTCGCTCCCTCGGGATCAGGGTGAGAGAGAGGCAGCGAGGAGTGAGGGGGGGGCTCCTCCTCCTTTTTTTGCTGCTTCCAAGAATAGAATACCCCCTCCCTCCCTCCTTCCTATTTGGAGAGTCCCATCTAGAATTCAGTGTGATTTATTCAAGTTTTGGCCTACAACTCCCAGAAATCCCAGCCAATTTACCAGCTGTTAGGATTTCTGGGAGTTGTAGGCCAAAACCATCTGGAATGCGCATGCGCTGGCCTACGAACTACTAACGAATTTCGTTAGTAATTAAGTTACATTTTAGAAATTTTTGGAAATTTTTTTGTAAGTCTTTCTTTTACTAATCAACCCCCCCCCCCCCAATTTGATTTTAGAATCGCCATTTTTGGATTCGAAACCATGCCTAGTGTTTACACTTAAGGTTCCATGTAGTACATGTTGCTTATGATTAAGTCCCAAAGATGTCATAGGGACCTTTGGATGTCTAGATTAGACTTAATCCAATTCATCAGACTAGATTTTAAAAAATCCACTTAAAATCCTGTCTCTGCATCCTGCAGAATTTTGAGGTTTGTACTTTAAGGAGAAGGCTTTAACACCAGGGGTGGGCAATTATTTTTTTCCAAGGGGCCACACGAGAGCCAAAACATATGATGGAGGGCCGCACCTAAAGGCTGATCTGCATTCTACATAATATCAATTGGATTTCTTTAATAATAATAATAATAATAATAATAAGGCACTACATTGCGTTTTTGATCTATTAATAAGACTGAGAAGAGTCTATGTTATGACCCATGAAAAAGAGAGGTTGTCATAGGAAAAATGACATTGATTCACTAAAATTTTACAAAACAATGGTTAACAAATTGTGAGCATTTGTATCATTTGTGATTCATTATATCAAGGGTCGGGAACCTTTTGGACTCAGAGAGCCATACAAGCAAAATATTTGGAAATTTATTTCAGTGAGAGCCATATAATGTATTTTAAGACTGAATTCAACTAAATGTGAGTATCATAAGCCCCTGAATTTATTCATAATAATGATGATGATAATAATAATATTCATTCAGCCTCTGCTAATAATAATAATAACAACAACAACAGCAACAGGTTCCTAGAGTAGGAGGAGACCTCCAAGGGCCATCCAGTCCAACCTCCTTCTGCCATAAGGGAAAAACACAATCAAGGCACTCCTCACAGATGGCCATTCAGCCAATAATAATAATAATAATAGCAACAGCAGCAACAACAGCAACAGGTTCCTAGAGTAGGAGGAGACCTCCAAGGGCCATCCAGTCCATCCTCCTTCTGCCAGGACTCTTCCACACAGGCCTATAATATTAAGGCAGAAAATCCCACAATATCTGCTTTGAACTGGGTTATCTGAGTCCACATTCATATAATCTGGATCAAAACAGAGAACATGGGATTTTATTCAGAGGTGTGGAGAGGAAATCAGACAACACAGGCACTTTCCACATGGGCCTATAACCCTTAATATTAAGGCATAATATTCATTCAGCCTCTGCTAATAATAATAACAATAACAACAACAACAACAACAGGTTGTTAAAGAGGAGACCTCCAAGGCCATCCAGTCCAACCTTCTTCTGCCATAAGGGAAAACACAATCAAAGCATTCCTCACAGATGGCCATTTATCCTCTGATAATAATAATAATAATAACAACAACAACAACAGGTTCCTAGAATGGGAGGAGACCTCCAAGGGCCATCCAGTCCAACCTACTCCTGCCATAAGGGAAAAACGCAATCAAGGCACTACTCACAGATGGCCATTCAGCCATCTTGAACCAAACTTGGCACACTGAACTCTCATGAGACTAACAGAATGTACTGAAAAGGTTCGTTCTGCATTTACCTTGAGTTTGGGAGTTGTAGTTCACCTACTTCCAGAGAGCACTGTGGGTCAGGCCCAAACTTGGCACAAATATTGAATATGCCCAAAGAGGCAGGAAGAAGGGAGGGGGAGAGAGAGCAGGGCAGAAAAGAAGGCGTGGAAGACACAGAGGAGGAAGCACGGGAGAGAATGGAAGCCCGGCCCCCCCACGTGCTCCGGCCTTGTCCCCGCCCCTTTCCCGCTCTGCCCACGCCCCCTCTCCCTCACTGCGTTCCTGTGGAAGGGAGAAGGAATGAAAGGGGGAAAGAGAAAGGGAGGGAGGGAGGGAAAAAGGAAGGCAACAGAGAGGGAAGACAACAAACAGAAGAAGGCAAACAGCGCAAGGCAAGAGGGAGGGGGGAGCGCGCGAGGAGGAAGTGAAGCCAGGAGGAGGACGGCGAAGGCATGCTCTTGCTCCTGGCCTCCCTCTCTTCAAGAGGAAGCCTTGAGGGAGCCGGGGGCCGGTAAGCATCGGCTGCCAGGCCACATCCGGCCCCCGGGCCGCAAGATGCCCACCCCTGCTTTAACAGCCTCACTAAACTCCAAACTCCAGAATTCTGACGGAGGCAGAAACCGGATTCTAAGTGGATTTTCTTTCTAGTGTGATAAGGCAGCAAGAGTTGTTCACAGTAGTAACCAGGAAAAAATCTGTTTGGTTTGTTTGGTTTAAAAAAAAAAAAGAATGTATCCATGCACGTACACAAATTGTTGCATCAAAACAAAAGAGAGAATTTTTTAAAGTTCCAATTGTCGGAAAGAAAAAACTTGACAGATTCATCCACCCAGTCAGTGGCATTTGAGCCGTAAGAATATGAGTGTCTCTGTCCATTGGTGTCAGAAAGCCACAGGTTCTGTCGTGTTGAGAATATTTTCAAAAACTTGTTTAAATAGAAACACTGGCTGAAATTTGGCTGGTTGAGTCGAGGGAAGGTTTCGTTCTGAGTTCCGTTGCTTTCTGAGCTGAAAGATATTTATTTCTGAGGAGATGAGTACAGAATTCCAGCCCTTATTCTCTCCCTTTTGCAAGAATAATCTTAATTCCATTTTTATTCCATTAATTCCCATATGTTTGATATTTTATTTATTAATTTTGTGGTCTCTGCCCCACATTTATTGGTATGGATTAAAAAAAATTAATCTCGAATTATGAATGCGTACGTTTGTAAAGAAATACTTTTATCACCCTCGGGCACCTTATTGTTGTTAAATCTGTATAACAGATCTGGAGGCATATAGTACCCGGGGGCAGGCCCGCATTACCCATAAGGCCAACCTAGGCCATGGCCTAGGGCACTGTTTTTCAACCTTTTTTGAGCCGCGGGACATTTTTTACATATACAAAATCCTGGGGCACACCACCAACCAAAATGACACAAAATGACACTCTAACACAGTCATACATATAGTTAATATGTTTTTAAATGTATTTATACACTCCGTGTGAAACTTGGGCCTGTTTCAATGAACACAATATAGATATCCTGGCAGGAATGGCAGAAAGACACACACAAAGGTCTTGCTCAAGAGCTGGGATTTATAGTTCACCCGCAATCAAAGAGCATTCAGAACTCCACCAATGATGGAATGGAATCAAACTTCCCACACAGAACTACCATAACCAAGAGAAAATACTATAAGAGTTTGGTGGGCATTGACCTTGGGTTTTGGAGTTGTAGTTCACCTATATCCAGAGAGCACTGTGGAGGGGAGGGAGGAAGACGTGTGGTGAGTATGCGCAGTAGTGCCCACACGGGTCATGTCTTCCTCCCTCCCCCCCCCCCCTCCCGCAGAAGCGGCAGCGTGAGCAAAGCGAGCAGAGCGAGGCTGGGAAGAAGGGAGCCTGAGTGGAGAAGAAAAAGTAAGTGTTCGGCAGGAGGGGGAAGAAAGGGTATTGGAAGTTCCAATTTCCCACGGCACACCTGATGATCCCTCACGGCACACTAGTGTGCCACAGCACACTGGTTGGGAAACACTGGCCTAGGGGCACAAGTTGAGGGGAGCGCAGATCACGGACCAAAAAAAAAGTTAAAATATTTTTTTTAAATCAGGTCGGAAAGGAATTGGGTTACATAACCCCATCGGAGTGTGACGCCACGAGAGAGAGAGAGTGAGAGAGAGAGAGAGAGAGAAGGCCGCGGTGTCACCACCCAAGAATCCCTCTGCCCCCAGCCGGCGCTACATCCTTCCCTGATGGGAGGGGGGAAGGATCACCACGCGGGGGAGGGAGCCAGCCCCCCACGTGACCTGGCGGAGGGCGCACCATGTGACCAGGGCTCCACATGAGGCAGCAGCAGCAGCATGAGGAGGAAGAGGCGGAGGCCTCTTCCTTCAGCCCATGCTGGTCGCGATAGGCTCCTGCCGCCTGGTACCCAAAAGGAAGGATCCATCCATCTACGCTGCTGCTTCTCAGCCAGTGCTTCTGAGCCGGAGGGGAGGGGGAGCCTGGCCTGGCTCAGAGCGGCTTCCTTTGCAGGTGCTGAGGGAAGAGGAGGCTGTGGGAAAGTAGGGCGGCATGCGGCGTGGAGGCCTGGAGGGGAGCCTGAGGCGGAGGAAGGCCCCGACTCTCTGCAGTCGCTGGGCCATGAGCCACACGTGGGGCGCCTCTGAAGCTGCTGCCCCGGACGAAGAGCATGCTCTGGACCCAGCCCGGTTTTCCCCGTCCCTTTGGGCCTCGGCTCTGTGGCACTCGCTCGCCCTCCTCTGCCTCCATCCCGAGGGGTAACGAACTCACTCCCCGCCACACAAAGGGGCCCGTTCCTTTCTTTTCAGTGACAGCGCACACGCACCTTTCCCGGTAGAGGTTGGCTTAAAGGGGGCGTAATTCCAAACTGTGGCCTAGAGTGCAAAAAGGTGTTGATCCAGGCCTGTCCGGGGACAGCCAGATTGCTCAACAGAGCGGCCTACAAGGAGCATACACTCCCCCTGTTAAGTCAGCTCCAGTGGCTGCCAGTCTGCCATTGAGCACAATTTAAATTCTGGCTTCGGCCTCTAAAGTCCTAAATAGTCCCGATCCAGCTTACCTGTCAGAATGTATCTCCCTCTAGGATCCACCTCAGAGGTTAAGATAGTCGTGGAGGCCCTGCTCTCAGTCCCGCCTCCTTCACAGGTGCAGCTGGTGGGCAAGGCCGGATCTTGCAGTAAGCAAGGTAGGCATGCGCTTACCACTCGCCCCATTCAGGGGTGCATCTTAGTTGTCCCCGAGCCCCCTCCGACTCCCCTCTGCTGCCGGTCGGTCCGCGCGGCATTCATCTCCATGCCGACTCCGAGCACGAGCAGCGTAGCCTGAGGTCCGGAGAAGCCAGAGGAAGGGAGGAGAAGGAGGGCAGAGAGCAGAGGGAAGGAGGGGCGAGAGAAGGAGCGCCAGCCAGCAGCCACAGCCAGCCAGGTCACCCAAAGCGGCTGGGGCCCGTTCCCACTTTCGCCAGTTGCCTGGGTGATGGCTCCTATGCCTTTTCCGCCGCCGCCATGACATCATGCGTGCCATTTTCCACCCCTGGGCACACCCCCTCTCCTTCCCGCGAAAGTGGTAGGGAAAAAGGCGTGCGTGCGTGACATCATGGTGGCAGTGGAAAAGGCATGAGAGCTATACACACCGTGTATGGCTCCCATATGGGCCATAGCGACGCCGACGCCATGCTGACCGCCGGGCACAAATGCACACCCTCCACGAGACGGAAGACTGAGGAGGGCGGAGAGCGAGGGCCGGAGAGCAAGGGGGCGCCAAAATAAGGTTTGCTTACTATTTTAAATTACCGTAGTCCGACCCTGCTGGTGGGGATAAAAGACAGGGCCTTCTCAATGGTGGCCCCTCGTCTATGGAACTCCCTTACCAGAAAAATTAGAGCAGTCCCCTCCCTCCTGACCTTCAAGGGGGGGGGCACTAAAATGTGATTCTTTTGGCCAGTAACTTGAGCAGTGCAGTAATTGACTATGAAACTAATGCAATGATGAATGGAACAGCCCTGGATAATTATCTGGATTGGGGGATTTTAATGAAGTTTTAATGTTTTATGTTTTTAACTGCTGATTTCAATGTATTTTATTTTATTGGAACGTATCTGTGTGGCATCAAATTGTTGACTTTTGTAAAGCCGCTCTGGGGTACAAATGTGGTAAATAGCACCGGGAATGTGGCACAGCTGGCTGGGTATCAGCTGCATAAGATCTCTACTGACCAGAAGGTCATGAGTTCGAGGCCTGCCCGAGTCGAGGTGGGCTCTCGACCTATTGTGTAGCCTGTTGTCGACCTTTGCCACCCGAAAGACAGTTGCATGTGTCAAGTAGGAAATTAAGGTACCACTTAGTGGGGAGGCTAAATTTGACTGATTTACAAGACCATAAAAATATCTCCAGAAAACACGCTGAGGAATGAAGGAGTGCGACAGCTCCCCCTGGTGGCCAGATGTTAAATTGCCTCTGTCTGTTTTGTGTGTTTGTGTGTCTAAATGTAATGTGTACATTGTAATCTACCCTGAGTGCCCTGGGGGGTGAGAAAGGCGGAATAGAAATGAAGTAAATAAATAAATAAATTTTAAAAATAGTAATCAATTGCTAACATGGCAAATGCATTGTACTGAATGAAGAGCGTGTTTCTCTAAGAGGTGCTTATTAAAAGAAATCTATATATCCCACAGAGTGCATTACCAGTACCAAACTGTGCTAATATTTACCTTACAGATCCAACCTGGAAGTAGAATTAATCAGATTTCAGATATTCAGAAGACTGTGCTGCCTGAAATCAGAATATGAATTGGAAACTTGTGAGCCACCTTATGACCATTGTGTTTATTAAGCTCATAGGCACATCTCTGTTCCTTTTCTACTGTGAGTATCAGAACAAATCTGGAAAAAAATTCATAGCGGTTTTCCGATTTGAAAGACAGTAGCTACGAGAATAACACAATTTCTAAATTTCACTCATGACAGTTTCTCTGCTGAGTGCAGATTGAAAGACTTTGTTTTAACTGTTTATCATTACAGAAGTAGCGGTATTTAGTCAGAATGTTTAACATTGCAGTAAAAAATCAATTAAGCATTGCAAACTGATGCTCTACTACCGTGGTTCCCAAAGTGGGCGGTACCACCCCCCCACTGGGCGGTGAGGCGATCCAAGGGGGCGGTGGGAGGCTCAGGAGAATTTGGGGGGCACTGAAGCCCTGTAAGGAGGCGGTGGTGGGATTCCAACTCGCAAGGGCACTAATGTACGCATGCCAGTGGAAAAGCTCTCAGGCTCTGCCTGGAAACTTTAGCGCGCAACCCTTTCTTCTCCTCAACTCTGCCCATGCCCCAGTCCTGTATCGTACCTTCCAATCCAACGGGTCTCTTCGAAGGAAGGAGCGATAAGGGACTGCGCCATGGGCAGAGTTGAGGAGAGGAAGGGGTGCACACTGCGATTTCCAGGCAACGCCTGGATTCCAACTGGCAGGCTGAGACAGTGGCGCACTTGCGAGTGTGTGCCTGCCAGTTGGTCCAGTGGAGAAGGAAAGCCTCCGTGTCTGCAAACACCCCCGAGTCGCTGCGGCGTTTGCAGGGGCCTCCTGGGAGATGGCCATGGCACGAAGGAAAATGCAAGCAGCTTCCAATTTCCAAGTTCCAGTATTCTCTTTTGCTCAAGTTTATTTCAATTCCATTGCTGTTGGGAGTTCAAAATGCTCTTTGATTATAGGTGAACTATAAATCCCAGCAGATACAACTCCTAAATGACAAAATCAATCCTCCAATACCCTACCAGTGTTCAACTTTGGGTATCTTGAGTATTTGTGCTAAATTTGGTCCAGATCCAGGGTTGTTTGGGTTCAGAGTGCTCTCCAAATGTCTGTGAACTACATCCCCTCTAAATCACTGTCAATTCCTCCCAAACCCCTCCAGTATTTTCTGTTGGTCATGAGGGTTTGTGTGCCAAGTTTGGCTCAATTCCTTTGTTGCTGGAGTAGGTGAACTATAAATCCCAATAAGTACAACTCCCAAATGAGAAAGGCTGTTTTCTCCAAACTCCACCAGTGTTCAAATTTGGGCATATTGAGTATTTGTGCCAAGTTTCATTCAAATCCATGGTTGTTTGGTTTCAGAGTGCTCTCCAAATGTAGGTGAACTACATCTCCCCTAAATCACTGTGGATTCCTTCCAAAGCCCTCCAATATTTTCTGTTGGTCATGGGAGTTTGTGTGCCAAGTTTGGCTCAATTCTATTGTTGGTGGAATTCAAAATGCTTTTTAATGGTAGGTGAACTATAAATCCCAGCAGCTGCAACTCCCAAATGACAAAATCAATCCCCCACAACTCCACCAGTATTCAAATTTGGGCATATTGAGTATTTGTGCCAAGTTTCATTCAAATCCATGGTTGTTTGGTTTCAGAGTGCTCTCCCAATGAAAATACACCCTGCATATTAGATATTTGCATTAGAATTCGTAGGAGTAGCAAAATGATTTATGAAGTAGCAACGAAAATATGGATGGGGGTCACCACAACACGGGAAACCTTATTTAGGGGTCACAGCATTAGAAAGGTTGAGAACCACTGAATTAATACATATATCTTTCTGTTTAATTGCTATTACATTTTGAACAATGGCAAAAGTTAATTCAGGATCCATGCCAGGTATTATTGGTTTTTTTTCCATTCAACCCTTTTTGAGAGAGCAGGAGTGGGAGGAAGTAAATAATGTATTTAGTTGGTGTCTGTGTCTAAATGAAAATCAGAAAGGAAAGATATAACATGTTTGTTGTTTGCACTTCCTTTGCTTCTCTGCAGAGGATCATGTCCTCATTTTACCAACTGAGAACAGCATAGACGGCAGGCATGACTGAAAGGGGTTTTAAAGGGGGGGTGGGAATACGACAATAACTTCTTCCCAAATTACTCAAAACATTATGACTAAGATGTCTTCCTTCCTAAAAGGACGGACACTTTCAGTCATCTTTGTTTCAAAAGTAAGCACGCAATCCAGTGGTGTGGTTTGTTAGATGGTGTAATGATGCCGCTTACAGCTAGCGTCAATTTATGTAATTATTCGAACCCAAAACTGTGACAGGGTCGTTGCCACCAATTTATGTGAGGAATCTTTTGCCACCAGTTTATGTGAACTTCTTTTCCTTCAATCTAACTGTGGAGAACTGTGGCAGGGCCGGCTATCCCACCTATTTATGGGAAGCTTCCTTACTTTATAACCTTTGCCACCAGTGAGTAATTCTTGACCACTTACTCACTTACCAATCGCTGCCACCAAGTTATGTGACCACCCAATGTTTCTAAAGCTTGCACCAAAAAGAGTTCACAGAGAGAGATTTATGAATAAAGAACTTTAACTGTTTATTGGTTAACAAGGTTCCAAGCGTGGAGGTTTCAAAGTACCCAGAGCTTAGGTGGTTACAATATCTCCTTAGAGGCACAGGTCTTAAGGTTACTAAGTTTTTAAACACAATGTTTGACTGTATCTCAGGGCTGTCCAACTGGCAGCCCGGGGGCCGTATACGGCCCCCCAGCCCCTTCCCTCCGGCCCCCTAAGCTTTTTAATAAAAAATAAAAATTGAAAAATAAAATAAATAATAATTTTTTAAAAAAATACCTACTTCCGGGTTCGGAGCAAGTATCGCAAGAATACGCAATCCACACGGGATTTCGCTGTCAACGTGAGATCACGCCGGCATTGACAGCGACATCCCGTGTGGATTGCGTATTCTCGTGATACTCTTCGGCTACTCTACTACTGGATCGCTGAGGCCCACAGATAGGGTTGCCATATGAATAAGGGACAGGCACCTAAAAATAGGGAAATTTTCACAAAAATAAGGAACACTTCATAAAAACTTGAAAATCACCATTTGTTTTTCAAGTATTTATGTAGTGTCCCTTTTTGTGAAAATTTCCCTATTTTTAGGTGCCTGTCCCTTATTCATATGGCAACCCTACCCACAGACGCGATTAGGACCTTCTTCGACTCAGTCGGTCGTCGCCTCTCTCGTCGTCCGGGTACTCCTGGATCCTGCACGTTTGGAAAAGGTAGGCCGAAGCAGGGGGCTCCTCAGGGGGCTCCTCATTCCCTCCCCCCATCTCCCCTCATGTATTAAATATAAAATTAATTATATTTAAAGATGAAATAAGGGGAGATGGGATACATTAAGGGGGGAGGGGAGGATGGAATTAAATATATTTAATATTAAATTAAAATAAGGGGAGAGGGGAGGATGGAATTAAATATATTTAATATTAAATTAAAATAATTTAATATCTTATCCCTGCATTTTATCTCAGTAAAGGATTATATTTGACTGTATGGATGCCCCTTTTGAATGCCCACCCTGCATTTAATGTTAGTAAAAGATTATATTTGACTGTATGGATGCAGGGGCGGGGCGGGGCGGGGCGGGGCGGAGCTGGGGAGAGGGCGGAGCTGGGGGCAGGGCAGGGTGGAGCCAGATCAGAGCCAGGGGTGGGGGCAGACTCTACGGCCCCCCAGGTCATCAGTGACCGGAATTCAGGCCCCTGGGCCGGTAGAAGTTGGACAGCCCTGCTGTATCTCTTCAAACACTGACTCAATAATATTACAGATATTCTGCCCCAATAGGCTTTCTATCTATCTTCTAGGTTAGCTTTCCAGCCTAACCTACAAACAGCATAGACAGCAGGCATGACTGAAAGGGGTTTTAAAGGGGGGGTGGGAATACGACAATAACTTCTTCCCAAATTACTCAAAACATTATGACTAAGATGTCTTCCTTCCTAAAAGGATGGACACTTTCAGTCATCTTTGTTTCAAAAGTAAGCACGCAATCCAGTGGTGTCTTGCAATGTGGTTTGTTAGATGGCAATAAGCTTCTAAGTATAACTATGTAGGGAAGGGAAATCATCTGACTCCTTCTCAAAAGTTGTCACTTGACTTCCTGTAACTATTTCCTATGCCAGGACATTATTAATAGCATTTTATTAAAATACAAACCAGGAGTGGACAACGTCAATGGATTGCAGGAATCCCTTCCGCCCACCGCCACCCACAGAAACACGACGACCCCAAGATCTTTTTCACATGTACTGCTGTCACGCCAGGCATCCCCCATTCTGTATCTTTGCATTTCATTTTTTCTGCCTAAGTGGGGTGTAATGAGGTCACTATGTGTATTGAGGGTTTTATCTTTATTTTATGGTTAAATGTGTGGGTTGTATTGTGTTAGATGATTAAATGTTAGACAGGCCACAAAGGGTTAACGGGGAATATTGCAGTGCACAGCCTCTGAGAAGTTCCGTTGCTGTAGCAACAGGAGGCGGAGCCTAACACTAGCTTTAGAATTTCCAGGTTTGAAATTCTTCAGTTAGTCAGGAGCGGTTAGACTAGCTGGTGGCAGTTTGAGAAGCTGCTGTTGTCTTTTCTGAGGAAAATAGAAAAGGCTGTGTTTTGATACTGCAGAAAGGCAATTAGGTTTGGAAAGCCTATAGGAACCGCTGTTTGTAGGTTAGGCTGGAAAGCTAACCTAGAAGATAGATAGAAAGCCTATTGGGGCAGAATATCTATAATATTATTGAGTCAGTGTTTGAAGAGATACAGTCAAACATTGTGTTTAGAAACTTAGTAACTTTAAGACCTGTGCCTCTAAGGAGATATTGTAACCACCTAAGCTCTGTGTACTTTGAAATCTCCAGGCTTGGAATCTTGTTAACCAATAAACAGTTAAAGTTCTTTATTCATAAATCTCTCTCTCTGAACTCTTTTTGGTGCAAGCTTTAGAAACATCGGGTGGTCACATAACTTAGTGGCAGCGATTGGTAAGTGAGTAATTGGTCAAGAATTACTCACTGGGGACAAAGGTTATAAAGTAAGGAAGCTTCCCATAAATAGGTGGGATAGCCGGCCCTGCCACAGTTCTCCACAGTTAGATTGAAGACAAAGATCTTCACATAAACTGGTGGCAAAAGATTCCTCACATAAATTGGTGGCAACGACCCTGTCACAGTTTTGGGTTCGAATAATTACATAAATTGACACTAGCTGTAAGTGGGGTATCTTGCATTTGTCCCTGTTAAACTTCATTTTGTTACTTTTGGCCAATCGTCTCTCTAATTTGTTAAGATCATTTGAATTCTGCTCCTGTCTTCTGGAGAATTACCTTTGTATTAAGGAAATGTTCTCTGCAGTTTCACAGATTTTTCACAAAGCCTCCAACACCTCCAGCGCCATCCCAAAACCAAAGAAAGGTAAGGTTGCAACAGTAAAACTGGGCACGGACAGCTAGGTTCCTTGCTGCGTAATAATTTTGATTGCCTCCCGTTTCTTCCATCTTCAACAGACTGCTCTATAAGCTGGTTACCTTTTGACGGCAAGTGCTACTATTTTTCTGCTGTGGAAAAGACATGGGATGAAAGCAAACGGGACTGTGGGCGATCCAATTCTCATCTTGCAATAATCAACAACAATGCCGAACGGGTGAGAATTTAAAAAGTGGTTGGCTATATTTGGGTCCCAAAACACTTTGCTGTGTGATCTATCCTTCTGAAATAAAATAACTGAATTTTAGGATTTTACAGATTTCCTCCCACCCCCCCCCCCCATCCCCCCAACCACCACCTCAGGCCCGGATTACCCATAAGGCCAACCTAGGCCATGGCCTAGGGGTGCGAGCGGAGGGGGGGCGCAGATCACGGACCAAAAAAAGATATGTTGAAACAAATAAAAACACAACACGTTTTTCCCACCCTCCCTCAGCCTCGCCCATAGATGTCTATGGGAGCGGGCCCTGTCCTGAAGACTACACTTCCCGTCGTGCACCTCTCTCCGCTTCCGCCTCCCTCCTCGCAGGAGAAAGACACCTCCCGGCATGCCCCGCGGGGGCTGCGTTGGGGCCGGGCCAATGGGAGGCGGCGAGGGTGGAGCCAGAAGGCGTGGCCGGGCGGCAGAGAGAGAGCGAACGAACTTGCGGGGATGGTGGAGGGTGCCAAGGAGGGTCCGTCCTTCCAGCTGGGCAGGCCGCACTTTGAGCAGGTAGGCGCCAGGGTGCCAGGGCACCACGCGACGGGAACCGGAAAGGCCCCGCCGGAGATGGAGTCACTCCCTCAGGGAGCCCGCATCGCTTGCCTTAGGTGGCCTCGCCCCCTTGGTGCCATCCCATTCCCTCATTGGCCCTGCCGGGTGTCACTCTCCCATTTGAATTCCTGCCCTTGGGAAAGCGCTTCTGTGATTGGCTCCCGCTTCCCTTGACTCCTCTTTGGGGGTGGTGCTTCTGTCTTAGCATCCTGAGTTCGAGTCCCGCTTCAGGCAGAAAGCGTGACTGTGGAACTCCCTGCCACTGCATTGGGATGGCATTTTTAAAAATGGGCCCGAGCACAGCGCTGCTGCAGGTGGGTCCGGCTCAGGCACCCCGTGATCCCCGGGGATACACCTGCGCTGATTGGCGCGGGTTGTTGTTGATTTATTTGGATATTACTGATCAACTGAGATGTATTGGGCTACCTGAGTGAATTTGAGGTAAGTTGTATGATGTGATTTAATTTTAGTGTGGGTCTGAGTGATGTGTGGGCGGGGGGGGGGTGCGGTAGAGGTTGGCTGAAAGGGAGTGTAATTCCAAAGTGTGGCCTAGGGCGCAAAAAGGAGTTAATCCGGGCCTGCACCACCTTGCATTTTCTCATGGTTGCTTTCAATTTTAGAAACTAGCAATGCTAATATATAAGGTTTTGCAGTCCTTAAAATATATTTTTCACTTAGCAAGTGCAGGCAAACGCCTGCAAGGATGCCAAAAGAGACACAGGTACAAAAAGCATTTTCCCTTTCCCAAAAGTTGCTTGAGATCAGGTCCCTCGGCCTTTGCCCTTCATGGCCACAACAAAGTGTTCAGATTTCATTGTGCTTTTCATGACTAATACATATGCATCTTCCCCAGATGTTCGTGCTGAACAAAACACAAAACGCGTACTACCTCTTTGGTCTGACCCACAAAGGACAGTGGACATGGATGGACAATACCAAGTTTGACCCTAAACTGTATGTTTATTCATCATTATGATACTTGGGACACAAGGCTCTATGTATCAGACTTGGTTACTATAGGCTTGCAGTTGGTGACACTGACAAGCTTTATATGGGCTGAACAAACACAGGTGAAAGACCTTAAGGACTGTATATTAAATTCTTATAAAGCCGTGGAAGATATAAGATATATACATACGTGCAGTATACACATTATACAAACTAACAATAAGTGGAATCAAAGAGAACGACGGTCAGTCCTTGGAGAACAGTGGCGTTCCAATGGAGTTCAATGAGTCCCAAAACATAGGTATCTCGCCTTGAGGAAGCCTTCAGGAGCCTCAACTCAGCACGGCTCCAGCTCCCGCTCAGGGCTGCTTCAGCCTCCCGATGCTCCCAGGTTCGCTCACTGGCCAATTCACCGACGTGGAGCTTCCGGCTTTGGCTGTTCTCGTGAGAAATCCAAGCCAACGTGAAAACGCCGACTCAATCACTTCCGCCCAGTGCTCTTGCGGAGGGAGGGAGGCAGTGAAAGAGGCCACACAGATACGTTTCATAGATCTGTGTGGCCTCTTTCGCTGCCTCCCTCCTCCCTCTGCAAAAGCAGAGCACTGGGTGGAAGTGATTGAGTCGGCGTTTTCGCGTTGGCTTGATTTTCGCGAGAACAGCCAAGGCCGGAAGCTCCACGTCGGTGAATTGGGCAGTGAGCGAACCTGGGAGCATGGGGAGGCTGAAGCATTCACAGGTTTCCAAGAAACAAATTGAGCCTCTCCGCTTGGAAATGTTTGGGTTTTTTTTTACTATTTTACTGGATTTTTCGAGAGTTGCCTCCGCCCCCCCCCCCAGGAACTGTTTATAACAAGCTTCATGACATCCATAGTTAACTGGAATCAAGTTTCACTCAGGGTGAAATTTCACAAGGGTCTGGAGAACAAGCCCTATGAGGAGCGGCTTGAAGAGCTGAGCATGTTTAGCCTGAAGAAGAGAAGGCTGAGAGAAGACATGATAGCCATGTAGAAGTATGTGAGAGGAAGTCATATCTATGTTGTGTTCATCGAAACAGGCCCTGGTTTCACACAGAGTGTATAAATACATTTAAAAACATATTAACTCTATGTATGACTGTGTTAGAGTGTCATTTTATGTCATTTTGGTTGGTGGTGTGCCCCAGGATTTGGTAAATGTAAAAAATGTGCCACGGCTCAAAATAAGGTTGAAAATCACTGCCTTAGCAAACTTGGTTCCATGTCACTGAGCCATGGCCGTTCAAGTGGTATCAAACTGTATTAATTCTACCCAAAGAATCATGACAGCTACAAGCCAGGACTCTGACCCAGGACCTATAGCAGCGAGAGAAAGGAGGGTTTCTCCAGTGGGCACGTCACAATACAAAAGTATCATACTAGAATTCCAATTTTACTGCAAACACCCTATCAAATCCTGGGGTTTGCAGTTTCAGGAGGGGCCTTTTGGGGTCTCAGGCAGAGGTCGCCAACAGTGCCTCTGACCAAACTCCAAATTCCAACCTGTGTTTTAAAAGCCAAATGTGCAATTTGATCAAATGTTTTGTTTTTATAGAAATATTTGCTCCAGCCTCATAAGCATTGTCCATGGAAACATGAGGTTTCCTCCCTGTACGGTTCCCCCAGTTATTATATTTGCAGTAAATACAGAGCATGGGAGGCCCGTTGTCCTTTGCGAAGCCGTGGCCTCGATTGGTGCCGCAGAGCCCTCCGTCGGCCAGGCCGCAACACAAAGCGAGGCCCCGGCTTCGCCGAAGACAGCGGGCCTCCATGGCCTCGATTGGAGCCGCGGAGCCCTCCGGAGGGCTCCGCGGCACCAATCGATGCCACGGCTTCGCAAAGGACAACAGGCCTCCTTCCTCTTTTTAGGTCTTCTTCCGCCAGCGCCGCTGCCAGCCATTCCCCTGGAATGGAGGAATGGAGACCTAAAAGGAGGAGGTAGGCCCGTTGTCTTCGCTTGGTGTTGCGCCCCGGCCTCCCGAGGTCTCCGTGGCTCCAATTGAGGCCATGGAGGCCCGCCGTCTTCGGCGAAGCCAAGGCCTTGCTTGGTGTTGCGGCCCAGCATCCGGAGGGCTCTGCGGCACCAATCGAGGCCACGGCTTCGGCGAAATCGGCGGGCCTCCCTCCTTTTAGGTCTCCATTCCTCCTTTCCCCCGCTGGCCACAGGAGACAGGTAAGATAGCAGGCCTTCTTCTTTCCTCTGTGGTGGCGGGGGGGGGGGGAGGGAAAAGCAATTTGCGCGCGCGGGAATTGTTTCCGCGCATGCGCAGTGCTGCATTAGCGTGGGGGATCATGGGAGTTGTAGTCTAATTGTTTTTTTTGTATTTTTAACCATGTTGTTTAATTTTTAAAAAAAATTCGGGTGGTAAACATACCTCGTTGGGTTTTGTGTGTATGTGGCCTTGGATTGGTGTGTCTGCGTTGTGTGGTTTTGCTGTCTATAGGCTACTAAACACGACAGCTCTTCTTTTATATATATAGATATATGTTAGGTTGGATGCAGAAATCTTCATTCTTCCGATGTTTGCTTCTTTTCCTTTCCCAGATTTCGAATACCTTATATGGAAAATTTTGACTGCGCCTTGGTTGGATTTAAAGGATTCAGTTCCCAGTCTTGCTCTGTATCAAGCCGCTTTATTTGCGAAGACAATGAATAAAGATTACCCAATGAACGGGAAATTCTGAGCAGCACAAAATTGGGATTTCTTTCTCAGCTAAGAAACTTTGCTGAACTCGAATTCCTTTTTCATATGCCATGAACTCTGGACAGTGTGTGTGCAAATGTACTTCTGTTTGCATAGCTGCATCTATCTCAATATAGGCCAGCCTGTCTTGATGTGGACTCTTACTTCAGTTGTCCCCACAAACAGCCATTCCACCAGACGGCCAAAGAAGGAGCTGACATGGAAGGGATCTCGCATCACCGGTAGATGGTTCCTGTTGTGTCTTCTTCTGAGGAGGAGTTGGAAGAGGAGAAGGCTGAAGAGGAAGGGCCTGGGGATTCTGGGCACATGGTCAGGCCTGCTCAGGAGGAAGAAAAAGAAGAAGAGGGAGGCACGCTGGCTGTTCCTACTTTTCAAGAGCAACAAGCAAGCCGTACATCGGCCAGGATTGCTGCAAAGACTTGCAGCAATCAGGCCACTTCTTAGAGCAGGCCTGGGCAAACTTCGGCCCTCCAGGTGTTTTGGACTCCAACTCCCACAACTCCTAACAGCCTACCGGCTGTTAGGAATTGTGGGAGTTGGAGTCCAAAACACCTGGAGGGCCGAAGTTTGCCCAGGCCTGCCCTAGAGACACGTGTGCTGTGGGTTGAGGACTATAAATCAGAAGCAGGGGAAACAGTTGTTGCTGGCAGCAACAGATCCAATTACCTAGCCTGTTTTCCTGTATCTGTTCCAGCAAGACATCTTATCTTTGTGTTTTTACCTTGAGAAGAAACTACCAAAGATGTTACTTTGCTCAGCCAAGAGACATTTACCTTGTTTTGTGAACTTGCCTTTTGTATTTGATTTTGCTACTTTAAACTTGGCTTAAAGTAAAAGTTTTTTGGGTTCCTTTAAATTTGGTCTTAAGGCTATTCTTGGGGCAAAACAGGGCAATTCCTTGACTTCTCCTAACCCTTTGTTTCCACTCATTCTTTTTCTATTTGTGAGCCTGTGGGCATGGACTGTGGGCAAATGTTTATACTTGCCTGAGTCAGAGGAAGTTCCCCATAGGACCAGAAAGAAGGAAGAAGCATCGTGCTGATTGTGCAAACTCCCCATTCTGATGTCAGATGATATTCCCACAATGGCCATGAGTTCGCACAGAGGTCTGTGCCTGGCTATGGGTAGCAAGAGCAACATAGAGATTATAGATTCATAGCATAATTGAGTCAGAAGAGTAAAAACTGGGGAGAGCTCCTGTATCTTTCTTGGTTGTATGCAGGGCTGTCCAACTTCTACCCGCCCAAGGGCCGGAATTCCGGCCACTGATCACCTGGGGGGCCGCAGCGGGGGCTGGGGCCGCTTGCAGGGGTGGGGCCGCTTGCGGGCATGCGCGGCAGGGCAGGAGCGGCTCGGCGCCCTTCGCCATGTTTCTGGGTGCTGGATCGGCCGCCTGGGAGATTACCTTCCTTTCTCTTCCTTCGGCAGCTTCCTGCAGCAGCCAGGGACATGGTGGAGGGCACCTCGCCACTCCCCCAGCCCGCTTCCTGCCCTGCCGCGCATGCCCGGGGTCCTGCATGGCCCGCCCCTTTTCGGCGGGGCTGGGTGACGTCAGACGCGGCACCAGCAGCGAGGAGGAAGAAGTGGAGGGAAGCCGGGGCCTCTGCCTCCACCTCTTCCTCCTCGCCGCCGGCGTCACGCCTGATGTCACCCAGCCCCGCCGAAAAGGGGCGGGCCGCGCAGGACGCCGGCAATGCGCGGCAGGGCGGGAGGCGGGCCGAGGGAGCGGCGAGGTGCCCTCCACCATGTCCATGGCTGCTGCATAGGCCGCACCCGGGAGCCCACCTTCCTTCTCCGAAGGAAGAGAAAGGAAGGTAAGCTCCCGGGCAGCCGATCCAGCACCCAGAAACATTTATTTATTTAGTATTTATTATTTATTACTTAGGCTTCTATGCCGCCACTCCCGGGGGGGGGCCCTCGGGGCGGCTCACAAGCGCCGTACAAACACAGTAAAAACACAGTAACAATTAAAAACAAAGGCAGATTAAAACACAATATCACATAATGGATTAAAAAACTAGTGTACAGATACGACACAACAGGTGGCGGATAAAGGCATGGTGGGTTGCTTGCGGGCAAGACCTATAGGTTAAAAGCCTGCTGAAAAAGGTAGGTCTTGCAGGCCCGTCTGAAGGGGAGCAAGTCCTGAATAGCGCGTGTTTCCCGCCGGGAGGGCGTTCCACAGTGTGGGCGCAATAACGGAGAACGCCCTCCTGCGGGTTGCTGTCAGTCTCGCGAGCTTCGCCGAGGGGATGTCCAGGAAGTTGGCACCCTCCGACCGCAATGATCTCGTTGGGCAATATGGGGAGAGACGGTCCCTCAGGTACGCTGGCCCCAGGCCGTGCAAGGCCTTAAAGGTAAGAACCAACACTTTGAAGGTGATCCGGTGCTCGATTGGGAGCCAGTGCAGGTCCTGCAAGGTAGGTGTTATGTGACTACCAGCTGACGTACCAGACAGGAGTCGGGCGGCAGAATTCTGCACTAGCTTGAGCTTCCGGGTCATCAACAAAGGAAGGCCAATGTAAAGTGCGTTACAGTAGTCCAGTCTCGAGATGACCGTGGCTTGGATCATCGTAGCCAGGTCGCTCCGGGATAGATAGGGGGCCAGCCTCCTCGCCTGTCTAAGATGGAAAAAGCAGACTTGCTGACCATGGAGACCTGGGTCTCCATGGCCAGCTGGGAGTCCAAGTGGACTCCCAAGCTCTTTACTGAAGGTGATGGGCATAACGCCACACCGTCCAGGGTCGGAAGTCGGATCTCCCCATCACCCGGGCGGCCTAGCCACAAGGTCTCCATCTTCGCTGGATTCACCCTCAACCTACTGGCTTGCAGCCATCCAGTAACGGCTTCGAGGCACCGCTGGAAATTATCGGGGACGGATTCGGGCCTGCCCTCCATCCTCAGAATGAGCTGAGTGTCATCAGCGTACTGATGACACTCAAGCCCAAAACTCCGTACCAGCTATGCAAGCGGCTGCATGTAGATGTTGAATAACAGAGGGGAGAGGATGGCCCCCTGAGGGACTCCACAGACTAACGGGCGAAGGGCGTCGAGCTGCTCCCTCCCTGCCGCGCATGCCCACGAGCGGCCCCGCCCCCCGCGAGTGTCCCCCGTGAGCGGCCCGCCCCTGCGACCAGCCCCGCCCCTCGTGAGTGGCCCGGCCCCCCGCAAGCATCCCCCCCCCGGAGTTCGATTTTTTTTTAAAAAGCAGCTGGTTTCTTGCAGGAGGGTAGACGGGCCGCATCCAAGGGGCTGGTGGGCCGTATGTGCCCGCGCACCACCTGTTGGACAGGTCTGTTGTATAGTATAATGATATAATGGTACATAGACTGAGTTTTTAATTAGTATTCCAAGCACTGGCTACCAATATAACGTAGTGGATGTTTGTCCACAGTGGCAAGGCACTGGTTGCCACTAAAACTTTGAGGAGAATTTTACTAAACAGCTTGAGCCCTTTAAAAGATCTTCTTCGAAATATATTGCTGCCACCAACCTTATTAATATAAGGGTTTTCAGGGTGTAAAATGAGCTAAGCTCTAATACTGCTGTAAGCACTTTTAACAAACCGCTTCTCGCTCTCAGACAAATATTAGCTGTGAGATTTCTGAGGTAAAATATCCTATTAAAATACAGAAACTGCTTGAAAAACTTCTAGACAGAATGAGGCACACGTTGAAGCTTGTCTTTAAAAGTGAACAAAGAATGTTTATTGTTGAAACTAGTATCTGAGAAGACACATAAGCGTAATGGTTACAAAACTATGTAAAGCTTGGTGGTTTGTTAAAATGGTTCTCTTAGAACAGGGCTGCCCACAAAGTCCATCGCGATCGACCAGTCGATCGCGGGTCCAAAGGAGGTCATTTGCAGCCGGATGGGGTGCTTCTGCCCTGCGCATGGCGCACCGTCCATTGTTGCTTCTGGGTGAGAGAGAAGCAGGGCGCTCCACCCTGCCTCTCTCTCGCCGGCAGCGGAGGCTGCACGGTTGCATCCAAACGAGAGAGAGGCAGGGCGGGCGTGAGGCGGGGCCTCCGCCCTGCCTCTCTCTCGTCCGGAAGCAACCTGCAGCCTCCGCTGCCGGCGAGAGGGGCAGGTTGGAGCGCAAGACTGGGTCTCCGGAGGCCCCGCCTCGTGCTCCGCCCTGCCTCTCTCTTGTCTGGAAGCAACCATGGATGGTGCGCTGTGCGGAAGGAGCACAGGGCAGATGGTGTGCGCATGCAGAAAGTGTGCGCAGGCAGAAGGAGCACCGCACGGGAGGTGCGCGTACACAGAAGTGTGCCGCGCAGAAGGTAGATCTTTTTGACTTGGTTGTTTTAAAAGTAGCTCACATGCTGAAAAAGTGTGGGCACCCCTGTCTTAGAATCTTCGTTTCAATAGATCATCTTTAAATATAGCACAGGATCTCAAAGCACCCCCAACAGATGGCCATCTCGCCTGCTTAACCGTCTCCAAGGAGGAAGCTTCCACCTCACGACCAGGCAGAGAGCTCCACTGTTGAATAGTTCTCATGGTCATGAAGTTCTTCCTAATGTTCAGGTGGAATCCTTTCCTGTCATTGGTTCCTTTCCTGTCACTTGAATCCAGGCCATTGGAAGGAACCTTGGCCCCAGATTCATCATCAACAAGTTGTAGTTCACCTACACCCAGAGTGCACTGTCGACTCAAATAATGATGGATCTGGACTACACTTGGCATGAATACTCAATATGCCCAACTATGAGCAAACATAGAGTTTGGGGAAAATAGACCTTGACGTTTGGGAGTTGTAGTTCACCTACATCCAGAGAGCACTGTGGACTCAAATAATGATGGGCGGGCCTCTTCCTCATGGGGAGGGGGACACTCCACCCCTTTCCGACCCTCCCTCCGCTCACCTCAGCCTCTCTACCAGCCTTTCCTCCTCCTCAATTGGCGAATGCTGGGAAGGGGGCGGGCCCGAGTGACGTCACCCTTCCCTCCACCCTCCCTCATTTGGGGGCTGGCTGGCACGCGCGGAGGGGAACTGGCTGAAGGAGGTGCCCCCGCCCCTTCTTCTTCGCCGCCACCCCCCGGCCCTTCCTCCTCCCCCTACCCCACAAGCTTCAGCAGGAGGGGGAAGAAAGGGTATATTGGAGGTTTTCCCACGGCAGACCTGACGATCGCTCATGGCACACTAGTGTGTCCCGGCACACTGGTTGAGAAACACTGTTCTAAGGCACTGCTTCTTAATCTGTAGGACCCAATGCGGTCCCTTTCGTTGATTGTTAGGATCCCCCCCCCCAAAAAAAATTGACAACAATATTTTTTTCTGAACGGCAGATGTTTTAGACATTTTCATTAATCTGTAGTGCAATGTTTCAAGTGGACTCAACAGAAGATTAGCGTGACCCTAGCCTCCATAATGGAGGTTCCATGGTCGGATCACAGTGTCCTGGAAGTCCGGCTGGGAGTGGCCTCCCCTCTCGGTAAGGGTGCTGAACCTATTCTGGTTCGCCCGAAGAGACTTATGGAACCCCCTAGGTTCCTGAATGCTCTAAGGGAGTGGGAACTTCCCAGCGACTCAGTCGATGGGCAAGTGGAATACTGGAATGCCAGTCTTTCCGCGGCCCTGACGAGATCGCCCCAGGCGCTCTCTCCTCCCCCGCAGAAATCGCTCGCCTTGGTTTACTGAGGAGCTGCGGGCGATGAAGCGGAGGAAGAGACAGTTAGAGGACGTGTGGCGGAGTCTCCGTGACGAAGCGTCGAAATCAGCTTATAAACAGTTTAAAGAGGTTTATGAGCAAGCTATCAAGGAAGCCAAAAAAGTCTTCTACTCTTCCTTGATAGAGTCGGCTAGCTCACGCCCAGCGCAATTGTTTAGGATAATCCGGTCTTTGACAGCAATCCCAACTGTCCCAAATGATAGGGGTTTGGCACCAACAGCTGACATTTTCCAGAGCTATTTTGCCGACAAGATTTCAACTCTCCGCCGGGACATTCCAGCCACTCTTGATACAGTTCATAAACTCGAGACTCCGCCGCCACTCGGCGGGCCCACCTTCACCCGCTTCCAATTGCTGGACACAGCAGCTGTCGACAAGTTACTAGCTGCAGCTAGACCAACTACATGCTCCCTCGACCCGTGCCCCTCCTAGCTTGTTAGAGCGTGTCGGGAGGGGCGACGAGGCCCCTGGGCACGATCATAAATAGCTCCCTTGAGCAAGGAGTCTTCCCGGGGGATTGAAAGAGGCAATGGTGAGACCCCTGCTGAAGAAGCCGAATTTAGATCCTTCGGCTCCTCCATTACCGGCCAGTTTCCAACTTGCCTTTTTTAGGCAAGGTAATTGAGAGGGCAGCAGCGGATCAGCTGCAGCAGTTCTTGGAAGACACAGCTGGACTTGATCCCTTCCAGTCCGGCTTCCGTATTGGGCACGGGACGGACACCGTGCTTGTCGCCATTACAGACCAACTTCGCCGCCAGCTGGACCAGGGTGGATCGGCACTGCTCGTCCTGTTAGATCTGACGGCAGCTTTCGATACTGTAGATCACACATTGTTAACCCACCGTTTAGCCGGTTCCGGGGTTGGGGGGATCGCCCTTAAATGGGTGACCTCCTTCCTCCGGGACCGGGGACAACGGGTGGAGGGGGGCGGGGAGGTCTCCGGGAGATCCCCACTTGACTGTGGGGTTCCCCAGGGGGCCATTCTCTCCCCCTTATTATTCAACGTGTACATGCGCCCCCTGGCCCAGCTGGCCCGCGACTTTGGTCTGGAGTGTTATCAGTACGCTGACGACACCCAGCTTCTGCTGAGAATGGACGGCAGGCCGGACACCGTACCCGATTGTTTCCATCAGTGCCTGGAGGCCGTGACTGGTTGGCTGCGGGCTAGCTGGCTGAAGGTGAACCCGTCGAAGACGGAGATCTTGTGGCCTAGTCGGCCTGGGCGGGATGAGTGCCGGTTGCCTACCCTAGATGGCGAACGGCTTAGCCTGTCGCCTGTTGTTAAGAGCCTAGGTGTTCAGCTGGACCCCCCGCTGACCATGGAGACTCAGGTCTCCGCGGCCAGCAGGGCGTCATTTTTTCACCTACAACAGGCTAGGCGACTGGCACCCTACCTTTCCAGGGACGACCTGGCCACGGTGATCCAAGCGACTGTCATCTCGAGATTAGACTACTGTAACGCCCTCTACGTTGGCCTTCCCTTGGCGACAGTTCGGAAACTCAAGCTAGTGCAGAATGCCGCTGCTCGCTTGCTGACGGGAACGTCGGTAAGGGAGCACATCACGCCCATCCTTCGGCAACTGCACTGGCTGCCTATCGAGTACCGAATTGTTTTCAAGGTGTTGGTGTTAACCTTTAAGGCTCTACACGGCCTAGGGCCTGCGTACCTGAGGGACTGCCTTGCCCCATACATTCCCCTGAGATCACTACGTTCAGAGGAGTCGAACCTGCTCCTGATTCCATCGGTCCGCACCTGTCACCTGTCTGCCACCAGGCAAAGGGCTTTCTCTGTGGCGGCTCCGGTACTCTGGAACTCTCTCCCGGACGGCGTCCGAGCCGCCACGGAGCTTATCCCGTTCCGCAGGGCTTGTAAGACCGCCCTGTTCAAACTGGCCTTCAGCTAGGCTAGCAAGCCGAGCGTACTCATCTTTTAATCAGCACCCTGGCTCAGGGAATGCTTCAGCATGTACATAATTTTATCTCGGGACCTACACTGTATTTTATGTTGTATTTTATTGTATGGCGACATGGATGCGACATGCCTGCCGAGTTTTTACGATGTTATCCGCCCCGAGCCTGCAGGGAGGAGCGGAATACAAGATGGAATAAATAAATAAATAAATAAGATGCTTCAGCTGTTCTTTGTACAAAGGAAAATCATCCTGTTTAGGGATCCTTGTGTGCTATCACACCCAAGCGGCTTCAAAAGTCTTGAGCATTGATGTGTCCTAACTTTCTATCAGCTTGGACGATGCTGGATTGCCTTCCTGATTGAGCAAGGAACCCTTCAGGATCAATGTCCACGCTATTGCTTTCACGAAATGGTAATGATTTATTAACTGGTCTTGGGTTCTTCTCCGCCTAGGCACTCACTTGATTTCTCCATCACAAAGTCCATACTTAGAATTTGAAGGTAACCGATTGTTCCTGAAGCCGCCAGGCGTAGATGATTCCTGAGAAGGGGAATAGATGAACGTTTTCCTTGCTCACTTTCTCTGGTAGAGGGGACTCTAGGGCAGTGATTTTCAACCAGTGTGCCGCAGAACACTAGTGTGCCGTGAGAGATCATCAGGTGTGCCATGGGAAATTCAGTGGAGAGAGAGAGAGAGCGAGCCTAGAAGGAACCTTCAGGCAGCGGAAATGAGGCTTTCCTGGCCGAAGCAGCAATGCCAGCCAGCCTGGCTGCAGTCAGGGAGAGCCCTCGGCGTCCAAAACTTTCCTCCCTCCCTCCTCTCTCTCTCCTTCGCTTCCTTTCTTCCCTTTCTCTGCGCGCCAAGGGCTACCTGGCTGGGCTGCGGCTCCTCCTGCTTCCTGGCTCCTGGGCGCTCTTCTGCTCTCCTCCCCTCTGACAGCAAGGGGGAGGAGGAGGCCACGGGAGCTGCCCCCATCTGACCCCACTCCCAGAGGCTTGAGGCAAGGCTATCTGCCCTCTAGCCCCTCCACGCTGGGGAAGGGGAGCAACCCCTCATCTCCTGGCCTCTCCTGGCTGGGCTCCAGGTTCGCTGCAGAGCAGAGCCGAGGCCGGGATGCGCAGCTCCACAGCCCAGCTTGGTTCCTTCCCGATCTGGCCCCAAGGCGACAGCAGGGAAGCCAAAGGGACACGGGGGGTGAGGCACTATTTCGGGGGCTGAACCCCTTTGGGAAGGAGAGCTGGGGGTGGTGACGGCTGCGAGCCTCCGCCGCAGTTTGTTCTGAGGCTCGGAGCCACCCAGTGTGCTCAATTCCTATTCATCCTGCTCAGCCAAGCCCACGTGCACTTCGGCCACTCAGCGCAGCCCTTCCCCGCGGGATGGTGACGGGCCGCCTGTGCGTGGGCCTCCGGGGGGGGTTGGCGGAAGCAGCGGCGTCACGAGGGGGGAGGGTGACAGTTAGTAAAATGACAGTTAAGAGTGTCATTTTGTGTCATTTTGGTTGGTGGTGTGCCCCAGGATTTTGTAAATGTAAAAAATGTGCCGCGGCTCAAAAAAGGTTGAAAAACACTGACTTAGATTGCCCTCTTCACGGGCAGAGCAGGAAACCTCTGCTTGCATATTTGTGAATAAAGCATTAGAAAGCCATCACTCATTTATTAAATTCTCTTGTCCAAAAGAAACGATATTGTGCAACATTGCAGCAAGCATGTGTGCACAGTCCGGAAAAGAGGCGCAAGAAATGACAGGAAGAATACTTTGTTCTTTCGTCGGGTGATGCAACAGAACCACATAACCCACTTCTCCTCAGCATGAGAAATCCCCCTCCGCTGAATGGAATATTGTGTTCCTCTCCCGTTGAGCAAGGACGCATTGTTCTACGAATCCCTTGACTAGTTGTTGTGGTTTGCTATATTTGCAAAACATTCTCACTGTAGGATGTGAAACGGATATGTCTACGCACACACACTGAATTGAGGGAAGTGTTGAAATGCCACTGCTGGTCACAAGTATCCTCTTTTTTAAACAAAAAAATTAAGTTTTGGAATGACACAAGTGTCCTCTTCTTAGAAGCCCAGAAGTTCAATAATATAATACCTAGTTTTAGCTTTTTGCACAGAAAGCTGCACAGGCCAACAAGGACGCAAAATCCTTTTGCATCTGGACATGCAAGCGATTCTAGTTCTAATGTAATAGCTAAGCTGAAGAGACACGCTTGCCCCCTGCCCTTAATTCAAAGACAAGGCATCTCCTCCAAGAGATCAAGGGAAACAGAAGGTGAAAGGGGGAAAGTGGTGTTGCCAGCCAGTTCAAAAAATGTAGTTGAAGTCAATGCATGAGAGCTGCCACTGTGTAAAAAAACGTATTCACCACTCTAAGCCATGATCCTCCTTCTCTCTGTCAAGGATAAATCATGCAGAGCCAGGTTGGAACTATAAAAGTCCTTTTATTTGTAAAGAAAGCAAAGTATTTTACCGGAGCATTCCTACAGCCTGTGTCTCAAAGCTCATCAATCATGGCAACTGGAGCATGTCCTTATCTACAAATGTTTACATTCCAACGGTTGAACATACGGGAACTTTGCTTCCGTCACAGACATGAACTCTCCTTCTCCAGTTAACTCTATAATGGCCTAACTATACCACACAGCTTAGAAAATAGACACATTTAACAGAAAACATTTTAAACTCATTTTGTCATACATTCTAGCACTGACACTCTCTTCTTCCCACTGCTGAGGGCACATCTACACTGACATACGAATGCAGCTTGGAACCCATTCTGCTACAAGGGTGATTGGATCGACAGGTTTGAGGCCAGGAAAATGATTACATTGAACACAGATCCTGACCCCAAACCACTTCGTGGTTGTGGTTGTTTACTTTCCCCAATTTCTACAAGAGATGCACACCAGTGCTCCAGAGGCATAAATGGTAGCGGTGGGGGTGGGGTGGGGAGGAAAAATGATAGGAATTGAAGTAAGCAGTTTCCCCTCTCGGTCGGTCAATTGGCTTATATATTGTAGTCACCACCATTTTGAAAAGTTAATGGGCTTGGCCAACTTACTGGCCGAGCTGGTTGCGGGGCGAGGTTGCCCTTGCGCCTTCTTGGGGAGGGAGGAGGGGCTTCTTCTCTCCAGAAGCCCCTGGGGTGGCGGGAAGGCTTCCTGCCACCAGCACTGGCCGGCAATCACGGGCCTGGCCCCGCCCCGCCCCCTCTTTGCAGCCAGCTGGCCTGCACTTCCGCTCGGGCAGCTTTTTTAAGGCCGCCCTGGACTGCACAGGCTGCACGCGAGGCAGTCCTGTTTTTCCTCCCACCCTCCCTACTCATTGCATTGCTTGTTGCTGTCCATCTTGTTCATACTCAACTTAATTATTGCAGTGTTCTTGGTTATGCGTTATTTGTTCTTTGTCACAACTTCATGTTTGGCGTGCGGCATGGCCCCTGGATCAGGCTGGCTTATCGCCCCTTGGTTGTAAGGGGAGCTGAGTCGGAGGAGGCACCCGACGCATGGATCCACCTCCTGGGATTCATTCAGAGCAGGGGGCAGTGGCCCAGCCACTCGGAAGAGCCATAGAGGGGGGCCCTCCTCCTCCCTAGCAGCCCCAGCTCGGAAAGAAGTGACCTCAACTGCGGAAAAGAGATCTGGTGGGGCGTGCAGCCGGGATCTTCGCGCGCCACCAAATCTCTTCGCCGCGGTTGGGGTCACTTCCTCCCAAGTTGGGGCTGCTGGGGAGCAGGAGGGGGCCCAGCCGCTAGGAAGAGCCATGGAGGAGGCCCCTCCTCCTCCCTAGCAGCCCCAGCTTGGAAGGAAGTGACCTCAACCGCGGCGAAGAGATGTGGTGGCACGTGCAGCGATGTGCAAAGATCCTGGCAGTGCGCATGCGCTAGCCGGCCCTATCCCTGTGCAGACGAAGAAGTCTGGTGGCGTGCGCAGCAGCGCCCAAAGATCCAGGCCGTGCGCAAGTGGCAGCTGGCCCACCCTCTCCCTGCGCAGGTGCAAGGGACATCCTTAGACTGCACGTGCGAAGAGGGGACCTCCATCACTCGCCGCCATCGAGCGCAAAGGTGAGTCTTGGCAAGCTTCTCCGAAACGTTTATTATTTTATTTTATTTGGGGATTTTAAAATCCTTGCATTTTGAGAGAGGGGGGAGATTTTTTTTTTATTTATTTATATATTTATTTATTGGATGGGTTTCAAAATAGAGATCAGTCAGATTTTTTGTATTTATCGGGGGGCTGAGTATTTATTTATATTGTATTTATTGGATGGGTTTGACATGGTGATGGCTTCATGACTGAATAAAATAAATTTCAAAATATTTTGCTTTCATTAGCCCCCGGCTACATGCTCTCTGAGTCAAAAAGGTTCCCGACCCCTGCTCTACAATAATAGAAAGCTGACCATTGAGTAAGACCATGATAAGATATACTCTTTTACTAAGCAGGAATTTGTGCTCATGGCTTGTCTCTTCTGTAATGTCGCCGCATTGGAATCTGTGGGTGTTTATCACTTCTTGCAGATCCAGCGGCTTTTGCTAAAGCATGACGCTGGAATCACTTCTCTTGCCCTGACGGTTGCGCAGTCGTTTCCCATTTCAGGCTGTCTCACCGTAAAGCTGTGAAGCAACCAAGAGGCAACAAACAATGAGGAAAAGCAAGTAGGACAGAGTACGATGAGCGATCGGCTATTATTGTCGCTAGAATGCTAAATCTCCATGTCATGCTCTCAAATATAACCTATTACTAAATCCCATTTCTCTTAACTCACATCCGTTTTGTCTCTCTGGGATTCAATCTAGATCAGTGTTTCTCAACCTGGGGGTCGGGACCCCTGGGGGGGTCGTGAGGGGTTGTCAGAGGGGTCGCCAATGACCATCAGAAAACATAGTATTTTTGTTGGTCATGGCAGTTCTGTGTGGAAAGTTTGACCCAATTCTATCATTGGTGGGGTTCAGAGTGCTCTTTGATTGTAGGGGAACTATAAATCCCAGCAATTAGAGCTCCCAAATGTCAAGGCCTATTTTCCCCAAATTCCACCAGTGTTCACATTTGGGCATATTTAATATTCATGCCAAGTTTGGTCCAGATCCATCATTGTTTGAGTCCACAATGCTCTCAGTATGTAAGTGAACTACAACTCCAAAAACTCAAGGTGAATGTCCACCAAACCCTTCCAGTATTTTCTGTTGGTCATGTGTGCCAAGATTGGTTCAATTCCCCCATTGGTGGAGTTCAGAATGTTCTCTGATTGTAGGTGAACTATAACTCCCAGCAACTACAACTCCCAAATGACAATATCAATCCCCCTGCCCACACCTCAAATTCAAATTTGGGTGTATTCAAATTTGGATGTATCAGGTATTTGTGCCAAATTTGGTCCAGTGAATGAAAATATGTACATCCTGCATATCACATATTTACATTACGATTTATAGCAATAGCAAAATTACAGTTATGAAGTAGCAACAAAAAGTAATTGTATGGTTGGGGGTCACCACAACATGAGGAACTGTATTAAGGGGTCGCGGCATTAGAAAGGTTGAGAAACACTGATCTAGATCATAAATGTATCACTTAAATGGTGAAAAATGTCTGCTTGCCGTGGCAGATGATTATTTTCGATTACTGCCTTGCATTTAGCATCCGTTGTTTGCAATTGGCACTGGAAGATAGAGCATGGGCTTAATGAGTTTGATTACTAATGGAGTCCTGAGTCCCTCTGCGAAGGTAGAGATAGGATGGGATATAAAAGCCCTAAATAAATAAATACTGAAGCCCATATCTACAAAGAAATCCCACTGTGTGAGAAATATTGGGTTTGCTGTAAGGAAAATTGTTATGTGTCTTCAATAATTTTCTTTTACTTATGGTGTAACTTAGATTTCGACCTCACCAAAGCCTTCAACACTGTGAGCAGAAAAGGTCTGTGGCAGATCCTGGATGTCCCCCCAAATTCCTCAAATTGATTATCCTGCTACATGAGGGCCAGCGCAGTCAAGTCAGATACGGCGATGCTCTCTCAGAGCCCTTTCTCATAACTAACGGAGTGAAACAAGGTTGTGTTCTTGCACCAACCCTATTTACCATCTCCTTCAGCATGATGCTCCAAAGGGCTACGGCAGACCTCAAAGAAGAAGAAGACGGCATATATATACGCTATCATACTGATGGTACTTTGTTCAACTTAAGCCACCTGAGGGCTCGCATTAAGACTCTAAACTATCTAGTCCGTGAGCTGCTTCTTGCCGACGATGCGCCCCTTGTCGCCCATTCAGAAGCAGCCCTGCAGCGCCTAACATCCTGCTTTGCAGCAGCTGCAGAGCTGTTTGGGCTGGAAGTCAGCCTGAAGAAAACGGAAGTCCTCTACCAGCCCGCACCACAGGAAGAACACCATCATCCTCACGTCAGCAGAGGCAAATCTTTGCTTAAGTCCGTTCAGCAGTTCACCTACCTGGGAAGCATAATCTCTTCAGACACCAAGATTGATAAAGAGATAGATCACAGATTAGCAAAGGCATAGAGTGCATTTGGAAGGCTTCACAAAAGAGTCTGGAGCAACGAGCACCTGAGGCAAAGCACCAAAATCAGTGTGTACAGAGCTATCCTACTGTCTATTCTCCTCTATGGGTCTGAAACGACAACGCAGAAAGAACCGCAACTTGGAAACGACATCACCCAAGGAGACTATCTGCTGTGCTTTCTGCAACCGAACTTGCCTATCTCAGATTGGCTTTTTTAGTCTGGATTATTTGGCAGTGTAGAAGGGGCCTCAGAGAGTCAGATAGGCTATATTGAACTGGATGGGTAAATGGTGAGACTCTAACAAAATAAGAGAACTTCCTAAACTGAAGTCGGAGTTTGGAAAAGGAACTTTTTTGGACTGCCCTTCCCCAAACCAGGCAGGAAGTGGTTCAGGTGATTCTCTAACAAAGTGGGATGAAATAAAAGAGTGAACTTACAGATTTCTTTGGAGAGCGGTGCCATCAATCCATTCCCATTTTGTTTCATCTTCTACGTATGACAGCCCAATGAAATAATCCAATGTTGTTGTTTTATTATAAATAAATTCCTGTCAGGGACAAAACAAAACAAAGCAATGTGAGTAAACAGCAAGTACGTATGTGCGCTACCGTTCCAAGTGTAATTTGTTACATTTGGTCAGGATGGCGGGGTGGGGGGTGCATTGATTTACATGCCCATACGTACAGACTGCCCCTTTAAAAAAAATCATTATTCATATAAGGACAAACATATAATACAGAACATAAATACATACTTTCAATACACTACAAAAACAAAATACTAACTACATATAACTAGTAACTACCCCAAACTACCTAGGTAAAGGTAAAGGTTTTCCCCTGACATTAAGTCCAGTAGTGTCTGACTCTGGGGAGTTGGTGCTTGTGATGAAGTCGTGTTCTTTTGTTGCAAGATAAATGTATAGTTTGTTATTGCTTATTTGCATATACTTTTGATGGTAAAATGTTTAACAGGCCACAAGGGTTGGCGGGGAATGTTGGAGCAGCAGGCCCCAGTGAAGGCTGTTGCCATGGAAACGGAAGTTTGAGCTGCACCTGTTTTAGAACTTTCAGATTTTAAAAATAAGTCGGTTGGTTTTGTCGGTTGGTGGGAGGGAAGCTGTCTTTCGGAGCTCTTAGGAAGCAGTTCGGTGAGGGGTTTGAGAAACCCAGGTGAAAGACAGACTGTGTCCAAGTTAGAGTAGAAAACTAACTTAATGGATAGGTAAAGCGTATAGTTGGCTATTTACCTGCTGGAGCAGTTAGTTATTAGGACTGCTTGGTTCTGTGTTAGGAAGTACAGTGGAAACTGTACCCTATTGTTGAAACGTTGTAACCGCAAGATTTGTACCTCTTAGGAGACTTGTTTGCAACCAACTAAGCTCTGAAGTCCGTTATAAAATAAACTCTTAAACATCTTTCTTACAACACCTCTCAATGTCGTTCTTTTTAAACCACAAGCCTTTAAAGAACAAACCCTCACATCGGTGGCTGATCTGATACAACTGGTGGCAGCAACTATATTAACTGGTGGCAGTTTGAACATCTGTAGGTGGGGCTCAAAGGGAAAGTACCCACCCTATCACAGTGGGAAGAAAGCCTTACTGCCCAGAGTTATAAAAGTGTTCGTTCCTGACATGTTAGTGGTAGTGGTAAGATTTGCCAAGTAGACCTGCCCTGCCACAGTTAACACAAGGAGCCTGGAAGCCTTCTTTATATACTTCATTACATTATTTGGTGGCAGCGTATTTACTGTAAGGGTCAAGGGGTCCGAGCCCTGACATATTTGGTGGCATGGTGGGAGAGCCTGCCCTGCCACACCGAAAAAGGAATGGTCAGTGGTGACTGACCAACGGGCCAACCCTGACCCCTTACAACGCTCAACTCAATTTCTAAGCTGAAGAGCCGGCATTGTCCGTAGACACCCCCAAGGTTATGTGGCCGGCATGACTGCATGGAGCACCATTACAGAGTGGTACCTATTGATTTACTCACATTTGCATGTTTTCGAACTACTAGGTTGGCAGAAACTGGGGCTGACAGCGGAAGCTCACACCGCTCCCCGGATTTGAACCTGCAACCTTTCAGTCAACAAGCTCAGCAGCTCAGTGGTTTAACCCACTGCGCTATTGGGGGGGCCCCCAAACTACCTACCCATCATAAATTGATAGACTGTCTCTTTTGTGTAGGGAATTTATTGCATGGAGATGGAAGCTGGCTTATCACCAAAGGTCCCTATTGCACAATATCCAGGCCCGAATTAACCCCTTTTGGCGCCCTAGGCCACACTTTGGAATTACGCCCCCAAACCAACCTCTACCACACACACACACCCCCATCTCCTCCTCCTCGCAGCGCACCCTCCTTCCTTGACTCAAGGAAGGAGGGCATGAGGAGGAGGCAGAGGGAAGCAGAGGGAAGCACCTCTGCCTCCTCCGCCATGTTCCTAGGTGCCGCACATGCCCGGCAGCGGCCCTGGGGGTGGGGCTTCCCTCCGCCTCCTCGCGGCACGCCCTCCTTCTTTGACAAGGGGGCGGGGGCGATGGCGAGGGGAGGGCGCCATTCCCTCCTTCCCCAGCCCCCTCGCAGCGCTCTCCCCACGCCCTCCCCCGAGAGAGACAGAGAGAGAGAGTCATCTCCATGTCGCGCATTGCGGTTTTGTTTCAACTTTTTTTTTGGTCCGTGTGAACTGCGCCCCCCCCCCTTGGCTTGCGCCCCTAGGCCATGGCCTAGGGTGGCCTTATGGGTAATCCAGGCCTGGCAATATCATGCAATACCCGTCTGCCACCTCGTTGCAATGAAGCCATGATCTCGGGGCTTACTTCTTGCAGTTGTGGCCTTGAGTTCTGTTGTGGTATCCTCACCTCCTCCGAGCAGAAAATAAAGGTTTTTAATAATTTTTTGGAAGAAAATGACATCTGCAACGTCACCCACTGTGATTGTAAAGAGCTGCTATCCCGGGTTACAGGAATGCTGCAGGATATTGGCTTGCATAGTGTCCTGCAGCATTCCAAACATCAGTGTTTCCCAACCAGTGTGCCGTGGCACACTAGTGTGCCATGAGCGATCATCAGGTGTGCCGTGGGAAATTGGAGATAGGAGAGAGAGAGAGAGAGAGCCCTCCTGTCCTACCGGGAAGCCCTAGCTGGGGCTCGATCCCTTGCCTGAGTCCCGCAAACACAGCCTCCTTTTGGGAAGCCTTGTGCCGCCGGACTCACCACTTGCCTTCTTGGGCTTCCTCCTCCCCTTTGCTCCTTCCTCGGCCTCAGAAGCGTTTGAGCCAAAAGGCTGGGACTGCGTCAGGCGGAAAGAGCCGTGTGGAGAGAAGATCCTGGGATGGGACTTCCCCGGGTCCCCCGGCTGCCTGGGGGCGGATCTACACCGTAGCATTCATGCAGTGAGGCACCCCTTGGTCTTCCAGGGCTCAAGGCTGGGAATCCCGGGATTTGTAGTTTGGGGAGGCTCAGGATGGTGTCAAACTACCACTCCCGTGATTCCCTCGCACTCAGCCAAGGCGGGTCAAGGGGCGTTCGGGACACAGGGTTGAGGCCCCTTTAAGCAGGGGCCGAAAACTAACAGGGTTTGCTCACTTAAGGCAGGCGTGGGCCAACTTGGGCCCTCCCTCCAGGTGTTTTGGCCTACAACTCCCACCATTCTCCCTTTCTGTGTAGGCTATATGTATTGTGTGTATATATGCATATATGTACTGTGTATATACATATTAACTCTATGTATTACTGTGTTAGAGTGTCATTTTGTGTCATTTTGGTTGGTGGCGTGCCCCAGGATTTTGTAAATGTAAAAAATGTGCCGCGGCTCAAAAAAAAAGGTTGAAAAACACTGCCTAACATCATACAATTTTTCCGCATGCAAACTCTCCTCTCAGGCAAAGCTAATCATTTAAATGTGTTCGCACCCCAGGGGATGGCCAGCTGTCCTTAAAGTGGCCACAGTCTCACCAGTTCATTTTTGTCCTTGATGATCAAGAGGAGAGAGTTCTGCTGCTTGCATTTGTTCCGGCCCATGGTCCAGGTATCCACAGTTTCGGAAAACCAGTAATCACTTCCTTGATACCCTTCCCACTTCACAGGAACAGGAGGAGCTGCAGGAGCTTGCAATTTGACAAAAGAACACGCACGAGACAAGGTATGGATGAGTTCAATCCCAGCAGGGAGGAGGTTGAATGTAGGAATGTGACACACAAAATACAGTTAGTACAATACAGTGTCCCCTCACTTATTGTGGGGGTTGCATTCCAGGAACCCCCACGATAAGTGAAAAACTGTGATGTAGGGACACTATACTGTATATCAGAGGTTCTCAACCTTTCTAATGCCGTGACCCCTAAATACAGTTCCTCATGTTGTGGTGACCCCCAACTATATTTTTGTTGCTACGTCATAACTTTGTTGGCAAGTGCATGAGGGAAAGAGGGCTGGAAGCACACGGCTAGGGGACAGTGGAGGTGGACTCCCACTTGCCAATTCCGGGGTGGCAAAGGACCCCTGTATGGCCTCGGCCATGTGGGGAGCCTGTGCGCTCACCCTTCACCCCCTCTGAGGCCAGCAAAGACGAGAGGCAAGCAAAAGACGCCCCCCCCCAGATGGCCACAGTCATGCAGGGAGTTTGTGCGCTCACCCTTCGCCCCCTCCGAAGCTGGCGGGGCGATAGGCGAGCGAGCGGCGTACTTTCTCCTGCACGCGCCTTTGCCTCCAACCTCCTCCTCCTGACTCCCTGCAGGAAGAGGAGGAGGAGCCAACCAGGAGCACCTGGCTGTTTGGCTTGTACACGAGCAGGCAGCCATTTTGGAGAGGATGAGGGGGCAGGGCCACCTGAGGGGGCTTCACGACCCCTGGAAAATGGTCCCACGACCCCCTTGGGGGTCACGACCCCCAGGTTGAGAACCGCTGCTGCATATGTACAGTATAACTCCGCCCACTCCTCTCTCCCCCCCTCTCTTCCTCTTATTATTTATTTATTTATTTATTTATTTATTTATTTCAAACTTTTCTACCCCGGCCGGCCTTCTCGCCTCCGAAGAGGGACTCAGACCGGCAAACAGCAAGGATTCAATGCTAACATTTAAAATCTAAAAACATCATAAATTTACAATAAAATACAATACAATAAATACATTTAAAAAGCCTTTCGCCAAAGTAAAATCAAGTCCAACTTAATCCATATATTCAGTCCGTATCAAGTGGTCGGCGACTTTAGTCACTTCACAATCTCCTCCTTCATTCTGCGAAGGCCTCATTGCACAGCCATGTTTTCCCCCGCTTCCTAAAAGTCAGGAGGGAGGGGGCGGATCTGATTTCATTTGGGTGGGATTCCACAGCCGGGGGGCCACCCCAGAAAAGGCCCGTCCTCGTCCCCACCAGACGCGCCTGCGAAGGTGGTGGGACCAAGAGCAGGGCTCTCCAGACGATCTTAGCACTCTTGACGGTTCATAGGGGAGAATACGTTCGGACAGGTAAACTGGGCCGGAACCGTATAGGTTTTTGTAGGTCAACACCAGCACTTTGAATTGTGCTGGGAAGCTAATTGGCAGCCAGTGGAGCTGGCGCAACAGGGGAGTTGTGCACTCCCGTTAGTAGTCTGGCTGCTGCGCGCTGGACTAATTGCAGCTTCCGTGCAGTCTTCATAGGCAACCCCACGTAGAGAGCGTTGCAGTAGTCTATACGGGATGTAACCAGAGCGTGGACCACCGTGGCCAAGTCTGACTTCCCAAGATACGGGCGCAGCTGGCGCACAAGCTTTAACTGTGCAAAAGCTCTCCCGGCCACCGCCGAGATCTGGGGTTCCAGACCCAGCGATGAGTCCAGGATCACTCCCAGGCTGCGAACCTGCGCCTTCAAGGGGAGGGTAACCCCGTCAAGCACAGGCCGTAACCCTATGCCCTGTTCGGCCTTTCGACTGACCAGGAGTACCTCTGTCTTGTCTGGATGACTCTATGGCAGGGGTGATCACACTTTTCCGGCATGTGAGCTACGTATAAAACAACCAAGTCCCAAAGATCTACCTCCCCACTACTCAGTGAACCATAAAAGCAAAATATTAGGAAATTTATTTCAGTGAGAGCCATATAATACATTTTAAGACTGAATTCAACTAAATATGAGTATAATAAGCCCCTGAGCATTCCTCAAAATGGCATGGGAGCCATACACACTGTGCCTGCGATCTGCCTGGGATCTACCAGGACGCCCTTTGAGATCTACCAGTAGATCACGATCTACCTAACGAGCACCCCTGCTTTATGGGCAACTTCTGACAGAAATTGGCCATAGAGCTTCACTGAAACACTTAGGCCCCTTCTACACTGATATATAATCCAGATTATCAGATCAGATAATCTGGATTTTATATGGCAGTGTTGAAGGGGCCTTAGAGATTCCTAGAGAATATTTAAATAAAATCCATAAAAGCAAAACCCACAAATGTGGAAGGCCTACTGTAACCCTAAACTGTGCGTCTTGTTTATCTTCATCTTCTGTCAAGCCTACTAACAACACTAGATCCACATTAATCCGAAGACATGTCTGCCATAGAACGTTGCTTACTACAGACACTGCAAACGGAGTGCCCCGAGCGACTTACGCAGCAATAAAACAGCAAACATATCAACGATAAATCACAAAATAAAAGCTTTGACGAAAAGCCAAGTTTTGAGAGCTTGAGAGAAAGACCGCAAATCAGGTATAGCACTAATGTATGGAGGTAAGGAATTCCACAAGGTTGGGGCAAGAGCCGAGAAGGCCCTGTGCCTTGTTGGGTCCGGGCGTGCCTCCCTAGGACCGGGAACAAACAAGAGGTTTTCTTGAGCTGATCTTGGTGGTCTCTGATGACAAGTATGCGAGAGATGATCTCTGAGGTCTTTAGGGCCTTGACCATGGATGGCCCTGAAAGTCAGAACTAGTGTCTTATAGCAGTGTTTCCCAACCGCTGTGCCGCGGCACATTAGTGTGCTGTGAGCGATCATCAGGTGTGCCATGGGAAATACCCTTTCTTCTCCCTCCTCACTCAGTGGCGGCGTGGAAGGCCTGGAGGAGGCCGCCTTTGAGGAGAAAGAGTGGTGGTCACTAGCTGCCAAGAAAAAATTCAGCACTGGAAGAAGGTGGAGGGTGAACCGTAAGTCCGGGAAGACATAAACAGGAATACATAATAATAATAATAATAATAATAATAATAATAATGTAGTTTCTTTGTGGAAATGTCAAGGGGACCTTGTCAAAAGTCTGCTGGAAATGTAAGTCCAGGAATACATAATAATAATAATTATTATTATTATTAATTTATTTACAGTATTTATATTCCGTCCTTCTCACCCCACAGGGGACTCAGGGCGGATTACAATGTACATATATATACAGGGGCGGACCGAGCTCTCCCGGGGAGGTACGCAAGGTCATTTTGGCGCCCCTCCCCGCTGGCTCCCGCGCATGCACAGAGCTTTTCTGCGCGTGCGCGGGCCTCTGCATGTGTGCGCTGGCTCCCGAGCGTGCCTCCAGGTGGGGGCGCGCTCGGAAGGCAGTGCGCATGTGCGGAGGTTCCCTTGTGTGCAGAGAGATCTCCGCGCATGCGTAGAAGCTCCTACAGCCGCTGTAGCGCCTGTAGAAACTTCTGCGCACATGCGAAAAATCTTCGCGCATGCGCAGTGCGGGCGGAGCGCCCCTGGTGCCAGAGTCCCGGCCGACGTGGCGGCAGAACGGGGCAGCACGGCGCGGGCGGCGGGGGTGCAGTGGCGCCCCAAAAAAGGTGGCGACGCCCCGAAGAAGACGTCGCTCTACGCGGCTGTGTAGGCCGCCTTATGGACGCGCCGGCCCTGTATATATACATGGCAAACATTCAAATTTTGAGTTTGCTTCAATTCCATTGTTGCAAGAGTTCAGGATGCTCTTTGATTGTGTGTTAACTATAAATTGAGCAAGCCCTTCGTGTGTGTCTTTCTGCCATTCCTGCCAGGATATCTATGTTGTGTTCATCGAAGCAGGCCCAGGTTTCACACTGGGTGTATAAATACATTTAAAAACATATTAACTGTATGTATGACTGTGTTAGAGTGTCATTTTGTGTCATTTGGGTTGGTGGTGTGCCCCAGGATTTTGTAAATGTAAAAAATGTGCCGCGGCTCAAAAAAAGTTGAAAAACACTGTCTTATAGGAAGCTGAGTGTTCAAGTGGGAGCCAATGGAGGTATTGTAACACTGGAGCTATGTGATGTCTCATTGGTGTCCGAGTAAGTAATCTGGCCACTGCATTTTGAACCGCTTGGATCTTCCGTGTCCCTGAAAGAGGAGTACCAACATACAATGCATTACAGTAATCCAGCCTCGAGGTAACTGTGGCATGGATTACCATTGCAAGGGCCTCTGTTGGAAGGTAAGAAGCCAGCTGCCTCGCTTGGCGGAGGTGGAAAAAGGCCTGCTTACTGATGGTGGAGATCTGAGCTTCCATCGTCAACTGGGAATCCAGCAAGATACCGAGGCTCTTCACCGTAGCAGACGGGGCTAAGGATTCACCATCAAAGGTGGGCAGAGGGCAGGCCAGTTCCCGGGGCCGACCGGGTCATAAGATTTCAGTTTTGGCCGGGTTCACCTTAAGTCTACTCATGCGCAGCCAGCCTGTCACAGCTTCCAAGCACGAGGAGAAGTTCTCAGGAATTGTTATTCTCCCAGGTTGTTCTAGGTGCAAAAGGAGCTGGGTGTCGTCGGCGTACTGGTAACATTCTAAGCCGAAGCTCCTCACCAACTCGGCCAGTGGTTGTACATCTGTATACCTTTATAAAGCGGAATGTTTGTATGTATGTGTGCGGAGGGCGGGAGGGCGGGAGGGCGGAAGGGCGGATATGTGGCAGCCACTTTCACAGGCCACAGCGACCAGCGCGGGTGATGGACCTGCACCAAACTTGGTACACATAACCCCCCTAACCCCCTTTACGTCCTGGTGCGGTTCGGGGACATGGCCCACGGATTATGGGATTTGTAGTACTTTCAAACACTTTGGTTCCCACAGACCACTGAGGCCACCAAAAAGGACCAATACAGACCACACTTAGCACACACAGCCCCCATGACCCACTCTACGTCCTGGTGCAGTTTGGAGGAGGGTGGACCATGGATGATGGGACTTGAAGTACCTCTACTCACTTCCCAAGTTCGCTGCAACCCTCATCCAATCACTGATCGAGACCAAACTTGGCATACATAATCCCTATGACTGCCTTCACGTCCTGGTGAGGTTTGGGGGAGGACTGACAATGGATGATGGGATTTGTAGTACTTTCACACCCCTCTGTTCCCACAGACCACTGTGGCCCCCAACAAACACTGATAAAGACCACACTTGGCACACAGAGCCCCAGTGACCCACTCTACATACTACTGAAGTTTGGAGGGGGCCAGGACATGGATGATGGGACTTGCAGTACATTCCCTCACTTTCCAAGGCTGCTACAAACCTAATCCTATGACTGATCAACACCAAACCTGGCACACAGAGCCCTCATGACCCACTCTACATCCTGGTGAAGATCGGAGGAGGGTGGACCATGGATGATGGGACTTGAAGTACCTCTACTCACTTCCCAAGGCTGCTACAAACCTAATGCAATGACTGATCAACACCAAACCTGGCACACAGAGCCCTCATGACCCACTCTACATCCTGGTGCAGATCGGAGGAGGGTGGACCATGGATGATGGGACTTGAAGTACCTCTACTCACTTTCCAAGGCTGCTACAAACCTAATCCAATGACTGATCAACACCAAACCTGGCACACAGAGCCCTCATGACCCACTCTACATCCTGGTGCTGTTTTGTGTGAGACGGACCACGGATGATGGGACTTGAAGTACCTTCACTCACTTCCTAAAAACAATGCAACCATCATCCATTCACCAATACAGACCAAACTTAGCACACAGAGCCCCCATGACCCAATCTACATCCTACTACACCCAGAGATGATGGGACTTGCACTACCCCAGTAATTTCATGGACCATGACTCCCAATAATGATGGATCAAGATTTACACAGAGCACCCATGACCCCTCTACATCCTGCTGCACTTCTCAAATGACCCGGGCCCTCCCATTCTACCCGTTGGCTACGACCCCTGAGGAATGTGGACTCCAATAGCGGCTAGACGTTGTGTTAGCTGGTCGTGGTCCACAGTGTCGAATGCTGCGGTGAGATCGAGAAGCACCAGCACCACCCCGGTCGCTCGTACAATGATTTTACTTGGATAATACCTCCAACTGTATTTTCTGTCTCTCATTCGCTACTTTTGTGGATGTTTTCCATCCATGCAATCCTTTTACGCATAAATTAACATCACATTATGAAAAACTTAAGTATTCCTTCCCCACAATATTACCTGTCACTATGGTTGAAGCTGTGTTTCTCACACGAATAATAGGCGGCCAATAGTTGATCATTATTTCTGTAGTAGGCAATACTGTAAAATAAAATATCTTTATCATCTACTTTGAAACATCCACTACACCACTGCCACAGACATTAAAACTGCAGATCAGTTCAGTAGGCACTACAACTCCAAGTACAGTATTCCAAAGCACTAAGCCATGGCAGTTAAAGTGGAATCAAACCATATTGATTCTATAATGTAAATGCACATTAAGTGAATTGCACTTGCTTCCCAGGAGACATGAGAGAAGCCTCCCCGCAGGATTGCAACACATACAGGCGTCCCCTAGGTAACGTCTTCGTAGACGGCTGATTCTTTCACACCAAAAGCAACCAGAAGCGACTTGCAACTATAATAATTATAATTATACTGAGTAAAGTTTATTGATTAGTCCACTGACCATATCAACAGTAAAGGACAAAAACAAAAAAAATACACTAATCACTGTCCTAAAACTTCTGTAATAGTGAACTAACATACATTAAAACACAATTAAAACTTGATCAAGTTAAGAGTTAAAGATAATTAAAAATATCATCATTAAAGTGCCAAGGTAAAACTTCATATCACAGAGGTTAAGGGCAAAGGTTAAAACAAAGGCTGAAATAGACCAAGTATTACACAATCCCAATCCAGTTCAGATATCTGCGCCACTGTGTTTAGCCGGTATTGCACCACCTGACATCAACCAGGAAGTAGCAACCAATAATAAATGGACCAAGTGTAGGGTTCCAGCCTGGTGGTCTTGGGCAGACCCTGGGGGCTCCGGGTCAGGCACCAGTTGATCCGGGGGAGATAGAGGATGATGGGTGGCCTGATGCATTTGACTCTACAGAAGAGAGCCTGCAATGGGATAACACATGGCTGGAAGGTAGGGTTGCCATATGTCCCTTATTCCAAGGGACATCCCTTATTTTGGCTCTATAATTTGTGTCCCGTTTTTTCAGGCCCTGTCCCTTATTATTGACTAACAGGACAGGACTGGGCGGGGTTGACAGGAGGAAGGCGCGCAATGCCGTTTCCACGGCAATGCCTGCCCGGGGATTCCAACTTGCAGGGCAGGCTGGCAGTTGCGCAGTTGCGAGTGTGTGCCTGCCTGCATCCCTGTTAGAAGGAACACAAGGGGAATGTTAGATCATGTTGGATAAAGATAGTTTCTGGTTGCTTGAGAGCACCGGGAATGTGGCGCAGCTGGCTGGGTGTCACCTGCATAAGATCTCTACTGACCAGAAGGTCATGAGTTCGAGGCCTTTCCGGGTCGAGGTGGGCTCTCGACCTATTGTGTAACCTGTTGTCGACCTTTGCAACCCGAAAGACAGTTGCATCTGTCAAGTAGGAAATTAAAGGTACCACTTAGTGGGGAGGCTAAATTATGCTGAGGAATGAAGGAGTGTGACAGCTCCCCCTGGTGGCCAGATGTTAAAAAATTGCCTCTGTCTGTCTTGTGTGTTTGTGTGTCTAAATGTAATGTGTACATTGTAATCCGCCCTGAGTCCCCTGCGGGGTGAGAAGTGCGGAATAGAAATTAAATAAATAAATAAATATTGAGAGTTACTCTTAAAATAGACATAGCTGTGTATCCCGATGCTATACAATGCTGTGTATCCCATACTATACTATACCATTAACTATTGACATAATAATAATGAAGATGTACTGTCTTATAAAATTAATTTTATTTTAATGTTTAGACAGTGTACTTTTAAAGTCAGCAAAGTCAAGGACTAAATACAGATGGAGAAAATAAGGTAGTTCTAATGTTTTTTCTGCATGGCAAAACATGCGGAAACATACCATGTACTGTTAAGAGGGTGTAAGTCAGTTTCTTTTGTGAGTTTCAATCATTTTATTCTGTTAATAAAACTATACCTAACATTCGAGTTTCAAGTTTTTAATGAAGTGTCCCTTATTTTTGTGAAAAATCCTGTAAATGTCCCTTATTTCTTATATCAAAAAGTGGCAACCCTACTGGAAGGTTATGGGACCGCAGATGAGTTTAGTGAAGATTCCATGGAAATAGACTCAGATGAATATGAAAGGCCAGGCGGCCTTGGGTCTCAAGAAAGAGTGTCTACTCCCTTTCCAGATGGTGAGATGGGAGGCGGGGAGTTTCCCGGTTCTCACTCTGATAGTGATGCAGCTGGACCCGCTAATGAGGAGGAATTCAACAGGAGAGACAGTATCTCGGCTTCTAGGAGAGATTGGAGAAAGGGGGTGCGTTGGACGCACAAGAGTTAGATTCCTATATCAATCCAGCCTGGGAGAGCTCTCGTCAGACCTGAAGCCACGTTTAGCTTGATCACGTCTCTCGTTCCAGTCTCCAAGTTCATGCTAACCGCTGGGGCGGTTTATTTATTTATTTATTTATTGTTCGGTCTTATATTCCGCTCCTCCCTGCAGGCTCGGGGCGGATAACAAGGCATAAAATAGGCTAACATGTTTCACTCATGCAGCCTTACAATAAAATAGAAACCGACATAAAAACGCGGTAACATATCCCGAAAACAGAGACTAAAAGTACATGTCGGCTAATTTGCCTCGCCGAAGGCCAGTCTAAAAGAGGGCGGTCTTACAGGCCCTACGAAACGGAAGAAGTTCTGCGGCAGCTCGAACATCGTCCGGGAGCGAGTTCCACAATGTTGGGGCTGCCACCGAGAAGGCTCTTTGCCTAGTTGAAGAGAGGCGACAAGTGCGGACCGATGGAATCAGAAGCAGATTCGAGTCCTCTGAGCGTAGTGATCTCGGGGAAATGTACGGAGGCAAGGCGGTCCCTCAGATACGCAGGCCCTAGACCGTGTAAGGCCTTAAAGGTTAAAACCAACACCTTGAAGGCAATTCGGTACTCAATGGGAAGCCAGTGCAATTGCCGGAGGGTGGGCGTAATATGCTCCCTTGCTGACGCTCCCGTCAGCAAGCGAGCCACGGCATTTGCACAAGCTTGAGTTTCGGATTGTCAACAGGGAAGGCCAACGTAGAGGGCGTTACAGTAGTCAAATCTCGAGATGACCGTCGCCTGGATCACCGTGGCCAGGTCGTCCCTGGAAAGGTAGGGTGCCAGTCGCCTAGCCTGTCGCAGGTGAAAAAATGACGCCCTGCTGGCCGCGGAGACCTGAGTCTCCATGGTCAGCAGGAGGTCCAGTTGAACACCCAGGCTCTTAACAACAGGTGACGGGCTAAGGCGCTCGCCATCCAGGGTAGGCAACCGGCACTCATCCAGTCCAGGCCGACCGGGCCACAAGATCTCCGTCTTCGACGGATTCACCTTCAGCCGGCTGGCACGCAGCCCCCCAACCCCGGAGCCGGCTAAACGGTGGGTCAACAGTGCATGGTCTACGGTATCAAACGCTGCTGTCAGATCTAACAAGACAAGCAGAGCTGATCCACCCTGGTCCAGCTGGCGGCGAAGTTGGTCTGTAATGGCGACAAGCACGGTCTCCGTCCCATGCCCAATGCGGAAGCCGGACTGGAAGGGGTCGAAACCCGCGGTGTCTTCTAAGAACTGCTGCAACTGATCCGCTGCTGCCCTCTCAATCACCTTGCCTAAAAAAGGCAAGTTGGAAATTGGCCGGTAATTGGAGGGAGCCGAGGGGTCTAGATTCGGCTTCTTCAGCAGCGGTCTTAACATGGCCTCAATCCCCCCGGGAAGACTCCTTGCTCAAGGGAGCTATTTATGATCGTGCCCAGGGGGCCTCGTAGCCCCTCCTGGCAAGATCTAATTAGCCAGGAGGGGCACGGGTCGAAGGAGCAAGTAGTTGGCCTAGCTGCAGCAAGTAACTTATCGACAGCTGCTGCGTCCAGCAGTTGGAGCGGGTGGCGGACCCGCCGAAAGTGGCGCGGAGTCTCGAGTTCGCTAACTGTATCAGGGTGGCTGGAATGTCGGCGGAGGGTCGAAATCTTGTCGGCGAAGTAGCTCTGAAAAGCCTCAGCTGTTGGAGCCAAATCCTTATCATTTGGGACAGTTGGGATTGTTGTCAGAGACCGAATTATCTTAAACAATTGAGCTGGGCGTGAGCTAGCCGACTCTATCAGGGAAGAATAGTGAACTTTTTTGGCTCCCTTGATAGCTTGCTCATAAACCTCTTTAAACTGTTTATAAGCCGATTTCGATGCTTCGTCACGGAGGCTCCGCCACACGTCCTCTAGCTGTCTCTTTCTCCGCTTCATCGCTCATAGCTCCTCAGTAAACCATGGATTCTGTTTTCAGCAACCGCAGTTGCGGCCAGACTCCAGTGCCACGTTTGACCGCCAGAGCGGTTGTTTTGCTTCGGAACTTTGTTTCTTGGGGATTTCAACCTGCTTGGATTATAACTCAAGGACTAAGCTGAACTCTATTTGGATTGCTTTATTTTAACCTCTTTGGACTATTCTATACTTTATTCTAAATCAGGGCTGTCCAACTTCTACCAGCCCAAGGGCCGGAATTCCGGTGACTGATCAGGTGGCGGGGCGGGCCGCAGCAGGGGGCGTGGTCGCTCGCGGGGGGCATTTTCTCCCGGTTCTGCCGCCCTCGCTGACGTTGTAGGAGGGAGGGCGAAGCCAAGGAGGGCTCCCCTTGGCCCCTCCCTCCCACAGCGTCAGCCAGGGCGGCAGAAGCGGCGATTTCTCCCGGTTCTGCCGCCCTGGCTGACGTTGCAGGAGGGAGGGCGAAGCTAAGGAGGGCTCCCCTTGGCCCCTCCCTCCCACAGCGTGAGCCAGGGCGGCAGAAGCGGCGATTTCTCCCGGTTCTGCCGCCCTGGCTGACGTTGCAGGAGGGAGGGTGAAGCTAAGGAGGGCTCCCCTTGGCCTCTCCCTCCCTCCCACAGCGTCAGCCAGGGCGGCAGAAGCGACGATTTCTCCCGGTTCTGCCGCCCTGGCTGACGTTGTAGGTGGGAGGGTGAAGCTAAGGAGGGCTCCCCTTGGCCCCTCCCTCCCTCCCACAGCATCAGCCAGGGCGGCAGAAGCGGCGATTTCTCCTGGTTCTGCCATCCTGGCTGATGTTGTAGGAGGGAGGGCGGAGCTAATGGGGGCTCCCCTTGGCCCCTCCCACAGCGTCAGGGTGACAGAAGCGGCGCGCGCATGCGCACTTTTTTGGGGGATTTTTTTAAAAAAAATCGGGATTTTTTAATTTTAATTTTTATTGCAGGAGGGTAGGGGGGCCGGATCCAAGGGGCTGGCGGGGCCGCCTGTTGGACAACCTTGTTCTAAATAAAAGAACATTATTGCATTTGCCCCCGTGGGTGTGTGATCTAGGGGGGGCTGTCTGAGTTCTGAGGTGCAACAGTTGGCTTCAGGTCTCAAAAACCCCTAATCACACCACGGGACGAAGGCATCGTCCAAGAGCAGGCATGTCGGCCCCGACACAGGAGGATTTCCACCGGCTTCAACAAGAGGTTGTTGATCTACGCGCTCGTGCAGGGCGGAATCCCACTATTGCTTTACCGCCATGGTATGGCAGGGACCCTCTGACCGTTCAAGTTTTTGCTGAACAAGGCAACACTTACCTGGAAGTCAGGAACACGGAGTTTGCCACAGAAAGGGCCAAGGTTGTATTCATTTACAACCTTTTGGAAGGAATGGCGGAGTCCTGGGCAACCACCTTGCTGGATAGAGATGCGGTACAGGTGCGTACCACCCAGGCCTTTCTGGATCACATCAAGGCTACGTGGGGACCACCCGTCAACACAGAGCTGGCCGAAAGGAAGCTGAAGCATTTGACCCAGAGAGACACCACATTGTCTCAATATATATCCACTTTCAAAGTATTTGAAAGCAAGCAAGAGTCCAAAAGTGGCAGCCTAAAACTCCGAACCGCAACCTATGGCTGATAGCGAATGAGAAACTTCCCCTCGGGCACACAGAAGACTAGGCAACTTGGAAGGTGCTAAATAGGTTGCACTCTGGCACCATGAAATCCAGAGCCAATCTTAAGGAATGGGGCTACAAAGTGTAGTCCACTCATGATTTGGAGCATGAGTAAGTAATTGAGTTCTAGGAGAAGGAGTTGGGAATTAGTTTCCTCTCAACAGTAAGGGGAAGCCCAATAAACAAGTTACCAAGCTCTGAAACCCCACAGATTGTTGAATTACCTGTCTCGTTGACGTTGTCCTCATGAGTAGAACTGACATTGCTGCCGTGGGGGAAGATGCCTGGCACTAAAAACAAGAACAGTTTCAATGTTTTGGTGAGGAGTCTTTCTTTAAAGTTGCTGCTAAAACACAGTACAGAGTTAAGAGCATTGATATATGCTCGCCTGCTGAAGGAGACGTTGCCTGAGAGCAAACTTGGGGAGGGGGAATCAGTAAGCCTACATCCAGTTGTTAGGTCAAACTTAAATAGCCACCGTTCATAGTATACCAATATTTATGTCAATCCAATTGATTCCCTGGGGCCCCTTTCACAAAGCTGAATAAAAACCCACATTTTCTGCTTTGTACTAGAACAGGGCTGTCCGACAGGCGCCCCTGGGGCCGCACACGGCCCCCGAGCCCCTTCCCTCCGGCCCCCTAACTTGTTTTAATAAAATACAAATTAATAATAAAATAAAAAAAATTAAAAATACCTACTTCCGGGTTTAGGCAAGCATTGCGAGAGGGAGGTCGAAATCCCGTCTGTGGCTGCGTAGTCTCGCGATAGCTGCCGAAATCCTGCAGGATTTGCAGGATTTGCGGCCGGCCTGGGCGCGCGCCTCTCCCTCCCTCGCGGCTGCTTCCAGGCCAGCCCCCATTCCCTCAGAGAGAGGGAGGAGGGGAGTGAGGTAGGGAAAGCCCCTCCTGGCTCCGCCCTCTTCCTGTGGAGGGCCCTCGCTTCCCGCCCCGCGGATGGGAGAGCACCCGGCCTGAGCTTGGCCTTGGCTCCAGCGGGGCTCTTCGGGGACAGCGGCGGCGTTGGCGCTTCGGCCCTGTGGCGGGGCTCCCGCAGTATGGGTAAGGAAGGGCCTGGCTCAAATCAATCAATCTAAAAACAGTGGGACGTTGGGGGGGGGGCGGGGTCCCTCAGCGGCAGTTTCCTTGGCGACGCTTCCTTCCCCTCCTCCGCCCCCCCCTAGTTGTGCTGTCTTCCCCGCGTGCAGGGCGCAACGTGGCTTCCTTGCGCCTGCCCCGCGGCTTGTTTTCCCTTCAGGGAGGGAGGGAGCTCTTTGGGCCTCCCCCCCGCCTCTGGGAAAGGAGGCCCCATCAACCCCTGCGACGGCAGTGAGGTGATTGGGGATTTTTGTGGTGTGTCCCAATTTGAGTGTGGACTCAAATAACTCAAAGGTATTAGGAAACATTCCCCCAAATCCACCAGTGTTCCCATTTGGGTATATTGAGTATTCATGCCAAGTTTGGTCCAGATCCATCATTATTTGAGTCCCAGTGCTCTCTGGATGGAGGCGAACTACAACTCCACAGCTCAAGGTCAATTGTGGTAAATTGGAGCTGGGGAGGGGGCGGAGTGGAGCCAGGGGGTGGAGGGGAGGGGTGGAGCCGGGAGGGGGCGGAGCCGGGGGGGGAGGAGCCGGGCAGACCCTTCGGCCCCCAGGTCATCAGTGACCGGAATTCCGGCCCTTGGGCCCGTAGAAGTTGGACAGCCCTGTACTAGAATATAATGGCGGTGTGGACTCAGATAACCCAGTTCAAGACAGATATTGTGGGATTTTCTGCCTTGTGTTTCTGGGTTATATGGCTGTGTGGAAGAGCCTTGGGCAGGCCCGATTACCCATAAGGCCACCCTAGTCCATGGCCTAGGGGTGCAAGCCGAAAGGGGCGCAGTTCAGTGACCAAAAAAATGTTGCAACAAAACCGCAACGTGCGGCATGAAGAGGACACTCTCTCTCTCTCTCTCTCTCTCTCTCTGGGGGAGGGTGGGGGGAGAGCGCTGCGAGAGTGTGGGGAAGGAGGGAATGGCGCGGCCCCCCCTCGCCATCGCCCCCACCCCCTTGTCAAGGAAGGAGGGCGCAAGGAGGAGGAGGCGGAGGAAAGCCCCCGGGGCCGCTGGCGGGCATGCGTGGCACCCAGGAACATGGCGAAGGAGGCGCAGCCGCGGCGCTCGCACCCTCCCTCCTGCCGTGCATGCCTGAAGAAGCCCCAGGGGCGGGGCTTCCCTCCACCTCTTCCTCCTCCTTGCCGCGCCCTCCTTCCTTGAGTCAAGGAGGAGGAAGAGGCGAAGGGAAGCCCTGCCCCCGGGGCCGCTTCTGGGCATGCGCGGCAGGAGGGAGGGCACGAGCGCTGTGGCCTCTGCCTCCTCCGCCATGTTCCTGGGTGCTGCAGCGGCCCCGGGGGCTTCCCTTCCTTCCTCCCCCTCCTCCTTGACTCCGAGGAGGAGGAGGAAGGAAGGGAAGCCCCTGGGACCACTGGCACGCATGCGCGGTACCCAGGACCATGGCAGAGGAGGCAGCGATGCTCGAGACCTCCCTCCTGCCGCGCATGCGCAGCAGCAGGCCTGCCCCGGGGGCGAGGCCTTCAAAGTGTGGCCTAGGGCGCCAAAAGGGCTTAATCCGGGCCTGGCCTTGGGTCTGCTCCAGCTTGGACCAGCAATAGAATTTAGACCGTTTACGCCTCTGAAAATGAAGAGTGCATCCACACTGCAGGATTAATGCAATTTGACACTATTTTAATTGCTGTGGGATCCTGGGAGTTGTAGTTTGTTTGTTTTTTGTGCCAGGAGCGACTTGAGAAACTGCAAGTCACTTCTGGTGTGGGAGAATTGGTCATCTGCAAGGATGTTGCCCAGGGGACGCCCAGATTTTTTTTTATGTTTTACCATCCTTGTGGGAGGCTTCTCTCATGTCCCTGCATGAGGAGCTGGAGCTCACAGAGGGAGCTCATCCGCACTCTCCACGGATTTGAACCTCTGTCTTCAGTCCTGCCGACACAAGTCTTTAACCCACTGCACCACCAGGGGGCTCCAGTGTAGTTTGGTGAGGCACCAGAACTCTTTGGCAGAGTTTCCATAATATTGAACACAGGATTCCATAACATTGAACCATGGTAGTTAAGCTGGTGTCAGTCTGCAGTAATTCTATAGTGTAGATGCCCCTACAGCTTTGGTTTCTTTTCTATAACTAGCTGTACCCGGCACGCGTTGCTGTGCCCTATTTAGGATATGCGAGAAAGTCTGAGTATGTAAGGGTTGGAATTGTTGTTAGTTATGGTGTTGTTGGGGCCATGGCTGTGTCGTTGTGGGTTGTTCTGGTGGGTGGGATGTTGAAGTCCTAGGGAGTTGTTGGTGTGTGGTGTTGCTGGCGTTCTGCATAGCTTGTGGATATGCAATGTTTTTTGTCTTTCCGTCTGCTGTGTTGATGTAGAGGTTGATGCTTGGAAGTTAACTTTGGAAGTGAGTGGAGGTACTTGAAATCCCATTATCCATGGTGTGTCCTCCTCTGAACTGCATTCGGATGGAGTGTGGGTCATGGGGGGCATTGTGTGCCAAGTTTGGTCTTTATCGGTCTTGGTTCTGGGCCACAGTGGTCTGTGGGGAATGGTTTGAAAGTACTTCAAATCCCATTATCCATGGAGGTACTTCAAGTCCCATAATTCATGGTCCACCCTCCTCCAAACTGTAGTAGAATGTAGCGTGGGTCATAGGGGCTCTGTGTGCCAAGGTAGGTTACTGTAAATTCAGGCCATACACAATGTCCCATGAGCTGAGGCCTAGTCAGGAACAGCAAGTTAATGAAGCCTTACTGTCAATTCAGGCCATACACAATGTCCAATGAGCTGAGGGCTAGTCGGGAGAATCAAGTTAATGAAGCCTTACTGTCAATTCAGAGCGTAAACAGCATTCCATTAAGTGAGGCCTAGTCAGGAAAATTAAGTTAATGAAGCCTTACTGTCAATTTTGGGCGTGGTCTGTGATTTGTAGGGGTGAATTGTGTGTTTGTGTTTGTGCCTCAGCCCTTTGCCTTATCCTCCTCTGACAGTTTATTAGGGGTCGGAATGTTCATGTTGGCTGGCCAGTACAGGAGTTATGCAAATCCGCCCTTATTGGCAGCCAATCATGTTGTCGGAATGTAGAGGCTGGGAGAGTCGTTGGCAGCCCCGGAGGATGCTGGGAAATGTAGGTTTTTTTTACTCGTTGTTTTGGGGGCCTTCTAGGTTTTGGGGGGAAAGTTTCTTTGCTACAAACGTACCTTGCTTGAGGCCTATTTCTGTTGGCAAGTTTGGTGTTTCTGCGTTGTAAGGTTTCTCTGTTTGGGACAGTCATTCCATGACGGGAACCCCTTTATATAATAGATATCCATCACAATATCCATCTCCATCACAAATAGAATAAAAACAATGGATTAATAGAAATTTTAATTACATGTTTTCCATGTCTCAATGCACGAGGCTACAAATAACAATAAAATGATCGGTAATTATTTATATAGGGTGTTTCCAAAATGGTTTGAAATATTTTATACATCCTTTTAATCTAAATAATATTTATTATAGCAATATTAAATCCATTGTTTTTATTCTATTTGTGATGGAGAGTGGGATTTAAGCCCATACGACATAAAACCCTCTGTATTTATCTATATTAGCTTCTGTGTGTGCGTCTTTATCCCAGATAGACAGGTGAAAAGTCCATATTTAAAAACTAAAGAATTCCCACCCCACGACACAGGCGGACATGATGAAAAGAGGAAGAGTTGCTAAATTAGAAAATCTATTTCCAGATACATACTCAAACTAAAATTTTTGCAATACTCACTGAAAACAACAAAAAGGGAGGTCCCCGTAAGTTTGATGAGTACGAGGATTATTCCAGGAGCCAGGTGCCGCCAGTCCATAGCAGCTAATCTGAAAAAAATTAATAGTGTTTCATTGGCACTCAGTGGGCACAATCAGAAGTCCTCTGATTATAGGTGAACTATAAATCCCAGCAGGTGCAACTCCCAAATGACAAAATCAATCCCCCACAACTCCACCAGTGTTCAACTTTGGGTATATTGAGTATTTGTGTCAAATTTGGTCCAGATCCAGGGTTGTTTGGGTTCAGAGTGCTCTCCAAATGTAGGAGAACTACATCTCCCTAAATCACTGGATTCCTTCCAAAGCCCTCCAGTATTTTCTGTGGGTCATGGGAGTTTGTGTGCCAAGTTTGGCTCAATTCCATTGTAACTGGAGTTCAAAATGCTCTTTGATTGTAGGTGAACTATAAATCCCAGCAACTGCAACTCCCAAATGAGAAAATCAACCCCCAACGCCACCAGTGTTCAAATTTGGGCATATTGAGTATTTGTGCCAAATTTGGTCCAGATCCAGGGTTGTTTGGGTTCAGAGTGCTCTCCAAATGTAGGAGAACTACATCTCCCCTAAATCACTGGATTCCTTCCAAAGCCCTCCAGTATTTTCTGTGGGTCATGGGAGTTTGTGTGCCAAGTTTGGCTCAATTCCATTGTAACTGGAGTTCAAAATGCTCTTTGATTGTAGGTGAACTATAAATCCCAGCAACTGCAACTCCCAAATGAGAAAATCAACCCCCAACCCCACCAGTGTTCAAATTTGGGCATATTGAGTATTTGTGCCAAATTTGGTCCAGATCCAGGGTTGTTTGGGTTCAGAATGCTCTCCAAATGTAGGTGAACTACATCTCCCCTAAATCACTGTGGATTCCTCCCAAATCCCTCCAGTATTTTCTGTGGGTCATGGGGGTTCTGTGTGCCAAGTTTGGTCCAGGCCTGTCATTCGTGGGGTCTCGGCTGTGGAAGTCGGAGCTGAATTGGTCGAAGTTACTGCAAATCCCATCATCCGTTGTCCATGCTCCCCCAAACACATTGTTTTTGTGATTAATAATCACTATGATTTAATTATGTTCTAATACAGTGTTTCCCAACCAGTGTGCCGGGGCACACTAGTGTGCCGTGAGCGATCATCAGGTGTGCCGTGGGAAATTGGAACCTCCAGGAAAGGGGGAGGGGGGAGTCTAGTGTGTTGAAGTATAAAAATCCTAAGAAACCTACCTCGATAAAGACACAAAATTACAAACACCCCCCTCCCCACCCGTTGTCTACTTGGTCTGTCCCTCTCCGTGCATTGGGAAGGCCCGCCTCCCTTTCCCCAAGTAGAGACCTCCTCTTGCCTCCTGGGGGTTCTGTGTGGGAAGTTTGGCCCAGTTCTATCATTGGTGGGGTTCAGAATGTTCTTTGGTTGTAGGGGAACTATAAATCCCAGCAACTACAACTCCCAAATGTCAAGGTCTATTTCCCCTGAACTCCATCTGTGTTCATATTTGGGCATATTGAGAATTCATGCCAAGTTTGGTCCTGATCCAACATTGTTTGAGTCCACAGTGCTCTCTGGATATAGGTGAACTACAACTCCAAAACTCAAGGCCCACCAAACTCTTATAGCATTTTCTCTTGGTTATGGGAGTTCTGTGTGGGGAGTTTGTGTCTTTCTGCCATTCCTGCCAGGATATCTATGTTGAGTTCATCGAAACAGGCCCAGGTTTCACACTGAGTGTATAAATACATTTAGAAACATATTAACTATATGTATTACTGTGTTAGAGTGTCGTTTTGTGTCATTTTGGTTGGTGGTGTGCCCCAGGATTTTGCAAATGTAAAAAAGTGTGCCGCGGCTCAAAAAAGGTTGGGAAGCACTGATCTAATATACATCCTGCATATTAGATATTTGCATTAGAATTCATAACAGGAGCAAAATTATTTACGAAGCAGCAACGGAAATATGGATGGGGGTCACCACAACATGCGGAACCTTATTTAGGGGTCACGGCATTAGAAAGGTTGAGAACCACGGCATTAATACATAGATCTTTCTGTTTAATTGCTATTAAAATTTTTAAAAAATAATTTCTAGGGGGGCGGTGAGTAAATTATTTTCTGGAAAGGGGGCGGTAGGCCAAAAAACTTTGGGAACCACTGATCTACACTGTCAGATTACCTATTAAATCCAGATTATCTACCTTGAACTGGATTATATGAGTCCTAAATCACATTCGTCTTGTCAGAAGTATTTTCATATTGCATTTCCTAAACTATCAGAATTGCATTTGAAAAGCAAATGTAAAAGCAAATGTTACTTATCGGGAGGGCTCCGTTGAGATGAGGAACCTCTTGGGTTCAGCCTCTCAGTAGCGTGTGATCCTTCTGCCTTCTTCGCCGTCTTTGGTGTCAAGAGGTTGGCCTTGAAGGTTCCCTCAGACCCAGTGATGATGAAATGCCCTCTTTCTCCAGACTTCCTGGCAAACAAACTCTTTGCAAAGCGGGCGTTACAGCTGGACTCACGCTCACACGACATGACGCAAACTTGATCAGTGTGTGCACAGAATATTTCTAAAGCTATATAAAACTAATTCCATGCCTTTGGGGCTTATGCCCCTGATGCCGTGACGGACGGGATTCAGCTGCAGGGAGTTCCACAGTTCCTTTTGCCACTCCATCTTGGGCCGGGTGGCACAAGAACAAAAAGCCACAAAAAACAATACCCACGAAGGGTCAATAAATCACAAAATCAATAACGTATCAAATAGTTGTGTATTCAATATTGAATTGTATATAAAGTCACAGAAGGACCAGCATAATAAGATAGGGCATTACATACAAAACCCAAATAGCAACGGTAATCAATCCCACGCAGGGGTTAAGTCTATACAGCATTCAAACATCCCTCGCAGGGGTTAAATCAACACAAATATATATCAGTGCTCAATAGCATCTAAGCATAATAGCTCGTAGTAGAGAGTCCATAAATTATACTTATCCCCGGTGGGGAAGGAGAGGCAGTGGGACGCGGAGGAGTAAATTAGTACTCATCCAGGTGAATGAATCAGGCCGACGGAGTCGCCATGCGTGTTGTAAGGCCAAGAAACTGCTTTCACCGATAGTCCGGTTTTGTCAAGGCAAATCCAGGAAAGCGTCCAGCATCTGTGAATGGTATCAAAATCAACCTAAGGTAAAGAACCCCAATAATAATAACATGGTAGCGGGCAAAGTCAAAGAGGTACATACCATCAAATAATATCAATCATAACCCAGGCTCAGTAGCCGATCGCGGGTGACCCAAAGGTAAACAACTAGAGTACTAGGAGGAGTATATATTCATGAAGGGGTTAATGAGTTGAGGGGGATGACGTCATTCAACCCGTTGGGCCATTCAGTGTCTAAGAGGAGCGTCCATTTAATTTCAGCTGCTCGAAGCAGATCATTAGCATGTTGGTGAGGACGTGGTTTAATTTGTTGCAAAATCATAAGTTTTAAAGAGGAAGCCTCGTGTTTTTTATCTTTACAATGTTTGTAAAATGCAGAATCCTCAGAACCTCTATGAATTTTACTGCGGTGTTCAATAAAACGGGTCCGTACCTCCCTCGAAGTCAAAAAGCCCACAAAATGGCCCCTTCTTCCTCTCTCTTTACCTCTGCCTGAGCTCCATTTTCTCCTGACACAACAATAGCCACGGCAGCAACAGTAAGCCCCCGTTTCCTGTAAGCAACATCAGTTTTCCCCTGAGGGCATCACCTGCCCTCTGCCACATTGTTCAAAACAAAAACTCACGCAGCTGCTCCAAAGGTGGGGGGCACGAGTGACCTTTTGCCCAGTCACCATGAGGAGGATTTTCCCCACAGTTACCAGTTTGAGAGATCTAGTTTCCCCAAGTACACTGGCACATTTTGCCCTTTTCTTCCTGCTACATAACCCGGACTATTCCTGGCTGCTCTCCCCAGCTGATTCCAGCATAAGCCCTTGCCACATCTTACAGATTATGGACCCAAAGGGACTCTCTTTCTGGACAAACCGTGCCCGATGCTTTTCTGGAGGGGTTTTGCCCAGATTGCAGGGGGCTGAAAGGGAACCCAGGTCTTTTGGGCTTTGGGAGAAGCAGTTCGCCAAGGACCTCATGTAACCTGGACTTTCTTGCTGTTTCTCTGGGTTATGCCCCGTACAAGCGGGCTCGCCCAGCAGGGGCGATCTCACCTCTCCTGGGGGGGTAGGCGAGCCTCATTTCTGCGCCCCCCCCATGGCTGCTGCAGCCGGCGGCACGCGCACATGCGCAGGCATGCATGAGGCACGCCTGCGCATGCGCGTGACGTTACACGCAGCTGCGTGGCAACGCCACGCACACCTGCGCGATGCATGGTGACGCCGCGCAGTGGCGAGTGCGCCACGCGCCTGCGCCGCGCGCAGTGCGTCCGGCGCGGCTGCATCACGCGCGCAGGCGCACTGCATCTCCTGGGCAGGGAGCACTGGCGGGGCAGGAGGCGGCCAGCGGAGGGGCGCCCAGCGTGGCGGCGCTCGCAGGCGGCGACCCTCCCAGGACCCGTCTCCCACGCGGCCGCTTACATGGCGGAATGCCAAAGGCCGGCACTGTCGCCCAGGGAACTGCCCACAGACCTTTCCCTTGCCCACGGACCTTGTAGTTTCCAAGGACATTTTCCCAGTTGGACATTTCCTGCCTTTTCCCTTTTCTGCCCCATGGACTCTCAATGACTTTGCCACCCTACTGCACCCCAAGAACAACTGAGCCTCAAGACTCTGTAGTTTCCAAGGACGGTGATTACATCTAGAGGAACTACAACTCCCAGGAGAAACGCAGCGTTGTGCTGCCTGTTTTAAAGAGATCATTTTCTCTGGGAAAGAGGTTGCATGGGAATGTTATGGGATGATTGCTGGGGATCTCTGTTTTGTCTTGTCTAATTGCACCCTTATGTGTTCTCCCTCCTGTGTCACTGTAACGTTTAAGAAAATGCCCTCAGCAGAGAGTTCCAAGGATTAACATAAAATAATATCCTTTTCCATCCATTTTTCCTTGCACAAATAATATTTTTGGGAGATGCTGGGCTCCTTCGCAGGGACCGCCCTGCAATCTTTATTCAGGTCTCCCCGCATATGTTTCTGTCACTATCGGAGCTTGGCCACTGATAGGGAATATGCCTGGACAAATTATTATATTCTCAAAATATGGTTGTTTCATTGTGAGCTTCAGAACCTCACAGCCAGCCCAAATAGACATTTTTGGACCACTTTAAACTGAGAAACCCTCTTTCCTGCTCAGCCAGTAACTCCCAGACAAAGGAAGTTTCGGTGTGGACAAAGAAAACCCTTAAGGAATTCAAACTAACAATAGACCAGGTGGCCTAGAAGCTCCGAAATGGACGCTCGCCCACCCCAAGGCAACCTTTCAACAAAGGTAAACTTCCTCTTTCACCCAGCTGTTCCTTTGTGTTCTTTCCTGCCCCATGCAGCCCCAGTTTGATTGGCCTATTTAAATTTAGGCGCAATTTTCCGAGTGGCCAGAACGCCAGCCGGCACTCTGACCCTCAGCTGAGCTAAAGATTCTAACCAATGAACTGAAGCCACACGTAGGCAGGGAAGGCGCTCAATTCAAATGTAAATGGATCCTACTCTATATATTTGCCTGTATTTCACATTAAAGCATGTTTTGCCTTTGGAACCTGGAGTGGCATCTCATCCTTTTTCAGCTGAATAAGATTCTTCTCTCGATATTGGCGTTCTTCCGGTCTGGGTGAGCTTTGATCTGGGTTACAGTGGGATTTGTAGTTTTGGGAAGATCACCCAGATTTTGGGCCTTGATCCTCGCAGTTTAGGAGTGGCCTGGGCTCTGTCCCCCTACGGGAAAGGTCCCCTATATTTCTATTGTTCGGTAACACCCCATGTGAGATTTGGGGCTCACCCAGACCTGGATTAACAAAATTTTGCGCCCTAGGCCACACTTTGGAATTACGCCCCCTACTGCACCCCCCCCCCCCCATTACTCAGACCCACACTAAAATAAAACCTTGTGTTCTCCTCCCTCCCTCCCCGGCGGGCCTGAGCTGATGTTGCTGTGGGCCCTGGGGAGCGGGGGAAGGCTTGCCGTGGGCAACAGAAATGGAGCTTAGGGCAGGAGCCTTCTTTCCGCTCTGCAAACCTGACCCTGGATCTCTCTCTCTCTCTCTCTCTCTCTCTCTCTCCACTGAGGAGGCAGCAAAAGACGGGAAAGGAGGCCACTCACCCAGGACGCTGCTCTTTCGGCGGAGGCAGGAGAAGAGACAGGGCTGCTAGCGTGCGCCTGGTCTCCAAGCCGCCACTCTTCATCCTGTTGCACCAAAATCCGAGGAGGAGGAAGGCACGGGAGCCGTGGGCGGTGAGGCTGGGGATCTGCAGGGGCTCCTCTCCGCGCTTTGCCTTTCTTTCCTTGTCCGCTGCAAAGGCTGTCGGCGGAAGATGTTGGCGGGGCGGCCAACTGGGAGGGAGGGAGACCTCGCTGGAGGTTTCCTCCCAGAAGCACGCTCTCCTGACGTTTCGCCCTCAGGGGCGGGCTGAGACAACATTTAGGGGGGGGGTCCGTGACCTGCGCCCCCTTCGGCTTGCGTCCCTAGGCCATGGCCTAGGGTGGCCTTATGGGTAATCCAGGCCTGGGCTCATCCAAGGAGTATAATTTTCTGGAAAGGAAGTTAGGTGTGTTACTGTATATCCCTATGTGTATATGTACATATACATACATACACACTTACTTTACTTACTTAGGCGATTCCTTGTTGTCCGAGTAAGATTGTCCTCCAAGTTCACCGGGAATGTGGCGCAGCTGGCTAAGTGTCAGCTGCATAAGATCTCTCTGACCGGTAGGTCATGAGTTCGAGGCCTGGCCGGGTTGAGGTGGGAGCTCGACCTTTAAGTGTAGCCTGCTGTCGACCTTTGCAGCCTGAAAGACAGTTGCATCTGTCAAGTAGGAGATAAAGGTACCACATTAAGTGGGGAGGCAAATTTTGACTGAAATAAGAGGCCATTAAAGAACTCCAGGAACGCTGAGAATGCGGAAGGAACAACAAGGGACGCTGGGAACGCTGAGAGATGAGGAGTGCGTCAGCTCCCCCTGGTGGCCACAGTTTGCCTCTGTTCGTCTATATGTGTGTACTGTGTATGTGGAAACGGCAGGGATTGTCTGCTAAGTATATGTCCCTGTAATCCGCTCTGAGTCCCCTTCGGGGTGAGAAGAGCAGAATATACATAAAGTAAATAAATAAAGTAAATAAATAAGTTCAGGGTCCTGATGGTGGGTACATAGGTGACTATGGAGCCCTATTCTTGACCTGCATGTTCTCCCGCAGTGAGGACATCGGTTTCCAAGTGGGAGGCGGTCCCGGTCAGGGTTGGCTTAACGCACCTTCCTCTTGGCACGTTTCTCTCTTTTGCCCTCCAATGGCGCCTCTTCGAATTCTACATCACTGCTGGTCACAGCTGACCTTCAGCTAGAGTGCTCAAGGGCCAGGGCTTCCCAGGTCTCGATGTCTACGCCACAGTTTTTAAGGTTGGCTTTGACACAAACAGACTGGACCCTTTTCAATCCAGTTTCCGCCCCGGCCATGGAACGGAGACCGTCTTGGTGGCCATCTCTGATGACATCCGTCGCCAACTCGACGGGAGTGGATCCTGGAAGCGTGCCAACATACTTCCGGGAGCTTCCCGCGTTCTCATTGGGAAGAACGGGGGAAAGTTGGGTGCTCGGGTTGCCACCTGTCCCGTATTATACGGGATGTCCTGTATATTTGCTCTGAATTTCGTGTCCCGTATTTTCAGCCCCTGTCCCATATTGACAGGACAGGTGGCAGCAGGAGGGGGGAATTGCCATTCATTTTGGGAGTTGCAGTTCACCTGCACCCAGAGAAACTGTGTGTGTCCCCCTGTCCCGTCCCCCCATGACAATGGATTTACACTTGGCACAGAGAATGCTCATGACCACCTGAGCATACTGGAGGGGTTTGGGAGGGAACTGACCTTGGATTTTGGGAGATGTAGTTCCCTCGCATCCAGAGAAACAGTGGCGGAAGAGGAGGAGGAGAGAGAGAGAAGGGCCTGGCTTGGTTCTCCTGCCACTCCCAGAATGCAAGGCCAGGCCTGCCATCTCCCCTCCCCCATTATGGTGTAAAGCATGGCTTCTCCTGCCCCAAGCCCCCCTGGCACTGACACCACCAAGCCACACCCCTGCCCCTCCCCACCCCCTTCAGCAGGGCCCCGCCCCCATCAGGCTACCTCCACGCAAAGCCATGGAGTTACTTCTCCACGGCAGTGTGTCGTCCCCCCTCCCCGGTCCGCCCGCACGCTCAGGGATCCATCCCCCCCCCCGGTCCGTCAGCCCACCCGCCCGCTTGGGGATCCACCCCACCTGCTTGGCTTTGAATTGGACGACAGGTAAGGCCGGGTGGGCTCCCATCACCCACTCCCAAGCTGCCGCCCCCTTCCTTCCTTCCTTCCTTCCGGCCTTTGCTTTTGTCACCCAAGCAGCCACGCGGAAAGAAGTGTCCCTTATTTTTGTGAATAATTCCATATTTTTAGGTAAATTTATTTATTTATTTCCACCATTTCTACCCCGCTCTTCTCAACCCCCGAGGGAGGGGGGACTCAGAGCGGCCTAACAACAGCAACAATTCGATGCCACACAATATACATATAATAAAAACCCAAAAACAGTTAAAATTAAATACATTAAATTACAGCTGGCATTAAAATTCGTTAAAATACAATTAAAATTAAAATACATCATATATATATATTCACATCAGTTAAAACAGTATTCCGTCCATAATTGAAGCATTGGGTCAAGTCCACCAGTTTGCCATTTCAATCCAATCTAAAGTGCCGTATCGTGCTAATGTGCAAACGCCTGGTCCCATAACCAAGATTTCACTTTTTTTCCTGAATGCCAGGAGGGATGGGGTTGATCGTATATCCATAGGGAATGCATTCCACAGATGGGGAGCCACCACTGAATAGGCCCTTTCTCTCGTCCCCACCAACCGCGTTCGAGAAGTAGGCGGGAGCGAGAGTAGGGCCTCCCCGGATGATCTTAAGGTACGAGATGGGACGTAGCGGTTGATGCGTTCGGACAAGCAAGCTGGGCCAGAACCGTATAGAGCTTTAAAGGTCAAAACCAGCACTTTGAATTGAGCCTGGAATTGGACAGGCAGTGGAGCTGACACAACAGGGGTTGGTATGCTCCCTGTATGTAGCTCCCGTTAGTAATCTGGCTGCCGCCCGTTGGACTAATTGCAGTTTCCGAACTGTCTTCAAAGGCAGCCCCACGTAGAGTGTGTTGCAGTAATCTATTCGGGATGTGACCAGAGCGTGGACGACCGTAGCCAGATCAGACTTCCCAAGGTATCAAAAAGTGGCAACCCTACTGGGCGCCAACGCTTTCCCCCATGTGCAGCGGTGCAGCAGGTGATGCTGGCACGTCACAACAGTTTCGCACCGCTGCCCACCGGATTCATCCGGCGGCCTGGCAAATCCCCCACTGCTGCCCTGCTTCCTGAAATCCGTGTGATGCGGTCCTTATGATGTTACCCCTTGGCGGGGGGGGGGGGGTGTAAGAGGAGGCTCATATTACAGTGACGTTTAGTCATGTAGTACTATAAAGCACATAGTTCTGTTTGCCGTTCCTTATCACACATTGTTCTTTCTTGCCTTTTCTCCCAAAATCATCCATTTTCAGATTTATCATATGAGCAAGTGCAGTTCCACCCACTCCATTTTTGCAATTCTAACAAAAGCTTGGGGGGGGGGGGGAAGCTTTGTGGATCCTGGGCTTTCCTCTCCAATTCCGTTGCTCTGGAGTAGACGCCGGGCACCGATCTTAAAGAGACACCACTCTGAGGATACTGAGCTTTCCTCCCAATCTCAGTACTTTCCATTGCAGAAGCCCAAAATTTAAAAGGGTAGTAGCATAGATAGGAACAACAGAGCTATCTTAAAATTTTGCTATTTCAAATATTTAAATTGATTTTTTAAAAATTGCCATGACAGGTTCAAGGTTCCTCTCCCCTCTGTTAGTTAACATCTACATGCAGCCGCTTGCACAGCTGGTGCGGAGTTATGGGCTGGAGTGTCACCAATATGCGGATGATACCCAGCTCATTCTGAGGATGGAGGGCAGGCCGGATCCGCCCCCGATAATTTTCCAGCACTGCCTCAAAGCCGTTACTGGATGGCTGCGAGCCAGTAGGTTGAGGGTGAATCCGCGAAGACGGAGATCTTGTGGCTGGGCCGCCCGGGTGGGGTGGATGTCCAGCTTCCGACCCTGGACGGTGCGGCGTTATGCCCATCGTCTTCCGTGAAGAGCCTGGGAGTCCATCTGGACTCTCAGCTGACCATGGAGGCCCAGGTCTCTGCGGTCAGCAAGGTGGCCTTTTTCCATCTCTCCCGGAACGACCTCGCCACGGTGATCCAAGCCACGGTCATCTCAAGACTAGATTACTGCAACGCGCTCTCCGTTGGCCTTCCTTTGTCGGCGATCCGGAAGCTCAAGCTGGTGCAGGACACTGCCGCCCGGCTCCTGTCTGGCTCTCCAGCAGGTTGCCATATAACACCTGTTTTGCAGGACCTGCACTGGCTGCCCATTGAGCACCGGATCGCCTTCAAAGTGTTGGTTCTCACCTTTAAGGCCTTGCACGGCCTGGGGCCAGCGTATCTGAGGGACCGCCTCACTCCCTATTGCCCTCTGAGATCACTGCGGTCCGAGGATGCTAACTTCTTGGAGGTACCTTCGCGAAGCTGGCACGGCTGACATCCACCCCCGGAGGGCGTTTTTCTGTCATAGCTCCCACGCTGTGGAACGCCCTCCCGGCCGACACCCGGGCAATGAAGGACCTGCTCCCGTTCAGGCGGGCTTGTAAAACCTATTTGTTTAGGCAGGCCTTCGATGGGTAGGCCCGTGCGTCTTGGTTGTGCCACTACCTCAACTGTGTTGTTGTTCTTACTGTGTTGCTTGTTTTTAATTGTTCTTAACCTTCTGTATTTTATTGTGCCTTCGGCTCTTGTAAGCCGCCACGAGCCTTCAGGAGTCGGCGGCATAGAAACCCGAATAAATAAATAAATAAATAAGGAACAGAACTTGGGGGGGGGATGTCAATGCTTGATAGAGGAACACCCCTTACTCCACCTCACTGAAGCAATTCAACACGAGCAATTTGATGCCTCCTATCCAGGGGTGGGCAATTATTTTTTCCAAGGGGCCACACGAGAGCCCAAAAATATTATGGAGGGCCGCAGCTAAAGGGTGAACTACATTCTAATCTACACTATTTATTTATTTATTTACTATATTTATTTACTATATTTACTATATATTACACATCATTAATATTAACATATTAATATATCGAGAAATATTCATATATTATTAGTATTAATATCATAATTATTATATTATAGTATATATATATAGACATTATAATATATTGAAATTATAATATAATATAACATTATATTATATTACTTATTATATTATTATTATAAAATTATTATAAAGTAATAATAAAAACCACTAAAATAAAATGAAATGAAATTCAAGAAGGCAAGGTGCGAACCAAGATAGAGGCCGACATCCTCAAGAGAGGAAGGATCCCAAGATGGAATGGCCCAATGGCCCCAGCCCAGAGGATGGCAAAGCGGGCCCAGCCGCTGCCACAGCAGAGCAGAGCAGAGGACGATCGGAGGCTGCAGGCCGCCACCTGCTCTCGCCCCCAGCCATTCCCCCAGCTGATCGCCCTGCCATGGAGTGCCTGCTATCCCGGCTTTGGAGTGCCTGCCATCCTGGGAGGCGATCCAGGCCTGCAGTGGGAGCAGACGGCGACCTGAGGCGGCTGATCGCCCTGACGACCCGGAGGACGAAGCACTCCAAAGCCACCGCTCCTCCGATTGTTCTCCGGAGCGGCGGACTGTCTGCCGACGCAAGCCTCACAGCCCGCAATGGGATGGCGGCAGCGGCACCCCTTCCTCCTGGCCCCGCCTCCAACGCCCTTCTCCCCAGGCTGAACAGAATCAGCTGGTGAGCCGCATCTGGCCCGCGGGCCGTAGGTTGGCCAGGTCTGCTCCTATCCCACATGTTTTTGCTGTTTTCTCTGTTGGGGAGAGTAACTGTAAGGGAGAGTAAGTATGTACAGGAAAATGCAAATGATTATTTTAAGGAGGAAAGTGTGTATTTTACACTTTAAAATATTATTTAAACAAAAGCATCAATGACTACTCCAACTTAAATTATTCAAATAGCCATTTGCAGAATTCTTTAGCATAAATACTATGTTTTTGTCTTATTTTTCATTATTTAATTGAGGTTTATTACTCGTGGCAAGACACACAGACCTATTCAAAAGTCTGAAGGAGCAAATAGAGAAAAGCAAGAAGGCTCTTAACATGCTAGAAAGATTGTAAGGTAAAGGCAAAGGTTGTCCTGTGACAATAAGTCCAGTCCTGTCCGGCTCTAGGGTGCGGCCTTCATCTCCATTTCTATGCCAAAGAGCCGGCGTTGTCCATAGACACCTCCAACGCCATGTGGACGGCATGACTACATGGAGCGGCGTTACCTTCCCTCCAGAGCGGTACCTATTGATCTACTCACATTTGCATGTTTTCAAACTGCTAGGTTGGCTAAGCTGGGGCAGAAGCCCTGAGTCACCTTCAGGCTGATATGGGCGGGGTAGAAATAATGTAAATAATAATTAAAAATAAAAATAAAAATAAAATAAATAAATAATAAATAAATAATAATAAATAAATAATAAATAAAATAATAATAAATAAAAATAATTAAAAATAAAAATAAAAATAAATAAATAAAATAAGCTCAAGCCGCTCCCTGGAATCAAACCTGCGACCTTTCAGTCAGCAAGCTCAACAGCTCAGCTCTTTAACCCACTGTACCACCGGGGCACAGTAGGGCTTAAAGTGAAGCAAGGGCCCCATGGTGATGCAGCGGGTTAAACTGCTGAGCTGCTGAACTTGCTGAGCAAAAGGTCGGCAGTTTGAATCCGGGAAGTGGGGTGAGCTCCTGCTGTTAGCCCCAGCTTATTGCCAACCTAGCAGTTTGAAAACATGCAAATGTGAGTAGATCAATAGGTACCACTTCTGCAAGAAAGTAACAGCACTCCATGCAGTCATACCCGCCTCGTGACCTTGGAGGTGTCTGTGGGCAACGCCTGCTCTTCAACTTAGAAATTGAAATGAGCACCTCTCCTCAGATTGAGACACAATTAGACTTAATGTCAAGGGGAAACGTTTATCTTAAAGTGAACCAAGAGATCCAAGGAAAAAAAGACGGAAAGCTATTCCACATTTAAGGAGCTCTATTGTAAAATTTGGAATGGCAGAAGGAATAGACAAAGACAAGGTCAAAAGCTGACAAAGGTGAGTGGAAGAAAAGGAAAACGCTTACATTGTACGTAAAGCTGGGCGTGTCTTGCTTCTGTGGTTTTGAATTGTAAGCCACAGGGCAGTGAACGGTAAAAAATCTGGGGGCACACCACCAACCAAAATGACACAAAATGACACTGTAACACAGTAAAGAATGGCTGGGGGATGGTGACCTGCTGGGAGCAGCTGCTGGGAGTGCCGATCCTGGGGGAGGAGCCAGGCCACGCCATGCCCCGCCCTGCCCCCTCCCCCCAGCTTCAGTTCTCCCACAGCTTCGCCAGCCTTGAGGGGCAGTGCCAAGCCAGCATTGTGTTGGCTCTGCCACCGCTGGTTTGGCACTGCCCCCTCAAGGCTGGCAAAGCTGTGGGAGCGCTGAAGCTGGGGAGGGGCGGAGCCAAGCCGCTTCATGCCCCGCCCTCTCCCGGCTTCAGCACTCCACAGCTTCGCCAGCCTTGAGGGGCAGTGCCAAGCCAGCATTGTGCTGGCTCTGCCACCGCTGGCTTGGCACTGCCCCCTCAAGGCTGGCAAAGCTGTGTGAGTGCTGAGTGGGGGAGGGGCAGAGCCAGGCTGCGTCATCCCCTGGCTTCAGCTCTCTCACAGAGGAGGAGAATGAGCGGTGGATGGGCTTCAGTAGGCGGGGCTCCTCCCCTCCACGCGGCTTCAACAAGCAAGGGGCGGAGTCATGGCGGATTGAGGCTGTTTGGGCAAACGGCTGAAGGAGGCGGCGCCGGCCCTTCCTCCTCTCCCAAGCAGCAGGAGTTTGGCAGGAGAAGGGGGAAGGAAGGGGGGCAGAGAGCTTTTCTCGCGGCACACCTGATGATCGCTCACGGCACACTAGTGTGCCACGGCACACTGGTTGAGAAACACTGCTCTAACATAATACATGGTATGGTAATACAATTAGGAAACACAGTTTTGCATTCTTGTGTCACAGAAGATCACAGAAACGGTGCTTTGGGTCAGCCATGAATCCATTTCATTGCCAGTCTTATGAGACAACATTGCAAAACAACAACAACAAATATGCTTGTTCTCCAAAATCCGAAAACTAATTGCATGGACCCCACAACTTGGTCCATATTATTAAAACTCATCTGTGCCATCCAAATGCAGTGCCGCATTCCTTATGAATTCTCTCAAACACAGGAGAGACATGCCGATTAATTTAGGGCCCTTCCACACAGCCCTATATCCCAGAACAGGGCTGTCCAAGAGGCGGCCCTGGGGCCGTACACGGCCCCCGAGCCCCTTCCCTGCGGCCCTCTAACTTATTTTAATAAAATAAAAATAAAAAATAAAATAATAATAAAAATACCTACTTCCGGGTTTAGGCAAGCATCGCGAGACTACGCCAGCCACAGACGGGCTTTTGAGGGAGGTCGAAATCCCGTCTGTGGCTGCGTAGTCTCGTGATAGCTGCCGAAATCTTGGGTCCCTCCTCCCTCTCTATGAGGGATTTGCGGCCAGCCTGGGCGCGCGCCTCCTCCTCCCTCGCGGCTGCTTCCAGGCCAGCCCCCATTCCCTCAGAGAGAGGGAGGAGGGGAGTGAGGCAGGGAAAGCCCCTCCTGGCTCCGTCCTCTTCCTGTGGAGGGCCCTCGCTTCCCGCCCCACGGATGGGAGAGCCGCCGCGCCCGGCCTGAGCTTGGCCTCGGCTCCAGCGGGGCTCTTCGGGGACGGCGTTGGCGTTGGCGCTTCGGCCCTGTGGCGGGGCTCCCGCAGTATGGGTAAGGAAGGGCCTGGCTCGAATCAATCAATCTAAAAACAGTGGGACGTTGGGTGAGGGGGAGGGGTCCCTCAGCGGCGGTTTTCCTTGGCGACGCTTCCTTCCCCTCCTCCGCGCCCCTCCCCTTGTTGTGCTGCCTTCCCCGCGTGCAGCGCAACGTGGCTTCCTTTGCGCCTGCCCCCGCGGCTTGTTTTCCCTTCAGGGAGAGAGGGAGCTCTTTGGGTCTCCTCCACCTGCCTTTGGGAAAGGAGGCCCCATCAAGCCCTGCGATGACGGCATTGAGGTGCTTGGGTTTTTTTTGGTGTGTCCCAATTTGAGTGTGGACTCAAATAACTCAAAGGTATTAGGAAACATTCCCCCAAATCCACCAGTGTTCCCATTTGGGTATATTGAGTATTCGTGCCAAGTTTGGTCCAGATCCATCATTATTTGAGTCCACAGTGCTCTCTGGATGGAGGTGAACTACAACTCCACAACTCAAGGTCAATTGTAAGTAAACTGGAGCCGGGGAGGGGGCGGAGCCGGGGGCGGAGGCAGACCCTTCGGCCCCCCAGGTGATCAGTGACCGGAATTCCGGCCCTTGGGCCCGTAGAAGTTGGACAGCCCTGTCCCAGAACACCAAGGCAGGAAATCCCACAATATCTGCTTTGAACTGGGTTATCTGTGTCCACACTGCCATATATCCCAGTTCAGAGCAGATATTGTGGGATTCCCTGCCTTGATATCCTGGGTTATATGACTGTGTGGAAGAACCCATAGACTAGGTCTCCTTACAGTTTGTGGTATTCATGTTTCAACCATTCTTCCTTTTTAATCTCACTTTAAGACCTACAGCCAGGCAATTAATGGCCTGCTTTCTCTCATGAGTGGAATCCACCCCTTTCTCAATAGGCAGAAGCTGTGTACTTGTTGACAGCTGCGTCACTGGCCAAAGTCAATCAGGAAACCTTTCCACAATCTCACCATCACATCCCCTTAGGTCAGTGTTTTTCAACCTTTTTTGAGCTGCACAACATTTTTTACGTTTACAAAATCCTGGGGCACACCACCAACCAAAATGACACAAAATGACACTCTTAACACTGTAATACATATAGTTAAGATGTTTTTAAATGTATTTACACACTCAGTGTGAAACCTGGGCCTGTTTCGATGAACACAACATAGATATCCTGGCAGGAATGGCAGAAAGACACACACGAAGGTCTTGCTCAACAGCTGGGAGTTATAGTTCACCCGCAATCAAAGAGCATTCTGAACTCCACCAATGATGGAATGGAATCAAACTTCCCACACAGAACTCCCATAACCAAGAGAAAATACTAAAAGAGTTTGGTGGGCATTGACCTTGAGTTTTGGAGTTGTAGTTCACCTATATCCAGAGAGCACTGTGGACTCAAACAATGTTGGATCAGGACCAAACTTGGGATGAATACTCAATATGCCCAAATGTGAACACAGATGGAGTTTGGGGAAAATAGATGTTGACATTTGGGAGTTACAGTTTCTGGGATTTATAGTTAACACCAAATCAAAGAGCATCCTGAACTCTTGCAACAATGGAATTGAACCAAACTTGGCATATTGAACTCTCATTACCAACAGAAAGTACTGAAAGGGTTTGCTTGGGAATTGACCTTGAGTTTGGAAGTTGTAGTTCACCTACACCCAGAGAGCACTGTGGACTCAAACAATGTGATGTTATGTTGTTGTTTGTTTTCCATCCAGAATCACAATGTTGGAAGGAGGTTCACCACTTTAAGGTCCCTCAAACAGGCATGGGAAAACTTCGGCCCTCTGGGTGCTTTGGACTCCAACTCCCACCATTCCTAACAGCCTGAGGCCCTTTCCTGCTTAAGTGGCTGGGGGGGGGGGAGGAAGAGGGCCTGAGGCTGCTAGGAATGGTGGGAGTTGGAGTCCAAAACACCTGGAAGGGCCAAGTTTGCCCAGGCCAGCTTTCAAAGGAGACCTCTTCCTCCCCCTTCCCCTTCGCTCCCATTCTTCCCCATCCTGCCGAACACTTACTTTTTCTTCTCCACTCCGGCTCCCTTCTTCCCAGCCTCGCTCTGCTCGCTTTGCTCACACCGCCGCTTCTGCCTCCATTTTGTTCCAAGGTGGCAGCGTGAGCGTGTTCCAGAGGGGAGGGCAGGGGGGAGGGGAGGGAGGAAGACGTGAGGCGAGTCTGCGCAGTAGGGTCCGGATGGGTCACATCTTCCTCCTTCCCCTCTCCCGCAGAAGCAGCAGCGTGAGCAAAGCGAGCAGAGCGAGGCTGGGAAGTAGGGAGCCGGAGTGGAGAAGAAAAAGTGCTGACGTGACGTGTTTACAGGCTTCGGCGCCTGCAGGAGCTTCTGGCAATGCGCAGTGGCTCCAGAGCTCAACTTCAGCTCTGGAGCCACTGCACATGCGCGAAAATCTCTGCGCATGCCCAGAAGCTCCTGCACGCCAGGCGCTGAAGTCGACGCAGCAGCAGGGAGGTTTGCTACGGCGGCGTGGCGGGCGTGGCGGTGCCCTTCCCAGAAGATGGCGCCCTAAGAGCCACTTACTTCGCGTATACGTCGGACCACCCCTGACTGCACCCCAACGGTCTTCCTATACTAGCCAGGTGTCAATATGTTGCTCTTTGGGATCTTAAGTCCATAGCTAGCTTTGCTCATGGAGGTTTCACCCATAGGCTGAGAAGGATTACTTGGAAGGAGCCCCACATGTGGCTTGGAGGGGCGGCCAATGGGAGGGACACAGGCAAGCCCCAACCCCACCTGTTAAAAGAGCCCAGCAACTGGGCCGGTTGCTACTGGTCTACCTGGATGCTGTTGTGTAAAAGAAGGAATAGCGGATTGCTTTTGTTTTAAGGAGGTAAGAGGCCACGCTGGTGTGTTTGTGGAGAGTGTGTGTTCATTGTAGAGTGTTATCTGTGGGGAGTTATGTTATGCTGTGCTGTATCCTAAAGGAAAGTGAGTTTGGAGTGGTTTCTTTTAACTCCCATTATCCTGGCCAAGGCAGCTGGTGCTTTGGGAAGTTGGTGCCCAAAACATTGTATTTTTGTGTTATATTGTGTTTTTTGTGTGGATGGGCGTGGCCTCATGTAAGCCGCCCCGATTCCCCTTGGGGAGATGGTTAACATTATTATTTTTATTATTTTGACCCCGCACCCATCTCCCCAAGGGGACTCGGGGCGACTTACATGAGGCCAAGCCCAATAACATATAACAACAAAACAATAGCAATTATAAAAACAATACAATCAATAAAACTCAAACGCAAGTAGCAACAGGTGTAAAGGTAAAGATTTTCCCCTGACATAAAGTCCAGTCTTGTCCTGCTCTGGGGCTTGGTGCTCATCTCCCATTTCTAAGTCGAAGAGCCGGCGTTGTCCGTAGACACCTCCAAGGACATGTGGCCAGCATGACTGCATGGAGCGCCGTTACCTTCCCGCCGGAGTGGTACCTATTGATCTACTCACACTTGCATGTTTTCGAACTGCTAGGTTGGCCCTGAATGCACGGTGGGTTAAACCGCTGAGCTTCTGAACTAGCTGATCGAAAGGTCACAGGAGCAGTGTGAAAGGTCGCAGGAGCAGTGTGAGCTACCACTGTTAGTCCCAACCTAGCAGTTCTTAAAGGTACATGATATATAATATTCATGATACCTGACTCAACAGGCAGCCAGGTTGTGGTTTAGGACAGTGTTTCTCAACCAGTGTGCCGTGAGTGATCATCAGGTGTGCCGTGAGAAATTGGCACTCCCCCTCCTAGCAGCTTCCTCACAGGTTTCTAAGAAACAAATTGAGCCTCTCCGCTTGGAAATGTTTTTTCCACTATTCCCCCAAGGAACTGTTTATAACAGCTTCATGACATCCATAGTTAACTAGAAGCAAGTTCAACTCAGGGTGAAATTTCACAAAGGTCTGGAGAACAAGTTCTATGAGGAGCGGCTTGAAGAGCTGGGCATGTTTACCCTGAAGAAGAGAAGGCTGAGGGAAGACATGATAACCAACCATGTATAAATATGTGAGAGGAAGTCATATATATGTTTTGTTTATCGAAACAGGCCCAGGTTTCACACTGAGTGTATAAAATACATTTAAAAACATATAAACTATATGTATTACTGTGTTAAGATTGTCATTTTGTGTCATTTTGGTTGGTGGTGTGCCCCAGGATTTTGTAAATGTAAAAAACGTGCCGCGTCTCAAAAAAGGTTGAAAAACACTGGTTTAGGGTGCTAAGAGAGTCCAGCTGAGAGGCGGACCAATCACAGCAGGAGGAGAGCTTTTGGTGGGAGAATTTGCCATCCGTTTCCAAAACGGAAGAGAAGGACAGACTGAGAGCTTCAGCCTTCTCTGCTAAAGAGGTTCCGAAGACCATCAGAAATATGTGTTTTCTGATGGTCTTTGGCGACCCCTCTGAGACCCCCCCCCCTCCCGGATCCCAACCCCCCAGGTTGAGAAACGCTGTCTTAAAACCACAGCCATGTGAAAGGGGAAAGGTCGTGCTTTTTGCTCGAACCCACCTGACTGCATACAAGAGATTTATGGTGCACCCATTATTGTCACAGGGTTTTCTTAGACAAAGGATGGCCAGAAATGGTTTCCATGTGGAAATTAAGCTGTGGTCTCCTTTCTCAGCATGAAGAGCAATTCCACCTGCTTTACCTTCTGCATTAAGTTGCCTTTAAAGGTACAATACCTGGCAATCGTTGGAAGAGGCCTTCTAGCAGGCATGGGCAGACTTTGGCTCTCCAGGTGTTTTGGGTTTCAACTCCCACAATTCCTAACAGCTGGTAAACTGGTTGAGATTTCTGCAAGTTGAGATCTAAAACACCTGGAGAGTGGAAGTTTGCCCATTCTTGAGATATGTATATATCAGTGTTTCCCAACCAGTGTGCCATGGCACACTACTGTGCCGTGAGCGATCATCAGGTGTGCCGTGGGAAATTGGAACCCCCAATGCCCTTTCTTCCCCCTCCTGCCGAACACTTTTTCTTCTCCACTCAGGCTCCCTTCTTCCCAGCCTCACTCTGCTCGCTTTGCTCACGCTGGCGCCATTTCGATCTGAGGGGGCAGCGTGAGCGTGTTCGGGAGGGGAGGGGGAGGGAGGAAGACGTGGGGCGAGTCTGTGCAGTAACACCCGCATGGGTCACATCTTCCTCCCTCCCCCCTCACCTCCTGAACACGCTCACGCTGCCCCCTCAGATCAAAATGGCAGCAGAAGCGGCAGTGTAGAAGAAAAAATAAGTGTTTGGCAGGAAGGGGAAGAAAGGACGCGAAGGGGGAGGGGGAGGAAGAGGTCTCTGTCGAAAGCTGGCATGGGCAAACCTGGACCTTCCAGGTGTTTTGGACTCCAACTCCCACTATTCAGGCTCTTTTCCTTTTCCCCCGCAGCCACTTAAGCAGGAAAGGGCCTCAGGCAGTTAGGAATGGTGGGAGTTGAAATCCAAAGCACCCAGAGGGCCAAAGTTTTCCCGTGCCTGTTTGAGGGACCTTAAAGTGGTGAGCCTCCTTCCAACATTGGGATTCTGGATAGAAAACAAACGACAACATAACATTGTTTGAGTCCACAGTTCTCTCTGGGTGTAGGTGAACTACAACTTCCAAACCCAAGGTCAATTCCCAAGCAAACCCTTTCAGTACTTTCTGTTGGTAATGAGAGTTCAATATGCCAAGTTTGGTTCAATTCCATTGTTGCAAGAGTTCAGGATGCTCTTTGATTGTGTCTTAACTATAAATCCCAGAAACTGTAACTCACAAATGCCAAGGTCTATTTTCCCCAAACTCCATCTGTGTTCACATTTGGGCATATTGAGTATTCATACCAAGTTTGGTCCTGATCCAACAGTGTTTCAGTCCACAGTGCTCTCTGGATATAGGTGAACTACAACTCCAGAACCCAAGGTCAATGCCCACCAAGCTCTTACAGTATTTTCTCTTGGTTATGGGAGCTCTGTGTGGGAAGTTTGTGTCTTTCTGCCATTCCTGCCAGGATATCTATGTTGTGTTCGTCAAAACAGGCCGAGGTTTCACACTCAGTGTATGAATACATTAAAAAACACATTAACCCCAGGGCTGTCCAACTTCTACCGGCCCAAGGGCCGGAATTCCGGTCATTGATCACCTGGGGGGCCAAAGGGCCTGCCTCCGCCCCCGGCTCCGCCCCCTCCCCAGCTCCGCCCCTCCCCACCCCTCCCCCGGCTCCGCCCCAAAAGGAGGAGGCAGCCGCGCAGGCCGCAGCCAGCGCTGCCTCCTTTTTGGGGTTCTGCTTGTGTTCGCATGGGCGCTTGCCGCTCCATGCGGCAGGCGGCAATCTCCACCTGCCAACATCCTGCCGCCGTCACGGACCCCGTGAAAGCAGCAGGACGCTGGTGGGCGGAGATTGCCGCGTGGAGCGGCATGCACCCATGCGCACACACGCAGACGCCCAAAAAGGAGGCAGCCGCACGGGCATGGGCACTCCACGTGGCGGGCGGCGATCTCCGGCCGCGGCGGCGGGGAGAGAGAGACGGAGGAGGCGGGGCAGGGAGTAGGAGCCGGCTCCCTTCCTCCTCCCTGCCCCGCCTCCTCCTTCCCTCCCTCCCCCCTGAAGAATTTTTTTTTTGAAAAAAATATTTTTTTGAAAGAAAATAGGCGGGCCGTGTCCAAGAGGCTGGCGAGTTGTGTGCGGCCCACGGGCCGCCTGTTGAACAGGCCCGAACTATTTGTATTACTGTGTTAGAGTGTCATTTTGTGTCATTTTGGTTGGTGGTGTGCCCCAGGATTTTGGAAATGTCAAAAATGTGCCGCGGCTCAAAAAAGGTTGAAAAACACTAGTATATATGATGGCCAAGGAGGCTGAAATGCATTGGTACCAAAAATGGAAAATTAACCATGCAAGCCTACAGGTCCCAAGATATCGGTAGTAGCAGGAGAAAAGAGCCAGGTGAAAGTTTTGGATGGAGGTTAGAAACAGAATTGGGGCTAGGAAACCGTTTGCTGTGAACTAAACACCTTATGTTTACTTTTTCTTCATTTCAGAGCCATGGCCAATTCTCCAAGGACCCCTGCCAAGACCCCACGCCGCCCTGTGTCCTTGACCTCAAAGGATGAGACCCCCTCCCAGTCTTCTCGCAGCTGCCCCCTCCCTGATGTCTGCTCCACAAGAGTCTCCCAGCTTCGCAAACAGGTCTCTGCCTCGTCACTTCCTACGGAGGGGCAGTCCCGTGTCACCCCACCGTCTACGCCCCGGTGCTACCATGCCAAATCTGAGCCAAGCCCCTTAGTGATTGCCCTAGTGCGGGCCCTGGCTCAAGCAGGCCTCCCGCTTTCGGAAGCCGAGCTCTTTGAAGGCCTTCTCCGCCATTTGGGGGCTAGGCGACCCATACTTTCAGTTGCTCAGCTCCATCGCACCGTCCTCCCGGCCTTGGGGCGGCATCATGAATCAGCCCTGCGGCAGGCTCTTCAGCACCGCGAGGCCTTTGTCTTCCTGCATGAGGCAACCACCGGCGATGGGCGTGCTGCCCTGGCCATCTCCCTTTTGCCCCTTGACAGAGCTGGAAAGCTCCCGCTCCTGCTTGGGGTGGAGTTGCTGGAACAGATGAGCCATTCTCTGGTGGCCCGGGCCGTTGCTCGTGTGCTTAGTGAGGGACATGTCTTATTCCATCGTGTGCTGGCCGTGGTGACCTCTGGAAGCGCTCCCATGATACAGGCCTTTGCTGCCAATGGGATTCTGGGTGCCGTCTTATCAGCTGCCCTCCACGTCCCCTGCTTGTTACATCAGCTGGAGCTGATAATGGAGCTGTGGCCAGACAGGCTGGAAAGACTGGCCATGTTGCTGCACCTTCTGGAGGACACGTTTGGGCGGCGTCCTGCCCTCTGTCACCGCTATGAACGGTTCCTACAAGAGCGGCAGTTGAGCCTCTCCTTGCCTGTGCTCGGCGTGGAGACGGGACCAGAGGCTTGGCTGAAGAAAGCCACGAGCATAGCGGAGCATCTCCCTCTTCTGCCAGAGTTTGTGGCCACCGATGATGATGAAGAGAGTCCCCTGATGATGAAGCTGAAGGCCTTCCTAGAAGAGGGCATTGAGGAGTTGGTCGCAGAAGCCACTTTTGTAGCAGAACATGCATCCAGTTTGTTGAATTTGGCCCGTTTCCTCCGCCAGATGGGCGAGCCCTTGGCCCATCGAGTCTACGGAGAACTGGACTCCTTACGCGTTTCTTTCTCTTACCACTTAGACACAAGGTTGGGGTCGAACACAGAAAGACAGTTGGCTCTATGCCAGCCCCCACTGACGGGTCGCTTTCGTGGGATCCTGGCTCGTAGTCTGGCCAGGCTAGAGCACTTGTTTGACTCGCATCCTGCTGTGTCTGCCCTGAGAGCAGTCCGCGTGCTAGATCCCAAGCAGCTCGGGGCTGTGGGCCGGAGTGGATTGGAGCACGAGCGGGGGATCCCTGGGCTGGCGGAGGTGCCGGAGATAGAATGGTTCCGGTACCAACACTTGGCAGAAGCGGCTCCAGCCAATGTCTCCCTGTCCCAGTGGTGGGAGGTACATGCAGAGCAGCTTCCCACACTGTGCCCGCTGGCCCGGCGATACCTCTGGCTGCCCGTCTGTTCTCCCAAGTCCCCCTTTGGCCCGGGGGAAGTGCTCAAGCTAAGAGGGGCCGAGGAGAGCTTGACCGGAGAAGCTGCCCGCCTCCTCTGTATGCTCAAGTATAATCGCAACCGCCTGCTCTCTCGTGCCTGATCATGGTAAGCTTAAACCCCTGTTGAATGGAAACCCTGAATGTTGTGAACCCTCTTCCTGTCTGCCTCTCACAATGGCCTTTTTGTGGCTTGTTAACAAGGTGCGCTGTCACAGTCCGTTATGGTTGTGGTCTAATAAAATCCTATGATCTGCACAAGGCGTTTCTTCTTCTTCTTCTTTCCCTTTGGGAAAAATCCTACAAAAAAGGTGGGGGTCATGAAGAAAAAGGGGGAATTGGTGGGGGTGAACCTGTATCATTTTCAGTGAGATGTACATCTGATAACATTATGTAAACATGATTTTTGTTCCTGGGTTATAAATGTCATTTCCTAATCGGTTGTATCATAAAACCACCCTGCAGCACAGTTTGCTATAGTTTTGCAATACATATCTGATAGAGTCTCAACCAGTTCAACATAGTTTGCGGCAACCACAAAATGAAGTTTCTGGCAGATGACAACTACTTCAAAGTACCACACAATTAAACCGGAAACAACACTTTCCAACTAGGAACAGAATCTTTTTCAAATTTTGTAACATAGTATCTAACCCTTGGGAGCCCCCAGTGGTGCAGTGGGTTAATAATAATACTTTATTTATACCCAGCCACCATCTCCTGGAGGGGACTTGGGGCGGCTTACAATAAAACAGTGTTTTCCAACCAGTGTGCCGTGAGCGCTCATCAGGTGTGCCGTGGGAAATTGGAACCTCCAATCCCCTTTCTTCCCCCTCCTGCCGAACACTTTTTCTTATCCTCTTGGGCTCCCTTTTCCCAGCCTCGCTCTGCTTGCTTTGCCTCGCTCTGGTCTGGGGCGAGTCTGCGCAGTAGCGCCCGCACGGGTCACGTCTTCCTCCCTCCCCCCTCCTCTCCTGAACACGCTCACGCTGCCCCCTCGGATCTAAATGGCGGCAGATGCGGCAGTGTAGAAGGAAAAGTGTTTGGCAGGAGGGGGAAGGAAGGGCGCGAAGGGGGGGGGGGGAAGAGGCCTCTGTCAAAGCTGGCATGGGCAAACTTGGACCTTCCAGGTGTTTTGGACTCCAACTCCCATTATTCCCAGCAGACTCAGGCTGGATAGAAAACAAACAACAACATAACATTGTTTGAGTCCACAGTGCTCTCTGGGTGTAGGTGAACTACAACTTCCAAACTCAAGGTCAATTCCCAAGCAAACCCTTTCAGTACTTTCTGTTGGTAATGAGAGTTCAATATGCCAAGTTTGGTTCAATACCATTGTTGTTCAGGATGCTATTTGATTGTGTGTTAACTATAAATCCCAGAAACTGTAACTCCCAAATGTCAAGATCTGTTTTCCCCAAACTCCATCTGTGTTCACAGTTGGGCATATTGAGTGTTCATTCCAAGTTTGGTCCTGATCCAACATTGTTTGAGTCCACAGTGCCTTCTGGATATGGGCGAACTACAACTCCAAAACTCAAGGTCAATGCCCACCAAACACTTATAGCATTTTCTCTTGGTTATGGGAGTTCTGCGTGGGAAGTTTGTGTCTTTCTTCCATTCCTGCCAGGATATCTGTGTTGTGTTCATCGAAACAGGCCCAGGTTTCACACTGAGTGTATAAATACTGTACATTTAAAAAACACATTAACTATATGTATTACTGTGCTAGAGTGTCATTTTGGTTGGTGGTGTGCCCCAGGAGTTTGTAAATGTAAAAAGTGTGCCGCGGCTCAAAAAAGGTTGAAAAACACTGCCTTAGAATAATGGAGTTGGACCATTTTTCCGATGATCTCAGGAACACAGTGCTCTCCAGAGGCAGGTGAACTACATCTTCTCTAAATCACTGGCAATTCCTCTCAAATCCCTCCAGTATTTTCTTGTGGTCATGCGGGTTCTCGTTGGAAGTTTGGCCCAATTCTATCGTTAGTGGGATTGAAGAGGCTCTTAGATTATAGGTGAACTATAAATCCCAGCAACTACAACTCCCAAATGCCAAAGTCTATCCCCCCCAAACTCCATCTGTGTTCATATTTGGGCATACTGGGAGTATTTTTGCCAAGTTTGGTCCAGATCCATCATTATTTGAGTCCACAGTGCTCTCTGGGTGTAGGTGAACTACAACTCCCAAACTCAAGATCAATGCCCACCAACCCTTCCAGTATTTTCTGTTGGTCATGGGAGTTTGATTCAATTCCATCATTGGTGGAGTTCAAAATGCTCTTTGATTGTAGGTGAACTATAAATCCCAGCAACTACAACTCCCAGATGACAAAATTCAATCCCCCTCTAGCCCCACCAGTGTTCAAATTTGGGTGTATCGGGTATTTGTGCCAAATTCGATCCAGTGAATGAAAATACATCCTGCATACCAGATATTCAGAAGACAACATAGCTGACCTCCATGGAAATGGCACTTTGATAGTGTAATATGATCATTGACCAGTGGGGGGCACCACCAGGCCATGTTAAATGGGACCTTCTTGATTTTAAGTGACAAGTTAGGTGTGGCTTTATTTATTTATTTTGAGATTTATCTATTTTGAGGTTTATTAATCGCCCATCCCAGGTGGCTCTGGGCGATTTACAGTAAAAACACACAACTAAATACCTAAAACATCTAAACAATTTGAACAATCTGATGTAGGGAGGGAGAGAGGGTGTTCCAGAGTGATGGAGCCATCACCGGAGAAGCTCAACGCCAGGTTGATGTCGGATGGGCTTCCTTAGAGCTAGGGATCTGTAATAAGTTCTGATGGTCTGAGCGCTGTGATCTCCAGGGTCGACAAGGAGAAAGGTGTTCCCGTAGATACGCTAGCCCCTGGCCATGCAAGGCCTTGAAGGTTAGTACCAGCACCTTGTGAGTAATACGGAACTCGACCGGAAGCCAGTGCAGTCGGTATAGAGCAGGTGTTATATCGTTCCTCATGGGGGTTCCCGTGGGGAGTGTGGCCACCGCATTCTGCACCAGTTGACGTCTCCGGGTCACCGACAAGGGAAGGCCAACATAAAGGGCATTGCAATAGTCAATTCTTGAAGTTACCCTGGCATGAACCACTGTGGCCAAGTCATCCCTGGACAGGTAAGGCACCAGCCACCTAGCCTGCCGAAGATGGAAAAAGGCCAACTTGCTGACAGCTGAGACCTGGGCCTCCATTGTCACTAACGAGTCAAAAATGACACCAAGGTTTCTGACGGTGATAGCTGGAGAGAGAAGTTCACCGTCTAAGGTGGGCAACCAAACATCATCCAACCCAGGACGACCCAGCCACAAGATCGCCGTCTTCACCAGATTCACCCTCAGTCTACTGCAGGGTTTCCCAACCTTTTTTGAGCCACGGCACATTTTTTACATTTGCAAAATCCTGGGGCACACCACCAACCAAAATGACACAAAATGACACTCTAACACAGTCATACATATAGTTAATACGTTTTTAAATGTATTTATACGCTCAGTGTGAAACCTGGGCCTGTTTCGATGAACACAACATAGATATCCTGGCAGGAATGGCAGAAAGACACAAACTTCCCATAACCAAGAGAAATTACTATAAGAGTTTGGTGGGCCAATGCCCAGGAACAAAAATGATACTATAAAGTTTGTTATCTTGGGTTTTGGAGTTGTAGTTCACCTATATCCAGAGACCACTGTGGACTGAAACAATGTTGGATCAGGAACAAACTTGGTATGAATACTCAATATGCCCAAATGTGAACACAGGTGGAGTTTGGGGAAAATAGACCTTGACATTTGGGAGTTACGGTTTCTGGGATTTATAGTTAACACACAATCAAAGAGCATCCTGAACTCTTGCAACAATGGAATTGAACCCAAACTTGGCATATTGAACTCTCATTACCAACAGAAAGTACTGAAAGGGTTTTCTTGGAAATTGACCTTGAATTTGGAAGTTGTAGTTCACCTACACCCAGAGAGCACTGTGGACTCAAACAATGTTATGTTATGTTGTTGTTTGTTTTCTATCCAGAATCACAATGTTGGAAGGAGGCTCACCACTTTCAGGTCCCTCAAACAGGCATGGGAAAACTTGGGCCCTCTGGGTGCTTTGGACTCCAACTCCCACCATTCCTAACAGCCTGAGGCCCTTTCCTGCTTAAGTGGCTGAGGGGGAAAAGGAAAAGGGCCCGAGGCTGCTAGGAATGGTGGGAGCTGGAGTCCAAAACACCTGGAAGGTCCAAGTTTGCCCATGCCAGCTTTCGACAGAGACCTCTTCCTCCCCCCTCCCCTCGCGCCCTTTCTTCCCCTCCTGCCAAACACTTACTTTTTCTTCTCCACTGCCGCTTCTGCCACCATTTTGATCTGAGGGGGCAGCGTGAGCATGTTCAGAAGGGGAGGGGGGAGGGAGGAAGACGTGACCCATGCGGGCGCTACTGCGCAGACTCGCCCCAGAGCAAAGCAAGGCAAAGTGAGCAGAGCGAGGCTGGGAAGACGGGCGCCTGAGTGGAGAAGGAAAAGTGTTTGGCAAGAGATGGAAGAAAGGGTATTGAGGTTCCAATTTCCCGGCACACCTGATGCTCACGGCCAGGGGCGGCCTGACCTCTCCCGGGAGGGGTAGGCAAGCCTGATTTTAGCGCCCCGCGGAGGCGCAGCAGCGGGTGGGGCGGGCGGCCGGCGCGCCGGCGCCCCCCGGTGGCGACGCCCGCCCAGGAAAACGCCGCTCTACACGCGACCGCGCAGTCGGCGGAATGGGCGGGCCGGCGCTGCTCACGGCACCCTAGTGTGCCACAGCACACTGTTTGGGAAACACTGGTCTATTGGAACGCAGCCAACGAGTTACGGCCTCAAGGGAGGATGTGAAATTATCAGGAACCGAGTCCGGCCGGCCGTCCATCTGCAGAAGGAACTGGGTGTCATCAGCATACTGGTAACACTCCAGGCCATTACTCCAAACTAGCTGAGCGAGTAGTTACATATAGTGGTTGACCTATTCCAACTGTAGCACCGGATCCTATGCCTGTGCATGCAAAAAAAAAGTATGCCACTGGTAATATTAAGGTAGTTGTGAACCAGAGAATAATTTGTAAATAGAAAATGTAGTGTGCAAGTTTCTGGCATCTTTTAAGACTAGATAATTTATAATTCTGTATGATCTTTTGGAGCTTTCAACCCACTTTCTCAGTTATAATGACGGACTGTGGTATCCCAGCCTTGGGTGTAAAGGCACAGGTTACATAACTGGGAGTCGGAGGCGGGCATAGATATGTAGCATGGCATTTCCATCTGTGGGCCTGTCTCGGCAGCAGCTCCTTCCCTGAGTGGTTTTGCAGCGGCGCAGGCTGAGCCAAGCTCTGCCTCGACTTCCTCTCCTCTGCCCCCCTCCTGGAACATCACAGCCTAGAATTGCCTTGCATGGATCCATCAGAAGGGGGGGGGGGGCTTCAAACATTTAGATCAGTGCTTCTCAACCTTCCTAATGCTGCGACCCCTTAATACAGTTCCTCATGTTGTGGTGACCCCTAACCATAACATTATTTCCATTGCTACTTCATCACTGTATTTTGGGGAGGGGTGGTTGATTTTGTCATTTGGAAGTTGTAGTTGCTGGGATTTATAGTTCACTTACAATCAAAGAGCATTCTGAACTCAACAGCAATGGAATTGAACCAAATTTGGAACACAAAACTCCCATGACCAACAGGAAATACTGGAAGGGTTTGGTGGGCATTGACCTTGAGTTTGGGAGTTGTAGTTCACCTACATCCAGAGAGCACTATAGACTCAACAATGATGGATCTGGACCACACTTGACATGAATCCTCAATATTCCCAAATGTGAACACTGGTGGAGTTTCGGGAAAATAGATCTTGACATTTGGGAGTTGTAGTTGCTGGGATTTATAGTTCATCTACAATCAAAGAGCCCCTTGCACCCTACCAATTATAGAATTGGGTCAAACTTCCTACACAGAACCCTCATGCCTTGAAGGAACTAGCTGGCGCAAGCCTCCATCCCACCTCACACACACTCTCACCCACACATGCGCATCATGTTGCCATGCGCCAAGCACGCCGGCTCTCCCATCCCCGCTTGGAGTCTCAGAATCAGCCCTCTCCTAGGTTGGGAGGCCTGCCAATCACAGCAGAGGAGAGCTTTAGGTGGGAGAATTCGCAGTCTGTTCCCAAAAAGAAAGAGAAGAAAAAGCGGAGAGATCTTCAACCTTCTCTGCCAAAGGGCTTCCTAAGACCATCAGAAATACATGTTTTCCGATGGTCCTTGGCGACCCCTCTGAAACCCTCTCGTGACCCCCCTGGGGGTCCCGACCCCCAGGTTGAGAAACACTGATTTAGATGAAGCTATATTCTCTTCATTCCTCTGTTCGCAAACCTATTGCCATGAGGTGGCAATGCGCTTGCTGGGAAAGGAAACACCCTCTGGACATGTTTTGGGAAACCGTCTTAATATTTTACAGGACTGATCTGAAGCTAAATTGTGGGGCTGGGGCATGCTTATATATACAACACAGAGCAGGCTGAAGTATCAGTAGAACAAAACAGGTGTAAGGAAAATATATCAATAGTAGGCTGCTAGCAATAAAATAGCATGTATTTGGGATCGAAACAGCTATACATTTTTAAAAAGTAAAATCAATTGGCAATTGAATACAGCCAGACATCTAAACCCTTGAGCAAGGAAAGCAGGCACCCCAAAACGAAGAGCACTCAAAATACCCCAATATAGACTTTTTCATGAATATCAGGAACTTAAATTATTGTATATGGTAAAAGGAAATAGAGTGACAAGAAATTCATGATAGAGAGTCCAGGGTTTGGCGATGATGGAGAATACCCTTCTCCGTGTAGAAGTTCGGTGGTATTGTTTGACATTGGGCACGGCTAGAAGGTTCCAGTCTTCAGGTCTAAGTGTTCTCATGGGATGGGATGGGATTAGGCGGTCCCTTAGGTACACTGGCCCCAGACCATACAAGGCCTTGAAAGTGAAGACTAGCACTTTGAAGGTGGTCCGGTACTCAATAGGGAGCCAGTGCAGTTCCCGCAGAATTGGTGTAATGTGGCCGCTCGCAGGAGCTCCTGCGTGCAACCGAGCTGCGGCGTTCTGCACCAGCTTGAGTTTCCGGGTCACCGACAGAGGCAGGCCAATGTAGAGAGCGTTACAGTAGTCTAACCTTGAGATCACCGTGGCTTGGATCATCATGGCCAAGTCGTGCCGAGACAAGCAGGGGGCCAGCCATTCGGCCCTGTCCCGGCTCTCCTTCCAGGGGCGGTCTAGGGTAATTCTAAGTTGTAAGCGAACACTATTTTGGCGCCCCAAAAACATTATTTTGCCCCCGCTCCTCCGGCTCCTTTCACTCGGCTCCCCCTCTTCTCCGCCGCCCCTCTCACCTTCCCTGACTTACCGGAGGTTTTCGTGCGCATACCCAGTGCCTACGGAGCTCAAGTGAACTCCGTAGGCACTAGGCATGCGCGTGAAAATCTCCGCACACATGCGCAGTGCCTACGGACCTCAAGAGAGCTCCGTAGACACTGCGCATGCACGCGAAACCGCGGAGGGCAGCGCAGCAGCAGTAGCAGGGCGGCGCCGCGGCGCCTCACGATGGCGCCCCACCCCGCTGCGTCCAAGATGGCGCTCTACGCAGTTGCGTAGGCCGCGTAATGGCAAAGACCGCCCCTGTCTCCTTCTCATTGGTGGGTCCAATTGTGCTCTTACCAGAGCCACCACAGCAAGACAGGTCGCTTACCACATTTTCTTTTGCTTCGCGGCTCCTTTTCCGGCGTCCCCGGCAGGCTCCCTCCTGAACGCGGCTGCTTGCGGGGGGACCTTTTTCATCTGTGCCGCCTCAGAGAACACCTCCCCTTTATATGGACTTTCATTTATCCAGGTTTTGTTACCTACTTATGTGATACAAATTGTGTATTTGCTGCATGTTACTAACCACTGAAGCTTTACATGTATATGAGAGGCGTTCATGTCTATGTCAATGTGTAACACACATTTTTGTTGCATACTCAAATAGATATTTTCATACCATTGTGAATAACACTCTTGTTGCTACTCATTGTTCTATATATTCATTTGTTTTCATTCATACCATTTGATATCGTGCATGCATGTTATTACTGAGCCTGTAGCATTGCTCCTGTGGTTCTCCTTTTGTTTATTGTCAACTAAGAGCATACCCCACCCTTTCTTTTGCATTTGAAGATGGAAAAACGCCACTCTGCTGACAGAGGAGATTTGCGCCTCCCTTGACAGCAGAGGGTCTAAAAGAACTCCAAGGCTCTTTACGGAAGACGACGGGCATAACGCCACGCCGTCCAGGGTCGGAAGCTGGACATCCCTACCGCCCAGATGACCCAGCCAGAGGATCTCCATCTTCGCTGGATTCACCTTCAACCTACTGGCTCACAACCATCCAGTAACAGCTTCGAGGCAGAGATGGAAATTACCGGGTATGGTTTTGGGCCTGCCCCCCATCCTCAGAATGAGCTGGGTGTCATCAGCGTACTGGTGACATTCCAGCCCAAAGCTACGCACCAGCTGAGCAAGTGGTCACATATAGATGTTAAATAATAGAGGGGAGAGTATGGCCCCTGAAGGTTGAGCCTCAAGTTTGCAAATCATACATTTCACATTAAGGCAATCGTCATATACCCCAAAGTACCCTGTGGCTCGAGAAAAAATAATTTTCTCTCAACAGCAGCAGCAACAACAACACTTTAACAACAACAACAACAACACTCTCTCCCTGAAGAGACTCAGGAGGGTGGTTTCCAAAAAATAACAAAAATGGCAAACGTTCAATGCCTAAAACAAGATTTTAGAAACACCAGAAGCTTCCTGCTGTTATTCTGTTTCCAAGAATGTCAGGCCGAGATGCCTCATAAACAAGCCTCGAAGGCAAAAGACGTCTTGGGTTGTTCGTGGCAGCATCAGATGTTCAGAAATAGGCTGCCGCTGGGCATGGAGGCCCTTGTTTTGTTTATTGATTTATCAGTGTGTACAGAGCTATTGTACTGTCTGTTCTCCTCTATGGGTCTGAAACATGGGTCACCTATCGCCAACACCTACGACTCCTCGAACGCTTTCACCAGCGCTGTCTTTGCACAATCCTAAATATACACTGGACCGACTATGTGAGGAATGTTGCTGTCCTTGAGCAAGCAGGGATCACCGGCATTGAGGCCATGCTATTGAGAACACAGCTGCGCTGGGCAGGGCATGTCTCTAGGATGGAGGACCACCGCCTCCCAAAGATAGTACTCTACGGTGAGCTCACCACGGGTCAGCGCAAGAGAGGCACCCCCAAAAAGAGATATAAGAACTCCCTGAAACAACATCTCAGGCTCGGCCAGATTGACCACCAACAATGGTCCACCCTGGCCTCACATCGGGAGGCATGGAGACGCACTATCCACAATGCTGCAGCCTCTTTCGAGAAGACATGACGAACGGGTCTCGAAGAGAAACGACAACGCAGAAAGGACCGCAACTTGGAAACAACATCACCCAAGGAGACTTTCTGCTGTGCTTTCTGCAACCAGACTTGCCTATCTCAGATTGGCCTTCTTAGTCATCAACGTCAAGGTCTATTTTCCCCAAACTCCATCTGTGTTGTTCACATTTGGGCATATTGAGTATTCATGCCAAGTTTGGTCCTGATCCAACATTGTTTGAGTCCACAGTGCTCTCTGGATGGAAGTGAACTACAACTCCAAAACTCAAGGTGAATGCCCACCAAACTCTTATAGTATTTTCTCTTGGTTATTTATTTATTTATTTATTTATTTCATTAGGCTTCTATGCCGCCACTCCCGGCGGGCTCGGGGCGGCTCACAGCACAATGAACAAGATAAAAACAACAATACAGAATAAAACAATAACATAATAAACATTAAAAGCATTTAAAAGCAATATATAACACATTAGCAACATTAGTTATTGGAGTTCTGTGTGGGAAGTTTGATTCCATTCCATCATTGGTGGAGTTCAGAATGCTCTTTGATTGCGGGTGAACTATAACTCCCAGCAACTACAACTCCCAAATGACAAAATCAATTTTTTTGACGGATGGTCCCTCCTTGGGTTAGTAGAGACTAACAGCTGTTGAGCAAGACCTTTGTGTGGGTCTTTCCGCCATTCGTGCCAGGATATGTATGTTGTGTTCATCGAAACAGGCCCAGGTTTCACACTGAGTGTATAAATACATTTAAAAACATACCAACTATATGTATTACTGTGTTAGAGTGTCATTTTGTGTCATTTTGGATGGTGGTGTGCCCCAGGATTATGTAAATGTCAAAAAAAGTGCCGTGGATCAAAAAAAGGTTGGGAAACACTGTTCTAAGAGGCATTCTCTCCTGATGTTTCGCTTGCATCAAAAAACAAACACACCAGGGTACTTGTCCTACAAGAACTGAACACGGTATGCTGAAACACAATAACAATGCACAAGAAGGAAGGTCTGGACTACAAATCCTCATGCAGGAGAGGGCTATCTCCCACGGGGCCGGGAGAAAGCACCAATGGGACTGTGTGCTGCCCCCTCGATCCACTCACTGGAGAGATGCTCCGTGGAGCCAGGCTAGTGGGGAGATGAAACCATCATCCCCGCCCCCCTAGGACACACATAATGTTGCAATCAATGAATTAAAGGATGAACAACACAAAATAGGAATTACATAACCCACGGGCCGAAATCAACACATGATCATGCAAGGCAATAGAGTATATGTAGGTCCGCCACGAAGGAGGCCTATGTACATACGATGGAAGGGAAGCGGGGAAGCCGCTGGATGGGGGGGGGCGGCGTATGGGAAAGGTCGTCCCGCTGCGTCTGCTGCTAATGACGTAGCACGGAGGTGGGCGCAGTGCGGAAGAACTCTAGGCTTGCGGCATGTCCAGCACTGATGGCGTATAGTGTAAACACTGCGCCGCCCGATGACGTAGTGCAGTCGCGGAGCGCGCCGTCAGACGTGCTGAGTGAGGAGCGACGTGGGCAAGCCTCCGACGTCCTGTCGTGATGACGTGCCCAGAAGCGGTGAGTGCGGTCCTATGCAGTAAAAGGGCCAGCACCCGCCGGAGTGGGGGCCAAAAAAGGCCCGGTGTATAAATGTTTCAGGTTCAATCCTCTAAAAAATAAAGTTGTACGGAGGCCAAATGGCTGGGGGGATAGCCCGGGCCCCTACCGGACGATGCCACGGTAAGGGTGCTGGAGTAGGAGGCCCACGGTGTCCCGATGCTCCCCGGAAACCGTTGGGCAGACGCCGTATCCCAGGCGGAAATGCCGCTCCGTCACAGACCCAAGCAAACGATGATAATAATAATCAAAATAGCTTTTATTGGATCCGCAAGCTCATGCCTGTCGAACCCGGATGGTTCCAAATGGATCCCAGTTGCACCAACACACACCAGCCAAAATCATATGATGTATGGGCCCTGCGGAGGGGCTGGCGGCTCCCTCCGCAGATGGCAAACGCCAACGGGTGACCTCCTGTTGTCAGAAGGATCCCCAATCCCGTTTCGCTGATTCACAATGGCAGCTTCATCAGGGCGTTAATATTGGTGAATACAAGGTATTGGTGGACAAATTTAAGATATAACCATATATGGCGTATCATTGGCATCAAAAAATGTGGATGGATTCCACTGAGTCAAAATTGAAATCCGTGAAACAGCGAGTCTGCAATAAGCGAACCGCGAAGTAGCGAGGGAACAGTGTACAGTCCTGGCTGGAGGAGTGGGAGTTGCCTCGCTGGGGGCGGAGTTTCCCTCCCTGTGTCTGTGCCTCTCTTCTCACCTCTCACTCGGTCCTCCTCCCTCCCTCCGCCAGGATGCCCGCCGCGCGTGTCCTGCTTCTGAGCGCCTGTTGCTTCCTTTCCTCCTGGTTTATTTATTTATTTATAATTTACTAGCTGTACCCGGCACGCGTTGCTGTGCCCTATTTAGGAGATGCGAGAAAGTCTGAGTATGTAAGGGTTGGAATTGTTGTTAGTGAATTGGGTGTGTTGTGTTTGTGCCTCAGCTCTTTGCCTGCAGTCCTTTGGGTTTGACTTGTACCATGGCCAGGATGGATCAGCGTGGGGAGGGCTTGTCCTGTCGGGGATCTCTATCTTCACAGGTGCGTCCAGTGTCTGTTGGGGGTGTTAAAAATCCTGTCCGTATCCTTTTGAGCCACCTTTCTCAAGATCTTCATGTCTAGCTTGCTTTCTGCTCTTCTCTTTTTCAAGATGTCCTGCTCTGTGTCTCTTGCACCCATTGGTCGATGTCCGATGAGGCTTTGCTCATGGACAGGCCATCTGAGGGAGCTCTTCCAGCGCTGGGCATCAGAAGGTACTTGGTGATGACCTCCATCCCTTGGAGCCAGCATATAGAGGGGCTGGAGCACCCTCCTTGGCAAACCCCATTGTTGCTGGATGGTCCTCTTATTAATGTGGAATTCCAAGCCACTGGAGATCTTTTGGGAAAGGAAGAAGAGCTCCCCTTGAAGGGTGTTGATCTCCATCATGGGCTTCTGATTTGAAAGTGTTGGAGGAGGCTCTGGCACTCCTCTGACAGTTTGTTATGGGTCGGAATGTTCATGTTGGCTGGCCAGTACAGCAGTTATGCAAATCCACCCTTATTGGCAGCCAATCATGTTGTCAGAATGTAGAGGCTGGGAGAGTCTTTGGCAGCCCCGGAGGTTGCTGGGAAATGTAGTTTTATTTTTACTCGTTGTTTTGGGGACCTTTTAGGTTTGGGGGGGGGAGTTTCTTTGCTACAAACGTATCTTGCTTGAGGCCTATTTCTGTTGGCAAGTTTTGTGTTTCTGCGTTGTAAGGTTTCTCTGTTTGAGGTAGTCTTCACATGACGGCTCTTCCTTTATATATATAGATAATATACTTATCTGTATACCTTAATAAAGCTGAATGTTTGTATGTGTCTGGAGGGCGGAGGGCGGAAGGGCGGAAGGACATGTGGCAGCTTTCGGATTGGCTCCCACTGTGGGGTTATTTGCATAAACAACTCCCATTGGCCAGCCAACGTGAACATTCCGAGACTCAAAAGTGCCAGAGGGAAGTCAGGAAAAGGCCTGAGCCAGTCAGGCATGGTGGGAGTTTAGGTCCAAAACACTTTGCAGCCCCCAACAATGAGACAACAAAACCAAACTTGGCACACAGAACCCCCAAGACCCACTTTACGTCTTGGTGCAGTTTGAGGGAGGATGGACCATGGATTGGCCAGCATTCCAACATCCCAAATCTCAAAGGTGCCAGGCAGAGTTCTTTACACAAAGGCTTCCTTCAGCTGATTTTAAAAACTAGGCCTCAGCCTGAATTGACAGTAAGGCTCCCTCAACTTGATTCTCCTGACTAGGCCTCAGCCGGACCTGAACCAAACTTGGCACACATAACCCCCATGGTGCCCTTTACGTCCTGGTGCAGTTTGGGAAAGATGGACCACGGATTATGGGATTTGTAGTACTTCCAAGCGCTTTGCTTCCCAAAGACCATTGTGGCCCCTAACAATGACTGATAAATATCAAACTTGGCACACAGAGCCCCCATGACCCACTCAACATCCTGCTGCAGTTTGGAGGAGGGCAGACCATGGATGATGGGACTTGCAGTACCTTCCCTCACTTTCCAAGACTGCTGCAAACCTAATCCAATCACTGATCAACACCAAACCTGGCACACAGAGCCATGGATACCAAGGGAATCAGTAGCTACTGAAATGGACATCCAAGTGCCACCTCTGTGTTGATGGAGGCAGGCAGGATTTTCCCCGGGTACTGGTTGTGGGGGGTCGGGAGCAGGTGAGGGTTTTGCCCTCCTTTCTGCTAGAGATCCCCGTGTACAACTAGTGGGCCACTGTGTGACACAGAATGCTGGACTAGATGGGCTGAGGCCCGATTCAGCATGGCTCTTCTTATGTTCTTATGATGCAGTTTGGAGGAGGGCAGACCATGGATGATGGGACTTGAAGTACCTTCACTCACTTCCTAAAAACAATACAACCCTCATCCATTCACCAATACAGATCAAACTTGGCGCACAGAGCCCCCATGACCCAATATACATCCTACTGCAATTTGGGGGAGGTTGGAGCACAGATGATGGGACTTCCAGTACCTTCAGTAATTTCATGATACCACTGTAACTCCCAATATTGATGGATCAAGACCAAACTTGGCACACAGGACCCCCCCCCCCCCCCATGACCCACTCTACATCCTGCCGCACTTCTCAAATGACCCGGGCACCACCGGGTCCCCAAGCTAGTTTATAATAAAGTATATTTATTATTAGAAGATGAAGCCCCCCTTTTTTTTTTTGAAATCCGCGAAACAGCGAGTCCGCAAAATGCGAGCCGCGAAGTAGCGAGGGAAGTGTACAGCCCTGGCTGGAGGCGTGGGAGATGCCTCGATGGGGGTGGAGTTTCCCTCCCTGTGCCTGCGCCTCTCCTCTCGCCTCTCATTCCGCCCTCCTCCATCCCTCGGCCAGGATGCCCTCCTCCTCCTCGGCGCGCGCCCTGCTGCTGCTGCTGCTGCTGGGCGCCTGTTGCTCCTTCTGCCTTTCCTCCTCGTCCCCGCCCTCGACGGAGCCGCCGCCGCCTTGCCCGCCCTGCCTGCCCTCGTCGTGCCCGGCCTTGCCCCCGGGGGCTGCCCGCTGGGCAAGGCGCGCGAGGGCGGCTGCCGGAGCTGCTGCTGGCGCTGCGCCCGCGGAGAGGGGGAGGCGTGCGGCTTCGCGGGGCGGCGGGGGCCGGGCCCCCCCGCGGGTCCGGGGTGTGCCAGTGCAAGAGCCGCTACCCGGTCTGCGGCAGCGACGGGCTCACCTACCCTTCCGCCTGCCAGCTCCGCGCCGCCAGCCTCCGCGCCCAGGCCAGGGGACAGGCGCCCGTCGCCCAGCGAGCCAAGGGGCCCTGCGAGCAAGGTCAGCCTCGCCCTGCCTGCCCCCCTCCAGCCCTCCAGGGCTTTGGGACTCCAACTCCCACCATTCCTAACAGCCGCTAGAAATGCTTGGAGGGCCCACTCATGCCCCCACTCATGCTCCCACTCATGCCCCCACTCTTGCTCCCACTCATGCCCCACTCTTGCCCCACTCATGCCCCCTCTCATGCCCCCACTCATGCCCCCACTCTTGCTCCCACTCATGCCCCAACTCATGCTCCCACTCATGCCCCCACTCATGCTCTCATTCATGCCCCCACACTCATGCTCCCACTCATGCCCCAACTCATGCCCCCACTCATGCCCCCCACTCATGCCCCCACTCATGCTCTCATTCATGCCCCCACTCATGCTCCCACTCATGCCCCAACTCATGCCTCACTCATGCTCCCACTCATGCCCCCACTCATGCCCTCACTCATGCCCCCACACTCATGCTCCCACTCATGCCCCCACGCTCATGCTCCTACTCATGCTCTCATTCATGCCCCAACTCATGCTCCCACTCATGCCCCCACTCATGCTCTCATTCATGCCCCCACACTCATGCTCCCACTCATGCCCCAACTCATGCCCCCACTCATGCTCCCACTCATGCCCCCACTCATGCTCTCATTCATGCCCCACACTCATGCTCCCACTCATGCCCCCACGCTCATGCCCCCACTCATTCCCCCACTCTTGCTCCCACTCATGCCCCCACTCTTGCTCCCACTCATGCCCCCACTCTTGCCCCCACTCATGCCCCACTCATGCCCCCCCGCTCATGTTCCCACTCATACCCCACTCATGCTCTCATTCATGCCCCCACTCATGCCCCCACACTCACGCTCCCACTCATGCCCCCACGCTCATGCTCCCACTCATGCCCCCACTCTTGCTCCCACTCATGCCCCCACACTCATGCCCCTACTCTTGCTCCCACTCATGCCCCTACTCTTGCTCCCACTCATGCCCCCACTCAGGAATTGTTGGGAGTCCAAAACACCTGGAGGGCCCAAGTTTGCCATTTACATGTGTGTGTCAAAGCCTGATTGTGCCCCTTGATGAGCATTGAATGACCTTGCAGCTTCAAAGCCTGGCTGCTTCCTGCCTGCGGGAGGAATCCTTTGTTGGGAGGTGTACTAAATGTACCAGTTTTGTATGAAACTGCCATCTTTATTTCCTGTGCTGGTCTAAAGCCGAAATAAATGATTTGGTTTGTTGGGAGGTGTTAGCTGGCCCTGATTGTTTCCTGCCCGGAATTCCCTTGTTCTCTGAGGGTTCCTTTTTCTTTACTGTCCTCATTTTAGAGATTTTTTTTAAAAAAATAATAATACTGGTCGCCAGATTTTGTTCATTTCCATGGCTTCCTCCTTTCTGTTGAAATTGCCCACACGTTTGTGGATTTCGATGTCTTCTCTGCGTAGCCTGGCATTGCAGTTGTGAGAGTTGTCCAGCATTTCTGTGTTCTCAAATAATATCCTGTGTCCAAGTTGGTTCATTAAGTGCTCTGCTATGACTGACTTCTCTGGAATAAATTAACACCTCCCAAACAAAGGATTCCCCCAGGCAGGAAGCAGCCAGGCTTTGAAGCTGCAAAGCCATTCAGTGCAAATCAAGGTGGCCAATTGCAACATTTAGGCTTGCCATGGTCCATCTTCCTCGATACTGTACCAGGATGTAGAGTGGGTCATGGGGGTTCTGTGTGCCAAATTTGGTCTTGCTCAGTTATTGGATGAGGGTCGCAGCAGTCTTGGGGAAGTGAGTGGAGGTACTTCAAGTCCCATCAGCCATGGTCCATCTTCCTCGATACTGTACCAGGATGTAGAGTGGGTCATGAGAGCTCTGTGTGCCCAGGTTGGTCTTGATCAGTCTTTGGATGAGGTTGGCAGTGGTCTTGGGGAAGTGAGTGGAGGTACTTCAAGTCCCATCAGCCATAGTCCATCTTCCTCGATACTGTACCAGGATGTAGAGTGGGTCATGGGGGCTCTGTGTGCCCAGTTTGGTCTTGATCAGTCTTTGGATGAGGTTGGCAGTGGTCTTGGGTAAGTGAGTGGAGGTACTTCAAGTCCCATCAGCCATGGTCCATCCTCCTCGATACTGCACCAGGATGTAGAATGAGTCATGGGGGCTCTGTGTGCCCAGTTTGGTCTTGATCAGTCTTTGGATGAGGTTGGCAGTGGTCTTGGGGAAGTGAGTGCAGGTACTTCAAGTCCCATCAGCCATAGTCCATCTTCCTCGATACTGTACCAGGATGAAGAGTGGGTCATGGGGGCTCTGTGTGCCCAGTTTGGTCTTGATCAGTCTTTGGATGAGGTTGGCAGTGGTCTTGGGGAAGTGAGTGCAGGTACTTCAAGTCCCATCAGCCATAGTCCATCTTCCTCGATACTGTACCAGGATGTAGAGTGGGTCATGGGGGCTCTGTGTGCCCAGTTTGGTCTTGATCAGTCTTTGGATGAGGTTGGCAGTGGTCTTGGGGAAGTGAGTGGAGGTACTTCAAGTCCCATCAGCCATAGTCCATCTTCCTCGATACTGTACCAGGATGAAGAGTGGGTCATGGGGGTTCTGTGTGCCAAGTTTGGTCTTGATCAGTCTTTGGATGAGGTTGGCAGCAGTCTTGGGTAAGTGAGTGGAGGTACTTCAAGTCCCATCAGCCATGGTCCATCCTCCTCGATACTGCACCAGGATGTAGAATGGGTCATGGGGGCTCTGTGTGCCCAGTTTGGTCTTGATCAGTCTTTGGATGAGGTTGGCAGTGGTCTTGGGGAAGTGAGTGGAGGTACTTCAAGTCCCATCAGCCATAGTCCATCTTCCTCGATACTGTACCAGGATGTAGAGTGGGTCATGGGGGCTTTGTGTCAGTTTGGGGGTCTTTGGATGAGGTTGGCAGTGGTCAAGTTTGGTCTTGATCGATAGTCAGTTTGGTCTTTCAGTCTTTGGATGAGGTTGGCAGTGGTCTTGGGGATGAGGTTCAAGTCCCATCAGCCATAGTCAGTCTTACTGTACCAGGATGAAGAGTGGGTCATGGGGGTGGCCAAGTTTGGTCTTACTTTGGATGAGGTTCAAGTCCCATCAGCCATGGTCCATCCTCCTCGATACTGCACCAGGATGTAGAATGAGTCATGGGGGCTCTGTGTGCACAGTTTGGTCTTGATCAGTCTTTGGATGAGGTTGGCAGTGGTCTTGTGAAGTGAGTGTAGGTACCTCAAGTCCCATCATCCGTGGTCCATCCTCCTCCGAACTGCACAAGGATGTAAAGGGGGTCATGGGGCTCTGTGTGCCAAGTGTGGATTTGATCAGTCACTGGATGAGGGTCGCAGCAGGCTGGGGAAGTGAGTGGAGGTACTTCAAGTCCCATCAGCCATGGTCCATCCTCCTCGATACTGCACCAGGATGTAGAATGAGTCATGGGGGCTCTGTGTGCCAAGTTTGGTCTTGATCAGTCTTTGGATGAGGTTGGCAGCGGTCTTGTGAAGTGAGTGCAGGTACTTCAAGTCCCATCATCCGTTGTCCATCCTCCTCGATACTGCACCAGGATGTAGAGTGGGTCATGGGGGTTATGTGTGCCAAGTTTGGTTTTGATCAGTTATTGGATGAGGGTCGCAGCAGTCTTGTGAAGTGAGTGGAGGTACTTCAAGTCCCATCATCCGTAGTCCACCCTCCTCCGAACTGCACCAGGATGTAAAGTATATCACGGGGGCTTTGTGTGCCAAGTGTGGTCATGATCATGCACTGGATGAGGGTTGCAGCAGGATCGGGAAGTGAGTGGAGGTACTTGAAATCCCATCATCCATGGTCCGCCCTCCTCTAAACTGCAGTAGGATGGAGTCTGGGTCATGGGGGCACTGTGTGCCAAGTTTTGTCTTTATCAGTCTTTGTTCAGGGCTGCAGTGGTCTGTGGGGAATGAAGGGTTTGAAAGTACTACAAATCCCATAATCCGTGGAGGTACTTCAAGTCTCATCATCCATGGTCCACCCTCCTCCAAACTGCAGTAGAATGTAGCGTGGGCCATGGGGGCTCTGTCTGCCAAGGGCATTACTATCCTTATGATTAGCATTATGGTTGATTTTTTTATTTTCTTATTATACTTTCATTTTATTTTTTTATTCTTCATTCTTATTATTATATTACGATATATCTCTCGGCATTACTTTGCGAACGAAGATTATTTGGAAGGACTCATCCCACGCTTTTTACAAGCACGTTGATGACTAAAAAGGCCAATCCGAGATAGCCAAGTCCGGTTGCAGAAAGCACAGCAGAAAGTCTCCTTGGGTGATGTTGTTTCCAAGTTGCGGTTCTTTCTGCGTTGTCGTTTCTCTTCGAGACCCATTCGGCATGTCTTCTCGAAAGAGGCCGCAGCATTGTGGATAGTGCGTCTCCATGCCTCCCGATGTGAGGCCAGGTTGGACCATTGTTGGTGACCAATCAGGCTGAGCCTGAGATGTTGTTTCAGGGAGTCCTTAGATCTCTTTTTGGGGGCGCCTCTCTTGCGCTGACCCGTGGCGAGTTCACCATAGAGTAATATCATTGGGAGGCGGTGGTCCTCCATCCTAGAGATGTGCCCTGCCCAGCGCAGCTGAGTTCTCAATAGCATGGCCTCAACGCTGGTGATCCCTGCTTGCTCAAGGACACCAATATTCGTCACATATTCGGTCCAGTGTATATTTAGGATTGTGCGAAGATAGCGCTGATGAAAGCATTCGAGGAGTCGTAGGTGTTGGCGATAGGTGACCCATGTTTCAGACCCATAGAGGAGAATAGACAGTACGATAGCTCTGTACACACTTATTTTGGTGCTTTGCCTCAGGTGCTTGTTGCTCCAGACTCTTTTGTGAAGCCTTCCGAATGCACTCTATGCCTTTGCTAATCTGTGATCGATCTCTTTATCAATCTTGGCATCTGAAGAGATGATGCTTCCCAGGGAGGTGAACTGCTGAACGGACTTAAGCACAGATTCCCCAATGCTGACGTGGGGATGGTGGTGTTCTTCCTGTGGTGCGGGCTGGTAGAGGACTTCCGTTTCCTTCAGGCTGACTTCCAGCCCAAACAGCTCTGCAGCTGCTGCAAAGCAGGATGTGAGGCGCTGCAAGGCTGCTTCTGAATGGGCGACAAGGGCAGCATCGTTGGCAAAAAGCAGCTCACGGACTAGATAGTTTAGAGTCTTAGTGCGAGCCCTCAGGCGGCTTAAGTTGAACAAGCTGCCATCAGTACGATAGCGTATATATATATGCCGGCTTCTTCTTTGAGGTCTGCCGTAGCCCTTTGGAGCATCATGCTGAAGAAGATTGTAAATAGCGTTGGTGCAAGAACACAACCTTGGCGTGTTAATACTATTTTATTACTGTACTTATTACTATTATTGTTATTTTGATGTTACTAATACATTACACTATGTAACACATTTTTCGGTCCTGGGTTATAAATGTCCTTTCCTAATTGGTTCTATCAGAAACAAAACATGGGGAAAATTTATTAATCTGCCAAAAACTTGTTTTTTGAGGTATGCACAAATGGTTAAAAATGGCATATGAAATAATAATAATAATAATAGTAATAGTAATAGGTATAGTAACAAAATAGTATTAGCACACAATAATACATGGATATGGAGGGCTGGCTGTAATGGAATGATAAGCAGAATAGCAATAGCTTGCATGGGAAATTAACCTTGAATCCCACGAGGAAATTGGGTGGAAGGTGGTGAGCATTAGTTGGCATTGGTTTCAGAAAACTATTTTGGCCGCATCATTAAAAGTTTAGACTGCTCTAAAGGCTGGAATGTGAATAAATAGAAGAAGGCTTGGCAGGTTCCACGAAGCACTCTTGAAGCTTAAAAATCTCTGTTTGGAAAATCCCACATTATCTGAATTCGGACTTTGGCCAGAAGCTAGGGCTGATGGCGGGAGCTCACCCCAACCCACGGCTTGAACTACCAACCATCTGGCCAGCAAGATTTTCTGTAGCTGGCGGTTGAACCCGCTTTGCTAACCAGCATCCATCTGTGCCGCATAGGCAGAGCTGGTCTCCTGCCTTTTGCAGAGCCAGGCCTGAAGTGTCCCGACATTGTGCCGGGGAATCCTTTTCTCATCATATGTGCATATAGACTCACATTGAGTTGAATTCAGTCTTAAAATATATTATATCTATTATACGGCTCTCACTGAAATAAATTTCCAAATATTTTGCTTTTATGGCTCTCTGAGTCAAAAAGGTTCCCGACCCCTGATATAGAGGCAGGAGGCAGTTACTCGGTGTGGAGATTCGAAATTTACCGTTCAACTTTCTTTACCGTGGCAGGGCAGGCTATCCTTTCAATCCCACGGCTGCCACCATTTGAAAAGATTTGCTTACGCCGCCTAAAAGCTAGCGTCGAAACCTCTTGTAAATTTAAACTAATCCCTGACCACTTCGTGGAGACACCGCCTAACGCGTTCGCCCCACTGTGAGAGGATCTATTTCCAATTACGCTGCCACCATATTAATTCTCTGGCTACCGATGTGAGGGTTTATCTTGATGCTTCTATGTTGAAATGATATGACTGAGAGAGTTTCATGAAGGAACATCAAACAGTTTATTTTCACAAACGGGTTCAATGCTTAGTTGGTTTCAGACTACAAAGAGGTACAGACTTGAAAGTTTCAAACAATATAACACTGGGGTATAACTTCCCCTGACACAGCCACACGGTCACCAGCAGTTCTACTACTTAACTGCTTACTACCGGGTTACTCTCAACCCTAACTAGGACTAAACTTGTCCCACACTTGGGTTTCCCTAAACCCCACACACAGAACTGAACTGCACACTTGCAGCTCTAACCGACAGCTGCTTCTTCACCAACTGCCAAATCCCAACTGTCATTTCAAACTGCGAACATTCTAAAGCTAGAGTGGCTTTCAGTTGTCATGGCAACAGCCTCTGCTTAAAGCTTGCTGCTACGAACATTCCACTGCCTACGCTCTGTAGCTTTTAAAGACTGCCCTTTTTAAACACATAGACAAACATGTGATTAACATATAGCACATGTATTAACACATAAATAGCCACCTCATCACACTCGGTGATGGGTGAAAGGTGCAAAAATATCTTTCCTGGTTAAAAATAATACGACCATGTTTGTTTCTCCAAAGGAGAGCACAGTCATAGATAGGAAGGAACTGAGAGAGAGGAGGAGGAGGCGCCGGCGGCGTGGGGCGGCAAGGCCATCAATCCCTGCAACCCCTTTCCACTGTTTCATGTAGAGATGCATTGCCATTGAACTTGGAAGTCTGTTTCATCTGTGTTTTGATATGTAGGCACAGATGGATTCCTTCTGTGTGGGTGTATTTGATCCCTTTGAAAGCCCCGAGGAGAGTGGACATCATCGTATCTTGTGGCGGCAAATGGCTTAATTCAATTATGAGTTGTGAACAAACGTATTTTATCTTGCTTGTATTACATTCCAGCTGTCCAAGTTATAAAATGTCAGAATAGCTGATATATTATTCACTCCGTTAGGTGGCACTAATAGCGTTAGAAGGAAAAAGAAAACAACGCAATTAGCCAAACACCAATAATGGTCCTTAGCAGGTAAAGAATGGTCAATTTTCCAAAAGAGTATAAACAAATATATGTCCTGATCGTCCATGTTCTGTGCAAGTGTGTGTGTGTGTGTGTGTGTGTGTGTGTATACACACACTGTATATATATATATATATATATATATATATATATATAAACTAGCTTGGGGACCCGGTCATTTGCAGCAGGATGTTATGGGTCAAAGGGGCTTTTGTGCCAAGGTTGGTCTTTATCAGTTGTTCATGTGGCTTGCCGTGGTCTCAGAAGTGAGGGAAGGTGCTGGGAGTCCCATAGTCCATGGTCCATCCTCCTCCAAACGGCAACAGGATGTAGAGTGGGTCATGGGGGTTCTGTGTGCTAATTTGGTCTTGCTCAGTTAATGGATGAGGGTTGCATTGTTCTTGGGAAGTGAGTGGAGGTACTTCAAGTCCCATCATCCATGGTCCATCCTCCTCAATACTGCACCAGGGTGTAGAATGGGTCATGGGGGCTCTGTGTGCCCAGTTTGGTCTTGATCAGTCTTTGGATGAGGTTGGCAGTGGTCTTGTGAAGTGAGTGTAGGTACCTCAAGTCCCATCATCCGTGGTCCATCCTCCGAACTGCACAAGGATGTAAAGGGGGTCATGGGGGCTTTGTGTGCCAAGTGTGGTCATGATCATGCACTGGATGAGGGTCGCAGCAGGCTCGGGAAGTGAGTGAAGGTACTTGAAATCCCATCATCAATGGTTCGCCCTCCTCTAAACTGCAGTAGGATGGAGTGTGTGTCAGGGGGAACTGTGTGCCAAGTGTAGTCTTTATCGGTCTTTGTTCAGGGCCGCAGTGGTCTGTGGAGAATGAAGGGTTTGAAAGTACTACAAATTCCATAATCTGTGGGCGTACTTCAAGTCCCATGATCTATGGTCCACCCTCCTCCAAACTGCAGTAGAGTGTAGCGTGGGTCATAGGGGCTCTGTGTGCCAAGGATGGTTACTGTTAATTCAGGCCATACACAATGTCCCATTAACTGAGGCCTAGTCGGGAAATTCAAGTTAAGTAAGTCTTACTGTGAATTCAGGCTAAGGCCTAGCCAGGAGAATCAAGTTGAGGAAGCCTTACTGTCAATTGAGGCTGAGACCTAGTTTGTAAAATCAGCTAAAGGAAGCCTTTTTGTGAAGTACTCTCTTTTGTGCCTTTGAGATTTGGGATGTAGGAATGCTGGCCAATCAGAGCCGGTTTTGCAAATTCTCCCTCAGTGGCAACCAATCATGTTGTTTGAATGTAGAGGCTTGGATTCTTGGATGCTGGCCAATCCGTGTCCTTTATGCAAATACTCCCTCAGTGGCAACCAATCCCCTCTGTCTGCTGCCTTAGAATGTTGGAGTTCTGAGGCTGGACAATCAGAGTCCTTCATGCAAATAATCCCACAGTAGCAACCAATCGAAACACTGCCACATATTCCTCCGCACCTCCCGCCCTCCGCAAACACTGACTTTTATTATATACATAGACATAGATATTTATTTCATAAATTTCAACATTTACATTGATTAGAAGACCGAAAATCCTCCTAACTAAAATTAGGGGGTGGAAAGTCAGAGGGAAGGTTTTACAGGAACAGGAAGGTCCACCCCTGGGGTCGACAAAGACCATTGGAAAAAATAGTAATTTTGGTTGGTCATGGGTGTTCTGTGTGGGCAGTTTGGCCCAACTCTATCGTTGGTGGGGTTCAGAATGCTCTTTGATTGTAGGTGAACTATACATTCCAGCAATGAAAACTCCAAAATGTCAAAGTCTATTTCCCCCCAAACGCCACCAGTGTTCACATTTGGGCATATTGAGTATTCGTGCCAAGTTTAGTCCATATCATTGTTTGAGTCCACACAATAATCCAGAACTGTTCTCACTTAATGGCATTGTTAAAAGCAAAGTGGTAATGAAGCTTTTGCAATATTTTACCCTTGAATCTTTCCTGGCTAAAAAGTATTATTATTATTATTATTATTATTTTACTGACACAAAAACCCAGTAGGTCACAGCAACCAGGCCCGGATTACCCATAAGGCCACCCTAGGCCATGGCCTCGGGCGGCACTTTTGGGGGGGCAGCAGATCCGGACCCCCCAAAAAATTTAAACCCTCCCCCAAATTAAAAAAATTCTTTAAAGGGCGCATGTGCGGCCACTCCCTCCCTTTGCTCTGCTTTAGGAGGGAGGGAGGGAGGATCGGCTCCGACCCTGACTCCGCCCCTCCTCGCCGGTGCAGCGCCGATCCGCCCTCCCTCCTAAAGCCGGCCTGAAAAGGGCATGACGACGCAAGGGAGGAGGGCCGGCGGCGCAAATTCTCCCCGCCTCCTCCTCCCTGCCTGGCGACGCCAAGCCAGGGAGGCGGAGAGAAGCCACGCCGCCGCGCCGCCCCTCCTCCCTTGCATCGTCACGGCACGCAAGGGAGGAGGGGCAGCGGGGCGGCTTCTCCCTGCCTGGCGACGCCAAGCCAGGGAGGCGGAGAGAAGCCACGCCACCACCGCTCCTCCCTTGCGTCATCACGCCACACAAGGGAGGAGGGGCGGCGGCGGGACTCCTCTCTGCCTCCTCCCTGGCTTGGCATCGCCAGGCAGGGAGAAGCTGCACTGCCGCCCCTCCTCCCTTGCGTCGCGCCAGCCCCGCTGAAAAGGGGTGGGCGGCGCGCAGGACGCGCGGCGGGAGGGCGCCTCTTTCTCCTCCTCGCCCCGCCCTCCTTCCTTCAATCCGGCGGGGAGGTGGGGGCGGGGAGGGGCGGAGCCAGGGTGGGGAGGGGCGGAGCCGGGGCGGGGAGGGGCAGAGCCGGGGCAGGGAGGGCAGAGCCGGGGGAGGGGCAGAGGTAGACCCTTTGGCCTTGGGCGGCAAAAGGGCCTGATCCGGGCCTGACAGCAACGAGATATATATGCTGGATTTCGTATCACAAAATCAGAAGTCAAACACTTCGCAAGCATCTAGGACCGTGTGATGTATTTTCGAATGATGCGCGCAGATCCAAGTCAGGTGGCCTTTTGCAGTTGACAGATCGTGATTTTGTCAATGTTTATTGTTTCCAAATGCTTATTATTTTTTATTTTTTCCAAAGTAAAGTCTTTCTGAATATATTTCAGATTTCAATATTAATGTCAAAAATACGTAGTATGATTTTATAATAATAATAATTATTATTATTTCGATATATACTGTATACCGCCACTCCCCAGAGGCTCAAAAAAATATACATAGAATCAAATATACATCGAAAAATATACATAGAATCAAAGCATTATTATAATAAATAATATTTATTATAATAATAATACTTTGAGAATAGCGGAATATAAATAAAGTGTATTATTATTATTATTATTATTATAAAAACTTTATTTATACCCTGCCACCATCTCCCCAAAGGGGACTCAGGGCGGCTTACAAGAGGCCAAGCCCAAAAATACATTAGCATAAAATAATAGAAAACACAACAGAAAGCAACAACACAATAAGGTAAATAAATAATAAAATGCACTGAAAACAATTAAATAATACAACAAAATAAAATAATTCAGACACAGTAGTGATGGGTGGATTTATGCTGCATTAGAGCAGTGTTTTTCAACCTTTTTTGAGCCGTGGCACATTTTTTACATTGACCAAATCCTGGGGCACACCACCAACCAAAATGACACAAAATGAGACTCTTAACACAGCAATACATATAGTTAATACGTTTTTAAACGTATTTATACACTCAGTGTGAAACCTGGGCCTGTTTCGATGAACTGAAGGGTGTTTCGTTTGGAGATGGCGTTTAAGCTTGCTTGGCTCCATGGCGCTATTGGACAGCTTCTCACCACAGACCAAGCACAGCGGAGTCGGTGCCGTCGCATCCCCGGGGAAAGTGAATCCAAATGAAAGATAGCTTTTGCTGTATTGCCTCGAGATCACCGTGTTTTCTTTTTTCTTTTGTCCACCACTCATATTGGGGCCTTCCTCTGTGTCATAATTGTGTCCAGGGCCCTGCTCGGCATTTGCATTTTCCCTTCTCAAAAGCTTCTCCATCACTGTCACTCGTTTGTCTTGCTGTGATCCCAAATTGCCACTCTCACTTGACGCGCGGCTGCAGCACTAACTCTCACTTTGTTTACTTAGCTGCGTCTGAGCGAATCCAAGATGGCGCGACCATAGCACTCTCGCGTCTTAGACGCGAGAGTGCTATGGTCCATTTCTTAAAGAGACAGATGCGCTTTATAGTTTATATATGAATGAAGTTTGAAAATAATTTCCCACGGCACACTTGATGATCTTTCACGACACACTAGTGTTGAAAATCACTGCATTAAATGCCAGCTGAGATCTTTTGGCACGGCACCCAGTGTGCTGATGACCACTGGGACCACCTGTACTGGTTTATGCCAGTATACCCGCCTCTCCTCATGGCTCGAGGCGGGTCAAAGCACAGTCAAAAACACACAAACATTATATAAATTCTACAAATACACATATTACAATTGAGTTCAATGAAAGATACATATCAAAGCATTTCTATTGCACAGGGCAGAGACCAAAACACAGGACATGACTTTAAAATTCATGCTGTCAACTGGCTGTGTAATATGCTTACTCCTAGGCCAGTGTTTCTCAACCTGGGGGTCGGGACCCCCAGGGGGGTCGCAAGAGGGTTTCAGAGGGGTCGCCAAAGACCATCAGAAAACATGTATTTCTGATGGTCTTAGGAAGCCCTTTGGCAGAGAAAGTTGAAGTTCTCTCCGGTTTTCCTTCTCTTTCTTTTTGGAAACAGATTGCGAATTCTCCCACCTAAAGCTCTACTCTGCTGTGATTGGCAGGCCTCCCAGCCAAGGGGAGGGCTATTTCTGAGACTCCAAGCAGGGAGGGGAGAGCAGGCATGCTTGGCGCATGGCAGCATGATGCGCATGTGTGGGTGAGGGAGAGTGTGTGAGGTGGGATGGAGGCTTGCGCCAGCTAGTTCCTTCAAGCCATGAGGGTTCCGTGTAGGAAGTTTGACCCAATTCTATCATTGGTGGGGTCCAAGGGGCTCTTTGATTGTAGATGAACTATAAATCCCAGCAACTACAACTCCCAAATGTCAAGATCTATTTTCCCCACACTCCACTAGTGTTCACATTTGGGTATATTGAGGATTAGTGTCAAGTGTGGCCCAGATCCATCATTGTTGAGTCTATAGTGCTCTCAATGTAGGTGAACTACAACTCCCAAACTCAAGGTTAATGGCCACCAAACACGTATTTGCTATTGGTCATGGGAGTTTTTTGTGCCAAGTTTGGTTCAATTCCATTGTTGGTGAGTTCAGAATGCTTTGATTGTGGGTGAACTATAAATCCCAGCAACTTCCAAATGACAAAATCAACCCCCCCCCTCAAAAAATACAGTTGTGAAGCAGCAATGAAAATAATGGTTAGGGGTCACCACAACATGAGGAACTGTATTAAGGGCTCGCAGCATTAGGAAGGTTGAGAAACACTGTCCTAGGCGTTCCCATAACCAATCTGTGTGTTGCCCATACACTGTATCTGGCCATTATGAACATGTGGGATGGTGTCTTCTGCCTGAGGAATCATGGCAGGTAAAAGAAATACCGTCGATCCTCCGTTTCTACAGATTTAACCATCTACTACAGCTTTAAAAGAGTAAATATAAAAATCCCAAGAGCAAATCTTATATTTTGATACGAGCTGAGATTCCTAGTGCATGGGACCCGGGTTTTAAACATACCTTCTTTTACTCATTCCTTGGGAGCTTTCAGATATTTTTTGTCACAATGATTTAGTGTGACCAGAACATGGAAATTCAAGCTTTTCAGAGTGTAACAAACCGCAATGTGTTCTCCGTTCCCAACATGCCCTGGGAATATCGAAATGGAACGGTGGTAGGGACAAGACCACACAGGCTGGACAAGTGATTTACACGTTGTCAAGGAAATGACCATTAAAAAGGAAAGTACGGAGCAGTGCCTGAGATAACCATCAGAAGCAACACATTTTTGCCCCTCGTAGTAGGTCAGCAGGGACCCAAATGTGGAAGTGTACAAATTGTGAGAAGGAGTTGAAAAATAGCAAGTCTCTGCTGGTGAGCAAAAACCTCTAGTTAGTATTTTCTAGTTTGCCATTCACTAATTACTCAGAGTTATGTATCTGAATCTATTATGGGCAGCAATAAAAGAAGATGCACCCAACCATGTAGTGTGCCATTTTCCCATAAGTCCCAAATTAGGATAACGTGCTTTCCACTTAGTACAGCAAGAGAGGCCACACAACATCCACCTTTGTTATAGAGTAAAAGAAAAGACCGTGACCTAAGGAAACCATGAAAATTCATACAAAATTGGATCAGGTTCAATATCCTGCTGTGGCGACTCCTTATGAACAGCTAGCACATAATAATAATAATAATACTGTTTATTTCTATTCCGCTCTTCTCGCCCCGAAGGGGACTCAGTGCGGATTACAATACATATACGACAGACAATCCCTGTCGGAGACGTACAGTTTTACACATAGACAGTACAGGTTACACATAGACAGTACAGTACAGTTTATAGAAGGGTTCTTTCTTGGCTGCGTCACAGGGTAACGGGACATGCAGGTGTGCATCATACAGGGTCATCCAGATGTCACTGCTCCAATTACGTCATTGTTGTTGTTATGCGTCTTTGCATCACAAGGGGGTGCTGTTGTTCCATCCTCATGACGGGAGCCTTCTGTATTTCCCTCTTCCGCATTCACCTCGCCGGCCAGAAAGTAGGTCTGTAAAAAGTCCTTCCCCATTATTTATATAATGGTCCCCATTGGTGTTTGAACTGCTTGGGTGGGCAGTGGACTAGGCTCATATATTGTTATTAGCTGGTCATCCAAGCCAGCTCGGGGAATTGAACCAGCAACCTTCAGGTTGCAAGCACAGCTGTGTTACCGCTGTGCTATCTCCCCGGCCCTAGTTTTTAGTTAGTTTTTTTTTTCTGTGTCAGGAGCGACTTGAGGAAACTGCAAGTCACTTCTGGTGTGAGAGAACTGGCCATCTGCAAGGATTTTGTCCAGGGGACGCCTGGGCAGGCATGTAGCCGGGGGGGGGGGGCTAAGGGGGCTTCAGCCCCCCCCCCCCGAAATTCTCAGGGTGGTCCGCGAAAAGGCCTTACTGGTACATTATTTAAACTGTTATGTTTATTAATATCATGATCTGATCACCATGCTCATTATATCCCACATTAATGGGGTTATTGGGATAACAATACAAAAGGTTTGCTAGGGTAGACCCTCTTCCACCCAGTCTCACCCCCCCCCAACAAACTCACCCCGAATCAAAATCCTGGCTACGGCCCTGCGCCTGGGTGTTTAATGTTTTACCAATCTCTCATGTCCCCGCATGGGGAGCTGGAGCTGACAGAGGGAGCTCAACCCACTCTCCCCATATTAGAACCACTGACCTGTCGGTCAGCGGTCCTGCCAGCACAAAGGGAGGCTCCGAGTTTTTAGTTAACAATCAGATTTGTTAAACGGTGTGAAGACGCAGCTTACAGCGTGCGTGCACTTTGTGAGGATCACGCTAATTTTCACTTGCTACCACCATTAATTTACTGTGCTTGGCTACCCATTAAGAAAGCGGTGTTTTCAAGGCTTGTGGGAGAAAGAATCACCAGAAAAGATGTTTTTTTAAAAAACAAAGAACTATCAAGTTTATTTAAACAGTGTTTCGAGCTTGGAGGTTTCAAGAGTTCACAGAGCTTAGGTGGTTACAATCTACTCAGAGGTACTTTCTTAAGGTTACAAGTTGCTATCTATGGAGTTACAGTCTAACACAAAGCCACTACACTCCTAACTAATAACTCAGCAGTTTACACACACTCTGCTGGTCATTAACAACCATTGCTTCCTTAGCGGGCTACACACCTACACTACCCTTTCCCCAGAGTAGAGTCAGGCTTAGAATAAACCCAGAGTCTTTTAAACCGCTGAAAGCTGGCTAAGCAGATTCCCTAATTCTCTCACACATCCTTCTGCGTTTGCAGTTAGTCACCAACTGAAAATATTTGAATTCGAGGATTCTAAAGCCAACTACAGGCTGAGCCACCAGTTTCCATGGTAACAGAGGTTCTTGGAAGCTCTGCTAGATAATTTTTACTGTTAACCCCTAAGGGTTAGCGAAGTTTCACCCTTACAAAATACTTACATATACATAAATATCAACTACATTTACAACCTGGAACAAATAAGTAGGACTTCACCACAAACAGTATTTTAGAAGATGTTGTAATGGAAATTAATAATGCCAGTTGTATTTTGTGGACATGAGTTAGGCACTTTTTGTTAATAACTGATGCAAATCCACACCAAAAAAATTATCGTAGATATAGGAGATTGTGATGGCCATTTTTAATAGGGCAGACAGGCTTTTATATTAAAAGTCTCCTGTGATCTCTCTACAGAGAGGCTATGCAGTAATCCTTATTAGAAATCACCATTGCCATTTCAATACATCTCAACTGCCCAAAATGAAGGCACGGGGTTTTCCTGGTTTGTGGTGAATTAATTCAGGATTGTCCAAAACGTTGTCTGGACAGCCCCCTTTTTATTTTATTTTAATCTGAGAGATTATGGCTATTTTATAATCACTCTATGGCTTTCAATAATTGAATGGAGCTTTCAGAACATTTAGAACAGGCCTGGGCAAACTTTGGCCCTCCAGGTGTTTTGGACTCCAACTCCCACAGGCTGTTGGGAATTGTGGGAGTTGGAGTCCAAAACACCTGGAGGGCCGAAGTTTGTCCAGGTCTGATTTAGAAGCTCCCAAGATAGCCACCGCAGGACTTCCACTGGAAATTTTGGCATTTTTATATATATAAGAAAACCTTCAAGATGCAAATATGTGGAGAATCACTGCAAAAGTTCCATTCTTTGTCCTGGCCAGAGAAACGGTGTCCTCCGCACGTGCCATGAAGTTTCTGGCACACAAACAAAGTTTTTGCCTTCTACTCAAGTGTCACCTTTTTAGGAACTGACCAATCAGGAACAAACGTCTAAAACCTGGTGAAAAGATTCAAACTCACGACTGGGAGAACTGTTTAAAACTGTGGCAGGGCAGACGATCCCACCGCTGCCACCATCTGAAAAGATTTGCTTACGCCGCCTAAAAACTAGCGTCGGAAACCCTTTATATTTAAACTAATCCCTGACCACTACGTGGAGACGCAGCTTACAGCATGCGTCCCACTCCTAGGATCTCTTTATAATTACGCTGCCACCATATTAATTCTGGCTACCGATGTGAGGGCTAGGACTGAGGTGTTTTACAGGCTTGTGTTATAAATAATCACCAGAAGAGATGGATTTATCATCAACGCACGTCAACGGTTTATTTAAACAGGGTTCACTTTGAGGTTCAAGAGCTTAGTGGGGTTCACTTCAAGAGAGGCACAGGACTTAAAACCACTTGGTTTCCAATACAAGGATCTCAAACACTTGAATTATTATGCCCATAGGCTTCCTATCTATATCTTCCAATCTTCCCTGCTTGTCTGCAGTACTTAATACAATTCACCGGTTCCCTCAGGAACATTTAGCAACTCTCTCTAGTCGCTACCAGCTTGCCTCAGCTGCTCTAACTGACTTATAGGCTCTCTGCAGCACCAAGGCTTAGCTACAGGTCAGCCTCTCAGGCCTAACCTACACTGAAAATTGTCTTTTCCTAAGACTAACTGCTTCCCTGCAGTTTCAACAACGTGATTCCTACTCCTCTCCTCAGAGCAGAATCTAACAGACCCTTCTGGCTTGACAGTTAGGCACCAACTGAACAAATTCAAACCTCCTCAGCATTCCAAGCTAGCCTTCTGGCTGGCTCCGCCCACCGTCACCATGGTAACTCAATCTCCATGCAGAGGGAGGTCTTTAATATCACCCTGTTATGGCCTATGTTACCTTTAACATTTAACATATATATAAAAAAATACATTTAACCTGTAATTAAAATTATCACCTCACTACACCCGGGTACAAACCCAGATTAAAAAATCCCATTATGGTGAAGTCATATTTATTTGTTACAAGTTTTAAATGTGGTTGATGTTTATATCTATGTATGTATATTGTAAGGATAAAACTTGGCTAACCCTAAAGGGTTAACAGGAATATTAGCTGACAGAACCTCCAAGGAGTTTACCATGGAAACAGGAGGCGGAGCCTGTAAGTGGCTCTGGAATCTTCTGATTCAAATCTTGTCAATGGTGGTTAACTGCGAAAGCAGAAGGGTGCGTGGAGAATTAGGGAGTCTGTTTTTAGCCAGCTATCAGCGGGTGTTAAAAAGACTCTGGTTCTACTCTGAGGGAGAGTAGCAGTGAAGCCTGACTCTACTCTGGGAGAGAGTAGCAAAGCAGCTGTGTTTATCTGCTAGGGAAGCAGTTTGGTTTAAGGACCAGCAGAGTGTAGGAAACTGCTGAGTTATTGGTTCCAGGGGAGCAGTGATATTGTATCAGACTGTATCTCCATAGTTAGTATATTGTAACCTTAAGAAACGTGCCTCTGAGTAGATATTGTAACCACCCAAGCTCTTGAACTCTGAAACCTCTACGCTTAAACCTCTGTCTGAATAAACTTCATAGCTCTTTGATAAAAACATCTCTTCTAGTGGTTGTTTCTCCCACAAGCCTTGAAAACAACTCTCTCCTAGTGGGTAGCCAAGCACAGTAAATTATATGGTGGCAGCAAGTGAAAATTAAAAGAGTCCTTACATATTGTAGTGGCATTGGTAGGACATTCTGCCCTGTCACAGCCTGAGTTCGGATCCTCACATTCTCTCCACACTTAAAACACAAATTCAAATTCAGATCTCACATAATCAGAGTCGTCATGTAATTGGTAACAGATGGCGGGATTCTAAAGGAGGGTCCACCCTGTCTAGTTGGTTGCACCCTCACACTCATGATTTCCGATTGCAGGAACATACAGACATTCGAAGATGCGGATATTTGGCTCCACACCTGGAAATCTCGCAATTTTTTGCCCTTTGTAGCCATTGCTACTGTGTTTACAGGGCCACCCTCCTGTTTCCTGCAGAAGCTCCTGGGATAAAAATACTATCTGAATGGGCCCCTACTCGAGCACATAAACATGCTAGCTCAGACCTGGTAGAGGGTTTTTAATTTTTGGTGAACATTCAAGCTGTGTCCTAGCATCTTTCAATAACTCAATGGCATTAGCCTAACAGTAAGGGGGGGGGGCATTGCAAGCTTTGAAAGACTCCTCAGTGTTTTCTAGTGCTAGTAATGCCTTGTCACTCTGAGCAACAGGGCTTTGGGTCCAGTAATCCTCCAAACATGTGCTTTCACTCCAAATATTTTCAGGAAAGCAAGCATGTGACCTTCGCAAGACTTTGGAAATATGCCTAGCGCACAAACGCCTTGAGGCTATTATGGTTATGTTCTCTCTTCCCTTCCATCTTTAATATCCATCTTCTTCTTTTTTTCTTTGTGGGAACAAAACAATCCAGTACATTAGAAAAAAGATATAAAAGATCAATGGTCATTATTTATTTATTTATTTTGCAAAGCTGGGCAGTATTCTTTCCACTCAAATTACTCTATAAGCAGATGCAGACCAAGAGATTTCCCCACAGAAACCTTGCCTGACATGAGGGGCTGGGAGTGAGTTTTGACTGATTCGACCTCCCAGGTGCCGTAACATAATTTCGCAGCAATGAGGCCCCCCGTGCTAATCCTGCGGCTTGTTATCCATGGGTCACGCAATCGTTTTGTATGCTGCAGCAGGTGCATGCAATTCTGGAATGGAATCAGCAGAGAGTTCCCATGGAACAGCTGTAGAATAAGTATGCAAAAGAGCTTTACTTTTTGGGAACAGTCCTTTTTGTTTTAGCAATTGCAGATCCTTTCTTAAAAATTTCTTGCCATTCCTACTGGGAGTCTGTATTCGTAACCTTTGAGGGGAAATTTCCAAGGGGTACAGTGGAAGTTGGCCTCCTGCTTGTGGTCATATCAATCCAATTTCCTTTTTTTTATTTATTGTTTGTTTGTTTGTTTGTTTGTTCGGTCTTATATTCCGCCCTTCCCGGCCGGCTCGGGGCGGTACATATATATATTAAAATGCACTGCGAAGCAGTGGTACATCATGAAAACAATAAGAACAGGAAATAAAAGTTGCAAATAATGCAACGACAGTATAATAGACAGTTTCATTTCCCGGGGCTTCAATCAAAGGCAAGCCCGAACAGCACAGTTTTGCAAGCCCTCCGGAATAGGATAAGCTCCGCCATCGCCCGGACGTCGTCTGGCAGTACGTTCCAGAGCATTGGGGCAGTGACTGAAAAGGCTCGTTGCCTTGTGCTGGAGAGATGGCAGGAGCAGACAGATGGTACCGCCAAAAGGTTTCGCTCTTCCGAGCGCAGTGATCTCAGGGGAACGTATGGGGTGAGGCGGTCCCTCAGGTACACCGGCCCCAGACCATGTAAGGCCTTGAGGGTCAAAACCAACACCTTGAAGACAATTCGGTACTCGATTGGAAGCCAGTGCAATTGCCGCAAGATGGGCGTAATGTGCTCTCTTGCCGACGCTCCCGCCAGCAAGTGAGCTGCAGCATTTTGCACCAGCTTGAGTTTCCGAATTGTCGACAAGGGAAGGCCTATGTAGAGGCCGTTACAGTAGTCCAGCCTCGAGATGACCGTCACTTGGATTACCGTGGCCAGGTCGTCCCTGGACAGGTAGGGGGCCAGTCGCCTAGCCTGTCGCAGATGGAAGAAAGACGTTTTGCTGACCGCAGAGACCTGAGCCTCCATGGCCAGCAATGGGTCCAACTGAACCCCCAGGCTTTTAATCAAAGATGACGGGCTCAGCTGCTCACCATCCAGGGTAGGCAACTGGCACTCATCCAGCCCAGGGCGACCGGACCACAGGATCTCCGTCTTCGATGGGTTCACCTTCAGCCCGATGGAGCGCAGCCAACCAGTCACGGCTTCAAGGCATTTCTGGAAACAATCGGGTACGGAGCCTGCCATCCATTCTCAGCACGAGCTCAGCACCTTGATCTTTACAAGCACAGAAATTTATTTACTTTTAATTTTGACCTAAACTAGCATCAGAACATTGTTATTTAATAAAATAGTTAAACTATATATATACACACACACACACATCCACACACACTGTTAAAAAACTGGTCAGCACACAGTTGTTTCCCTTAACTGCTTCATCTCTGAGCTCTTAAAAGAAGCCCGTGTTGTCATATGTGTTGTCATATGTTACCTCTGTATCCACTCATTCTTCTCTTTCAGGATCCTGCTTGCTAGGGGTGGAGATCTCCGGCTTAAATACTTTGATTTCCATTAATTTTTTGTATCTGAAATTATCTTGACCCTATATCGACCCTTGTCGTCCAACCCGGAAGTGACCTTTTTAAATCGAAACTTGGTCAGCCATTTACGTAAAGGGCGCGTTATTAGGTTGTTTCCGCCCTTTCTTATCTTTAACCCGCCTTTGGTTGTCAGCTGGCGAGAGGGGAGTGGAAGGCAGCACCTCTTCTCGCCAGATGACACCCAAGATAACCCCCGTTTGGGTCTCGGCTGGTGAGAGGAGGGTGCCAGGCTGCCCCCCTCCACCCTCCTGTTGCCATCTGACACACGTGTTAAAGAGAACGCGTTGGTTTCTGGGCTGGCAGAAACCTTAGCCCTGTGAGCTCAGAATCTAACCCGCGTTCCCTTTACCCTGGGTTGGTTCTGAGCTGGCGAGGGGGCGTGGATATCGTGATACCGCGGGTTGATTCTCAGCTGGCGAGGGGGTGTTGAGGCGGGCATCCCCTGCGCACTGGCCCCACTAACAAAATAGTAATGAATTTCGTTATTAATTACGTTTCAATTACGAAATTTATTAAAAAAAATTTGGATTAATTTCTATAACGACCCAGCAACAGGAATTTCCCCTCACACGAGTTTAGAATCAATTTTTTTAATGGATCGACCACCCCTACTGCTTGCATTGATTTATTGAATCCTTTTAAGCGTGTTTGATGAGATGCTTGAAAGGCAGAGTTTCTCCTTTAAATTAAGAAAAAAGTTGGTGTGTCATAGTGCAAAAGTGCAATTTCACTGATGCACTATAACTCGATATTATTTATAAAAGAAATTTGGAGTAGACAAAGAAACATGCTGTTTTGATATGTCTGAAATTTAGAGGAAAACTGCTTGACGATAGGAATAATACATTACAGCTGATACTAAAAACACCCGCTGCAAAATAGTCTGGGGAAAATGATATTTTTTTTTAAAAAAACTGAGAATGGAAGCAAACAATGTTACTACTTCCAAACACATTTGTCCTGCTTGGATGAGTACATCAGTGTTTCCCAACCGCTGTGACGCTGTACACTAGTGTGCCGTGACGGACCTCCTGCTGTGCTGCGAGAAAAGCTCTCTGCCCCCCTTCCTTCCCCCCTCCTCCTGCCAAACTCCTGCTGCTCCGGGGAGGAGGAAGGGCTGGGCGGCGGCGAAGAAAAAGAAGAAGGGGCCGGGGTGCCGCCTCCTTCGGCCGTTTCCCCAGCCAGCCTCCAATCCGCCATGACTCCTGCCCCTCGCTCGCTGAAGCCGCGCAGAGGAGGAGCCCCGCCCACTGAAGCCCGTCCACAGCTCATGCTCCTCCGCACAGCTTCAGCTGCTGGGAGAGCTGAAGCTGGGGGGAGGGGTGTGGCGTGGCTTGGCCCCGCCCCCTCCCCGGCTTCAGCTCTCCCACAGCTGCTCCAGCCTTGAGGGGACAGTGCCGAGCCAGCATTGTGCTGGCCCTGCCACCGCTGGCTTGGCACTGCCCCCTCAAGGCTGGAGAAGCTGCTGGGAGAGCTGAAGCTGGGGGGAGGGGGTGTGGCATGGCCTGGCTCCGCCCTCTCCCCAGCTTCAGCTCTCCCACAGCTGCTCCAGCCTTGAGGGGACAGTGCCAAGCCAGCATTGTGCTGGCTCTGCCACCGCTGGCTTGGCATTGCCCCCTCAAGGCTGGAGCAGCTGCTGGGAGAGCTGAAGCTGGGGGGAGGGGGCGTGGCATGGCCTGGCTCCGCCCTCTCCCCAGCTTCAGCTCTCCCACAGCTGCTCCAGCCTTGAGGGGACAGTGCCTGGCCCTGCCACCGCTGGCTTGGCATTGCCCCCTCAAGGCTGGAGAAGCTGCTGGGAGAGCTGAAGCTGGGGAGAGGGGGCATGGCGTGGCCTGGCTCCGCCCCCTCCCCGGCTTCAGCTCTCCCACAGCTGCTCCAGCCTTGAGGGGACAGTGCCAAGCCAGCATTGTGCTGGCTCTGCCGCCGCTGGCTTGGCATTGCCCCCTCAAGGCTGGAGCAGCTGCTGGGAGAGCTGAAGCCAGGGGGAGGGGCACGGCCTGGCTCCGCCCCCCGGCTTTGGCACTCCCAGCAGGCCACCATCCCCCAGCCGTTCTTTACGGTGTTAGAGTGTCAGTTTGTGTCATTTTGGTTGGTGGTGTGCCCCCGGATTTTTTTTAATGTTAAAAGTGTGCCACGACTCAAAAAAGGTTGGGAAACACTGGAGTACATAAATATCTTTTGCATTGGGTTGTTGTGTGTTTTCCGGGCTGTCTGGCCATGTTCCAGAAGCATTCTCTCCTGATGTTTTGCTTGCATCTATGGCAGGCATCCTCAGAGGTTGTGAGGTCTGTTGGAAACTAGGGCAGTACGTATCTGTGTCTCTGCAGTGTAGAAGGAAAGTCAGGGAGCACAGTAGATGTGCTTTCCCGGTCCTTAGTTTTTCCAATTTCTGTGTGTCTTGGAACAGTTTATCCCCGTGTATTGTCAAAGGCTTTCATGGCCGGAATCACTGGGTTGTTGTGTGTTTTCCGGGCTGTATGGCTATGTTCCAGAATCTCTGTTGGAAACTAGGATAGTTTCCAACAGACCTCACAACCTCTGAGGATGCCTGTCATAGATGCAGGCGAAACATCAGGAGAGAATGCTTCAAGAACACGGCCATACAGCCTGGGAAACACACCACAACCCAGTGATTCCGGCCAAGAAAGCTTCCGACGACACATCTTTTGCATTGCCTTCTGTTTCTTTGCTTCCCAAAATTATTCTTTTGGGTAAAACTTGCCCAATCAGGCCTCTGGATATTATGTCCACGAAGGAGAATTGGAAGCGAATCCAAGGGAGAGACACAATTTCTGCAAGGAATTAAAATAATGTTGGCATGCTCTCAAATATCCATCAATCTGATAAAGTTTTTGGCTCCGAGGATAAAAGGCATGGCTGGCCATAAGGATCACCTAGCAACCCTAAATAAAATCCACAACCAAATCCACTTTTGCCTTTCGTGATCAGCCTCCAGTCTGTGGGTATTCAACATTTGTTTTGGAAATATTTTTTTTATCTTCCAAGTTAAATAAACCATCTAAACTCAGTGTTGTGTAATGAAAGCAATAAATGGGAGAAGGAAGAACACAGAGAAGTTGTCTGTTCTTCATCATGGCATGTCGGGGTGTTTGGCCTACTATTGAAATCTGTCCTGAAAGAGAAATGAAAGGTATTACTCTATCCTCCATCAGTAGCCCAAATTAATCTTGGAAAACATAACTCTTTGCGTTTGTTGCCATGTACCACTGTGTATAAGTCAGTGTTTCCCAACCAGTGTGCCGGGGCACACTAGTGTGCCATGAGCGATCATCAGGTGTGCCGCGGGAAAATGGAACCTCCAGGAAGGGGGAGAGTGTCTAGTGTGTTGAAGTATAAGAACCCTAAGAAACGTACCTCGATAAAGGCACCAAATTACAACCACCCCCCTCCCCACCCGTTGTCTACTTGGTCTCTCCCTCTCCATGCATTGGGAAGACCCGCCTCCCTTTCCCAAGTAGAAACCTCCTCTTGCCTTCTGTGTGGGAAGTTTGGCCCAGTTCTATCATTGGTGGGGTTCAGAATGCTCTTTGATTGTAGGGGAACTATAAATCCCAGCAACTACAACTCCCAAATGTCAAGGTCTATTTCCCCTGAACTCCATCTGTGTTCATATTTGGGCATATTGAGTATTCATGCCAAGTTTGGTCCTGATCCAACATTGTTTGAGTCCACAGTGCTCCCTGGGTGTAGGTGAACTACAACTCCAAAACGCAAGGTCAATGTCCAGCAAACTCTTATAGTATTTTCTCTTGGTTATGGGAGTTCTGTGTGGGAACTTTGTGTCTTTCTGCCATTCCTGCGAGGATATCTATGTTGTGTTCATCGAAACAGGCCCAGGTTTCACACTGAGTGTATAAATACATTTTAAAAACATATTAACTATACGTATTAATGTGTTAGAGTGTCGTTTTGTGTCATTTTGGTTGGTGGTGTGCCCCAGGGTTTTGCAAATGTAAAAAAGTGTGCCGCAGCTCAAAAAAGGTTGGGAAACACTGGTATAAGTGATCCTCCAATAACAGGCTTGAGCTATTTTTTCTAGGGCAGTGTTTCCCAACCGGTGTGCCGTGGCACACTAGTGTGCCATAAGCGATCATCAGGTGTGCCGTGGTAAATTGGCACTCTTCCCCCTCCTAGCAGCTCTTTCTCCCTCTTTCCCTCCCCAAAGATCCTCCCCGAGGCAAAGGAAGGGCTCCGCTGAATGCCAGGGCCAGGCCCGCCTTGAGGAAGCCTTCAGGAGCCTCGACTCAGCATGGCTCCAGCTCCCGCTCAGGGCTGCTTCGGCCTCCCGATGCTCCCATATGTTTCATAGATCTGTGTGGCCTCTTTCGCTGCCTCCCTCCGCAAAAGCAGAGCACTGGGCGGAAGTGATTGAGTCGGTGTTTTCACGTTGGCTTGGATTTCCCGTGAGAACAGCCAAAGCCGGAAGCTCCACGTCGGTGAATTGGACAAAGAGCGAACCTGGGAGCATCGGGAGGCTGAAGCATTCACAGGTTTCCAAGAAACAAATTGAGCCTCTCCACTTGGAAATATTTAGGGTTTTTTTTACTATTTTACTGGATTTTTGAGAGTTGCCTCCCCCCCCCTGTTTATACCAGCTTCATGACATCCATAGTTAACTGGAAGCAAGTTTCACTCTGGGTGAAATTTCACAAAGGTCTGGAGAACAAGTTCTATGAGGAGCGGCTTGAAGAGCTGAGCATGTTTAGCCTGAAGAAGAGAAGGCTGAGGGAAGACATGATAGCCATGTATAAGTCTGTGAGAGGAAGTCATTTATATGTTGTGTTCATCGAAACAGGCCCAGGTTTCACACAGAGTGTATAAATACATTTAAAAACGTATTAACTATAAGTATTACTGTGTTAGAGTGTCATTTTGTGCCATTTTGGTTGGTGGTGTGCCCCAGGATTTTGCAAATGTAAAAAATGTGCCGTGGCTCAAAAAAGGTTGAAAAATGCTGTACTATTGAAATCTGTCCTGAAAGAGAAATGAAAGGTATTACTCTATCCTCCATAAGTAGCCCAAATTAATCTTGGAAAACATAACTCTGTGTTTGTTGCCATGTACCACTGTGTATAAGTGACCCTCCAATAACAGGCTTGAGCTATTTTTTCTAGGGAATAAGATCATTCATCTATGCTAGTGTTTCTCAACCTTCCCAATGCCGTAACCCCTTAATACAGTTCCTCATGTTGTAGTGACGTCCAACCATAAAATTATTTTCGTTGCTATTACATAAGTGTAATTTTGCTACTGTTCTGAATAGTAATGTAAATATCTGATATGCAGGATGTATTTTCATTCACTGGACCAAATTTGGCACAAATATTTATTTATTGGTATTTATACCCCGCCTGAAGAAAACGGAAGTCCTCTACCAGCCTGCACCACAGGACGAACACCATCATCCCCATGTCAGCAAAGGCAAATCTGTGCTTAAATCCGTTCAGCAGTTCACTTACCTGGGAAGCATAATCTCTTCAGGTGCCAAGATCGATTAAGACATAGATCACAGGTTAGCAAAGGCATATAGTGCATTCGGAAGGCTTCACAAAAGAGTCTGGAGCAACAAGCACCTGAGACAAAGCACCAAAATCAGTGTGTACAGAGCTATCGAACCGTCTATTCTCCTATATGGGTCTGAAACATGGGTCACCTATCGCCAACACCTACAACTCCTTAAACTCTTTCATCAGCGCTGTCTTCGCCTAATCCTAAATGTACACTGGACCGACTATGTGACTAATGTTTCTGTCCTTGAGCAAGCAGGGGTCACCAGCATTGAGGCCATGCTATTGAGAACACAGCTGTGCTGGGCAGGGCACGTCTCTAGGATGGAGGACCACCGCCTCCCAAAGATACTACTCTATGGTGAACTCACCACGGGTCAGCGCAAGAGAGGCGCCCCCAAAAAGAGATATAAGGACTCCCTGAAACAACATCTCAGGCTCGGCCTGATTGATCACCAACAACGGTTCACCCTGGCCTCACATCGGGAGGCATGGAGACACACTATCCACAATGCTGCGGCCTCTTTCGAGAAGACATGCCAAACAGGTCTTGAAGAGAAACGACAACGCAGAAAGAACCGCAACTTGGAAACAACATCACCCAAGGAGACTTTCTGCTGTGCTTTCTGCAACCGAACTTGCCTATCTCAGATTGGCCTTTTTAGTCATCAACGCGCTTGTAGAAAGCTTGGGATGAGTCCTTCTTAAAGAATCTTTGTTCGCAAAGTAATACCAGGAGAGACCCCGTCTCTTCTCTACCCTGAAAGGGGGATTCAGGACGGCTTACATAGGCAGCAATTCGATGCCGTTACATAAGTAATTAAAACAAAACAATAAATATAACCATTACCATTAAAATGCATAAAATACATAAACACTACATTAAACATTAAACAGTACAAAATTTAATTATCAATGTAATGATGTTGATTATTTGTGTTTAAATGTTGTGTGACATGTGTTAAAATGTATGTTGTTTTGAATGTTCTATGGTTTGTTTCTGTGGGTGAAACAGAAGGGAGGCATGGCAGAAGCTTAGAAGAGCTGTCGCCATGGCAACCAGGGCTAGAGGCTAGTAGAATGTTCAGGTTTGAATTCTACAGTTGGAAAAGAGCGGGAAGCCAACTGCCAAATGAGAGGGGAGGAGTTATGTTCTAGTTTAGAGTGTCCTAAGGACTGAAAGAGAACGGTCCAGTGTTAGTGTGTGTTTAAGGTCTGCTAGTGAGCAGTCCAGTTAAAGGGTATAGAGACCCTAGTTAAAGTTGCAGGGGTTTATAGAGGTTTAGTGGAAACCCTATAATAGGTCCCCATTGTGTTATGTAACAGAAAAAGTTGTGCCTCTAAGGAAGTTTGAAACCAACCAAGATTGTACCCATTTGTGTCAAAATAAATTGTTTGCATCTTAAAAGGAAAACACCTCTCCTGATTCTTTTATTGGTGGTGGCCCTCAAAGTCAGTGGTCAGCTGGATAAATGGTGGCAGCGTGGTCAAGTGGTCACTGAGAAGTTTTAAAACTCCAGTCAGTTAAATGGTGAAGGGGTGAGACAGTACCCTGCCAATAAACGTGAAGTTGCTGAGGTAACTTCGAGGTTTCCCTTGGATTGGAGGTCAGCAGTGTGGACATAGAAAGATTGTCCAGTCTGAGGCCGGTCAAGAAGTGGAGTGGTCACATATTGGCGCAGCGGTGGGATCTTTAAGAGAGGGTCCACCCTGTCCAGCCGGTTGATTTGAACGTAGCTTCACCGCATATTGGCGGCAGAGCGGTGGGATCGTGTAAGAAAACTGATCCAGTGCG